>JAQFVV010000325.1:600000-986338 GCA_028023455.1 Epiperipatus broadwayi | reverse complement strand
TAATATTTTTCATCCTTAAATCTTGTATATGGTAACTAAATAGTTTAAAAGAAAACTATCATTTTTTTACAAAAATATCATTACCACCTTGTTGATCTTTTATTATAGTTAGAAAATGATGCAATATTTGGTTTTGTATTTCTTCATGATAAATGTGAGCTTTTCAGCCTATAAAGCACAAGTGAGTTCACAAAAGGACCCAACTACTCATTATTTTCAATTTCTCTGTAAACACTGTTATTGTTTTGTTGTAAAACAAAAATAATTTCTTGATGTAAAAATCCAGAACTATTTTTCTGCTTAACCATCACACTGAAATATGGTAAAGAGTGTTGCTATAAATTTTTTTCCATATCTTATTAAACAACCATAAAAAACCAACAATGATCTGTGTAATGATAAAATGTTATGCTTTTTTAAATTTAACACTTTCATGATAAATCAAATAAATTTCAGAAATCGTGTTTATTTTGTGCAACAAAATAGTTTTTCAATTGTTTTAAAACACTGTAATTTTCATAAGATATCGTGAATATTTACATTATCATTTGACATAAAGCAATTTATTTCAGAAGTTTGCAGACTTGATTGACACTTGTAATTATAAGAAACAACACTATCATGCATGAATGCATCATGAGAATAGTTTCAAATTGAAACAATCATCTGACATGACAGGACTTTCACCACATGATCATCATTTCTTATGCTTGTTCATAACTGTTATTAAAACAGGCAAAACTCTTCATACAGTATTGCCACCTGGTGCAAGCCAGAATAATCAATGGATGCCAGAAAGCTTGTGCATAAAATTTCTATCTAGTGCCTGCTCATCCAATATTCGCAGACTAGTTTCTGGCTTGTGGCCTATATGACTATCACATAAATGAGCTTGGATTGAAAATATTTATGTTTTCAAATTTTATTCACATAGTTTTGTAGATAAAAAGAAATAAGGGTGGTTTTCGGAGGATTGCATTAGATACTAAGATCTAGGTGCTGTACTCTCAGATCCAAGGCTCCTCACTGACAAAGGCCACAAGCCAGAATCTAGTCTGGGGATATTGGATGAGTAGGCATTAGATAGGGATTTTATGCACAAGCCTTCTGGCATCCATTGATTACTCTGGCTTGCACTGGGTATACTACTGTATGAAGAGTTTTGCCTGTTTTAATGATAACACTTTAAGAGAAATAAAATTTGTTTTATTATTAGTATATTATCAATCCTCTAACTGATAAATAAAATCGTTGGCCTAGACACAAGAAAAAAACTACTTTAAGTATTAGGATTTATTCAATGTACAAAATGAGAAACCGAACTACTACTTAAATTCAGTAAATATTTTTTAAGGCTGGTTTTACATTCAAATTAAGAGTTATAAAAAATTTAAGGAAAGTAAATTTTTGATTGCAAAGCAATTTCCTTGTATTTGTAAACAGGGGGAGCTAAAATATTCTATATTAGATATTTGAGGCATGGGATATAAAAGGGTATCTGCAAATTCCTTCTAATAATTTGCAAAAATATAGGAGAAGTCTTTCAATGTAACTGATTTTTCCATGTGATGTGATGTGATGTGATGTGATGTATTATGGCTTCTCCTTAAACGAAGTCAAGAATATCTCAGCAATTATGCCCAGATAAACCTGTTAGCCACTTTCTTTTACATTCCCCACTCTAAATTTACCCATAATCTGCTCTATCCCATTTCCACAACATAATTTTTGTCAACTCTATAACCTTTATATCTAAATCCCCCTTATCTTTTCCCAAACCCAGCATAAAAACCAATAATTCACTTTCTGTATAATCACTCTTTTCATATTTATTTTTCCACAACTTCATTATATGTACCCTTTCTGTTTTCAAACATTTACATTCAATTAACAAATGCCTAATATTTTCAATTCCTTCCTTACATAATTTACAAAATAAATCACCCATATTTTTCCATTTACATGTATATTCTTTTGTAGCTAAAGATCCCGTTCGAGCCTTAAACAATAAACTACTTTCCTTACTATTATCATATATTAACTCACACCTAATATTCTGTTTATTTCTATATATATTTAAACTCTTTTTACTCTCCATACTATTTCTCCATCTCTCTAACTCCCTAGTCTTTATTAATAAATTTATTCTTTTATCCCATTCCTTACTACTATAACACTCAATAATCCTCTTAACACAATCATCCCATCTTTTGTACAAATATACTGATATAAATTCTTTATCCAAATCTTTTGCATACCGCATTACCTTTCTCACCCATCTTGTTACCTGCCCTTTACTCATAACCCAATTAAATACTATTTTAGCTATTCTTTTATTATCCATAAACTGCAATCTACCAAACATTTTCATTTTACTTTTTGCATCTCTCATATGAAAACTTGACCATCCCATTTCTCCTTGAATTGCCTCCCTTGCTGTCCATACTTCTGCATCCAATGCATGTCTTCCTACTTCCCTTTGAGCTTTTTCTAAATAATCTAATATCTTTTTACTAACATATAATGCATCATTACCATATGTTAACCCTGCTACTGCAACTCCTTTCCATATAATTCTAGCTACATCATATTTATTATATGAAAATACTGTTAATTTCTTTATCAATCCCTTTCTTTTCTTTGCTTCATTTATCAATTTTTTTCCCATTCATCCAAATAATTTTTCTGATTACTTAAAATAATTCCCAAATAACTATATCTATTCACCACACTTAACTTAATATCTCCCAATAAAAATTCTACATCTTCTCTTTCCTCAGTATTAACCATCATTATATTTGATTTTCTTCACTAAATTTAATCCCCATCTCTTTACCCACCCTTGCACATGTCCTCAACATAACTTCCATATCTTCTCTTTTTTCTGCACACAAAAATATATCATCTGCAAAAAAAAGACCTGACAAAATATATACTCCTTACTACCTATTAGCAGTATCTCTATCCCTCTTCCTAATCTTTCTATTGCTCTTTCCATTTCACTCAAATACAACATAAACAAAATAGGTGACATAGGGCATCCTTGCCTTAGTCCACACCATTTTAACTTTAATTGATTCTATATTCTCTAATTGATATATATAATAATTATTTTCATATAATTTCTTAATAATATCTATTAAAGCTTCATCCATTCCCAAATTTGCTAAACTTATCCATAATCTATTTCTATTTACTCTATCATATGCCTTCTCTATATCTATAAAACTCATATATAACTGTTTATCTGCATTCCTACTCATATCCATAAGTTGTGTAACTACAAATAAACTATCTCCTATATCGCCTATCTAATCTAAAACCTCCTTGCATTTCACCCACTACATTATTCCCTTCCATCCATTTTACAACTTTGCTAGCCACCATATACGAGAAAACTTTATATAAAACTGATGTTACGGCTATCGGTCTTAAATTATTCAACTTTCTATGATCCTTACCCTTTCCTTTAAATAATAGCCTATACTCTTGTAATTCTCCAACTACTTGGGAAAACTCTATTCTGTGCCATCTTTATTAAAACAGGATAATAACTTTACTTTGCCTATATATCTAAATTCATTACCATCTCTGCTGCCCATCCATCTAAACCTCTTAAGCCTTCCCACTTTTTCAGATTTCTTCTCTACCTCATTTAGATTCATTTTCTGAAAAACTAATATTCCCATTACTATATTCTTTCATATTTTCTAATATTCTATCATTCACATCTAACATCTTTTCTATATTCATTACATAGCTATTTCAAGATTCTCTCCTAAGAATCCTCTCTAGAACTACACTCAGTTCCCTCTATCATCTAGTAATACCAACTCTCTCTCCCCTACATTTCTCCTTTTAATATAATTCCAAAATTTTTTACTTCCATCTCTTCCACTTTTATTAATATCCTCCCAACAATTTCCTATTCTAATTTCATTCTCTCTCTATAAATATCTATTTTAATAGCTTCTTCTTTTCTAAGTACTTTTCCCATTTAGCATTAATATCTTTTTCACTTTCCTTATTCTTAATAGCACACTTATATTCTCTACATGCTTCTTTCCTTTCTTTTACACTTTTACTAATTTTAATTTTTTTATTACTTTTATTCTTTTCAATATTCTCACCTAAAACCTATTTGCAACTTTTTCTACTTCCTTACACCAATCCTTATACTCATTCCCAACCCACTCTTCCATTATTTCTTCAACTTGTATTTTATACTCTTCCAACTTATTCTTATCATTTTCACTCTCCATCCACATATATACATATATATATATAATTATTCAAAACAATACAATAATTAATACAGTAAAAAATATTAAAAAAACAACAACAAATATATACCACAATTTAATAGAAGTACTTTCAACTATCTATGTAGTCGTTATCAGCTAGATTCAAATTGTATTACAAAAAACTGTTACAAATGTAAACAAAAAGTAATATGTTATACATGTTTTGATTTTGTAAAAAAAATTTATAATATTAATATTAATGAAAATGATAGTATTTGTACATTTGATATATGTGAGATGTACAGTTCAATAGATAGATTAAAATCTATATAAATTATATTACATGCTTTGATGTTAAAAAGAGTTGATGTTAAGAAAGTAAAATTTGTAAATGATGTATTATATTTTATTGATAAAAATATATATGCTATGTTTAATGAAAATTATTATAAAATGGATAACGGTTGGCCTATGAGTCTTCCTATAGTTTCACAAATATGTAGTTTTGTAGTATCAAGATATGAAGATATAATTCTTAATAATAATATATATTACCAAGGTATTAAAATTTATTACAGGTATGTTGATAATGTTTTTGTTTGTGGAAGTTTAGATATCATAAATTTGTTATTCAATGAATTAAATAGTTTAGAAGGTTTAAAATGGAGTAAATCTTTTGAAGAAAAAATGTCAATTCAATATTTAGATATTAAAGGGTAGTTGGGGAGGGAGTGTACTGCCACCATTAGATGGTACTGCAACATCATCAACAACTGGCCTGAAACCTGCAAGTGATAAATTTATTTACAAAAGTGGCTCAAAATTAAAAAAAAAAATAAAAAAAAAAAGTTACAAAAGATGGCTAAAAATTTACAAATAAAAAAAAAAAAGTTATGAAATTGGCTAAAAATTGACAAGTAAAAAAAAAAAGTTACGAAAGTGGCTAAAAATTGACAAGTAAAAAAAAAAAAGTTATGAAATTGGCTAAAAATTGACAAGTAAAAAAAAAAAGTTACGAAAGTGGCTAAAAATTGACAAGTAAAAAAAAAAGCCACTTTTGTAAATAAATTTATCACCTGCAGGTTTCAGGCCGGTTGTTGATGATGTTGCAGTGCCATCTAATGGCAGAAGTACACTCCCTCCCCAAACTACCTATTAAAGTTACTCATAATAAAAATAAATTAGATTATTGTATGGTAATAAAAGATATTGAAAAAAGAAAATATATTTCTTGGTATTCAAATGTGCCAATAGTACATAAATTATCCAGTTTAAAATCATTTTTATTTAGGAATAATAAGTTATGTAAATATAGTTCTGATAAAATAAGTAACATAAATGTATTTACTATGGATTTGTTAAATATTGGATATGATCATAAATTAATTTATAATATTGTTACTAAGTTTAATAATAATAGTAATATTTTAAGTGCTATAGATATTGATAAAATAAAATATACTTGGATATCAATACCATTTATTTGTAATGAACAAGTGAAATTTATAAAACAGATATATAAAAATATATGTCGAGTCACATTTTATACTACTCCTAATTTAAATAGATTAATAAATAATTCAAAAAATAGATGTAGTATTTTAAATCAAAGTTGTGCAATATATAAATGGCTGTGTGTTTGTGGAAAGGCATATATAGGTGAATCTCGATGTACATTGGAGAAAAGATCAAAGGAGCATTTGTTGTTATATAAACGAGTACAAAAATCAAGACAAGAGAATGTTAGAAATGATGACGTATCACCATCAGTATTTTTTGATCATAATGTAACATGTAATTATGGTTTTGATTTTGATTTTAATAAAGTTAAGATTTTGTGTATTGAAAGAAATAATAATAAATGCAAAATTAAAGAAGCTATGTTAATAAAAAGTGAAAAGCAACATTTGATAAATAGACAGGCTGCCAATATAAAAATTAATGAATTGTGGGAAAATTGATGTATGACGTATTACTTTTTGTTTACATTTGTAACAGTTTTTTGTAATACAATTTGAATCTAGTTGATAATGACTACATAGATAGTTGAAAGTACTTCTATTAAATTGTGGTATATATTTGTTTTTTAAAATATTTTTTACTGTATTAATTATTGTATTGTTTTGAATAATTATATATATTTTATTATAATTGGAATACAGACATTGATTAATAATTTATATATATATATATATATATATATATATATATAATATATATATATATATATATATATATATATATACTGGTGGTTTCTAATAGTTACTAATTATCCCAATTAGCTTTAAGCATTATTTCACTTATTATTTAAATAATACATGAGCAATTTAAAAGTAGTGCAGTTTGTAATGTTATAATTGACCATTTATTAGTCTGCATCACAGTGACATGTTTATTTCATGTTTAAACAGGTTTATTTATACTTCATTGTATCAATATTTCATACTCCATAGTCAAGTTGCAATCTTTAAGTGTCCATATATATTAAATGGACCATTAGTAAAAATGAATTTCCATTCTTGTTAATAAAAGGTGAGAAGGTTGCCTTGACAGCAGTGAGAAATATTGATTACTATTCTTATTGTGAATGTTTATGTGGTTACCGGTGGTTTCTAATGGTTACTAATTATCCCAATTAGCTTTAAGCATTATGTCACTTATTATTTAAATAATACATGAGCAATTTAAAAGTATTGCAGTTTGTAATGGTATAACTGACTATTTATTAGTCTGCATTTCAGTGACATGTTTATTTCTTGTTTAAAGAGATTTATTTAAACTTCATTGTATCAATATTTCATACTCCATAGTCAAGTTGCAATCTTTAAGTGTCCATATATATTCAATGGACCAATAGTAAGAATCGATTTCCATTCTTGCTATTAAAAGGTAAGAAGGTTGCCTTGACAGCAGTGAGAAATATTGATTACTATTCTTATTGTGAATGTTTATGTGGTTACTGGTGGTTTCTAATAGTTACTAATTATCCCAATTAGCTTTAAGCATTATTTCACTTATTATATATATATATATATTGTAGCAATAACAAATCTGATGGAGTTCATATTGGTTATACTACAATGCTGCAAAAAGAAAAAATATGTGTTTAATAAAAATTCTTTGAACTAACTAAAAATTGCCATTTTCTTGTGTGCACATAGAAGTGTCTAACTTGAATAAATTGCCTAAAAAATTGAAAGATTAGTTTATGCATTTGGTCATATTTTATAAATTTACCTTGTAATATATGAAATAATAATGATAAATTTCAATGTAAAAAAAGAAAAAAGAAAAATAGTCGTGATACACAAAAGAATTTGAATTGTGTAGTTTTTAAAAATCTAAATTTGAACTGTTCTAGTTTGCCTGTCCTGAACTAGGTTTTAAATAAAATTTCCTATATTTTTATAGTAAAACTGGATGGCAAAGCTAAATATAATATTAAATTTTTGAAATTGATAATATTTTAGAAATTATTGAGCTATATTTAAAGATTGAAAATGAATTTTCTTTCTTCATATCTTAACAAATGTAAGTAAAGAAAGATAGAAAAGAAAATTATTATTATTATTATTATTATTATTATTATTATTATTATTATTATTATTATTATTATTATTATTATTATTATTATTATTATTATTATTATTATTATTATTATTATTATTATTATTATTATTATTATTATTATTATTATTATTATTATTATTATTATTATTATTATTATTATTATTATTATTATTATTATTGTTGTTGTTGTTGTTGTTATTGCTATTGCTATTGCCATTGCTATTGTTATTATTATTATTATTATTATTATTATTATTATTATTATTATTATTATTATTATTATTATTATTATTATTATTATTATTATTATTATCATTATTATTATTATTATGTATAAAGTCATGATATAATGTATGTAGAATTTGTATTCACAACATGTTTTGAAAAGAGTAAAGAGGGTGTTTTTCAAAAAAATATATTGTTGTAATGATGTAAATGTCAGATTTTCCCTAATTTTAGACATATATGTTGTTTGAAAACATATTTGAACAACATCAAATAGGTATAAATAGGTTTGAAACAAACAATTGTTCTAATTCTAATTCCAGAAGTCCAGCATTTTATTCCATATTTCTTTGCATTCAAGTCTCATCTACTTTTGAAGCAGTGTCATAGTGATATCTATGCCAAAGAGAGAAACATCCAATTGATTAAAACTCTTTTTTCGCTGTATCTTGGATAGCTGTATTTTACTGGTTTTAAAAAGTATTTTTCAATTCTCCAGTCCTAACAATAAGTATAATGACTTTGTCTAGTAGCAGACTTTCTACAATATGTGGCTAGGCAAAGGAAAAATCAGAACCAAATATCTGGAAAATCCAGCTGGATCTAGAAACTATCACTATAGTTTACAAAACCAGCTTGAGCAGTTCCTCTATAATGCCAGAAAGAAAGAAATGGACACTTATGTCTAAATTAACCAAGATTTACTGATATTATACCTTATATAATGTCACCAATGCTGCTATATTTACTCTTTTAACATCACCAGTGTACAAGGAGAAGAATTACCACCATTGGAGGAACTAAGAAAGACAACAGGAAAATATTAAAAGAACATTACCTGAAAAAGACCCATGGTTTGAGACTGTTTCAATATTTAACATACTATAAGACAATAAACTCAAATTTAAAATATTTTTTGCTACTATAATATTTAATATTTTGTATATGTGTTAATAGTTGTGAGTATATAAACAACAGTTTTGGTTATTCATTATTAATAAATTGTTAAATATTTTTTTTTTTATTAATTCATTTAATTTTTGTTTCTAATTCAATCCAAATATATGCTTTTTACAAACCTATGATAGTTAATATTCACAGCTCTAAGAAATCATGCAATCCACTGGGGCCATGCAGGGACGGAGGTAACAATTGATATTGATTGTTACTTTGAAAGTTTACTTAAAGTAAACTTTCTTTTTAGAAAGTTTGGTTGGTGACTTTGAGTTTCATTTTTATTGAAACTGAAAAACAAATAAAATACTTTTAGGAGTACCTGTACTTCTAAATTAAAATAATAATTATCATCACATTGATTAATATTATTATATATTTAAATGAAATTATTATTATTTTTATTTGAATTGTATTAGATTCAACTTTCATATTTATTTGAATCAAAATTTATGGTACACATTGAATAGATTATTATATATCATTGGTTTTGGGTTCAGACATGTATTCCATGTATTGTGTCAAATTTAGTGTTACATCTTTAGTGCAACCAATGTTTTAGGGCTTGAACATCTTTTTATTTTATGAAATTTTACTTTTGTACAGATACATATTTATGCAAACAACTTTGTGAATTAAACATATCCTTTCTTATGTTTAACTTTACATATGTATGGTCATATAATGTACAGGATATTAAAACATGAATATATTTAACATATTGTGGTGTATAAAAACTATAATGCAATAAATGTTTGTATTGAGAAATAAGATTAGAGTTTAAAAAAAATGTATGTACTAATATTTGATGAAAGCAGCAAGTTGTGTACAAGTAAGCAAGGTAATCTTAATAAATAGTAGTATATATAAAAAATAATATAAATATACATTAAGATGGAGGTATATCATGTTATTTTGGAGAAGATTGAATATGAAGGGTTGAGACTGATTTGTGTTTATTTAATTATAGAATATATATAGAAATAAATATTTAAGTTTGTAAATCTGCAAAAAGGAATCAACAAAAATTTTTTTTATAGAACATTTAGTTTCATATAGATAAATAATAACATGTTCAACAACAACAACCACACAAACAGCCAATGGAATCAGATCCAATTTTTCAAGAAGCTATTCTGACAGTACAAAAGCCTTAGTACAAAAACCAAATACATTTAATAGCAAAACACTGAATGCATTTAAAAAAAAATTTGAAGAAAAGCTGCAACAAATATTTGAAGAATTGCATTCAAAAATAAAGAAATGTAACAACAATTTGAAAAAAGACAAAAAAAAAAGAGATAGAAAATTTGAGGAAGGATGTAAAGAATTTAAAGATAAACAACAAAAAGTGATGGAGAATTTAATGAATGATATAGAGAATTTAAAGTTGCATATGCTAAAGATTATGTAGATGATATCAGTCCTCATGAAGTTATGCAAATTTATGAAAAATCTTTGGATGAGCTTAGAGAAGTTATTAACAATATAACAGATGCTGAAATAATTGGAGAATATAATAGAAGTATAACAGAAACTTCACATTAGAACTAAATATGGTAATAGAGGAGACCAGTGAAATAAATAAGGGTTTGAATTTAGTAAAGAATCTAAAATTAATGATTTAAAAGAAGTAAACTTTCATTAGGATGTTATAAAAATAAAATAAAATATCAGGCATTACTGAAAACAAGAAATGATGTAGACTATAATTTTAGTAGTAATGAACTTAAAAATTTTGCAGATGACTGCTGGAGTTCAATGATTAAGGAGTCTTTTGAGGTTTTTCCCTTTAAGCAAGAAAATGAATTCTGCTGCTTGAATATTAGAAAAAGGAATAATACAGAAAAGGTAAAAAAAGTTAAAATAGAAGTGCTCCATGTTGTAAAGCATACAAAATAAAATTCTAAATAATAAAAGATCATAAAGAATAAATCATTCTAGTATTAACCTGAGTTTAAATCAGTGAATTACTATTGTCAAATGGGCATTTTCCACTGCCAGTGTGCATAATGAAAAAGAAAATGGAAAAAAGAGAAAGATGAAAAAAAAAGGTCACTCCAGAATAAAGAAAATAGTATATATTTTGAGTTATCCCAGGTGGTATATTCACCACTAAAGAGAGAGGTAAAACTTGATTTCAAAAAAATATTAGATGGCTTATTCTCTGTCAACCCTAGATCTGTTAAAAAGATTAATGTTTTATAGAGAAATGAACTTGTATAATGTTTTCAAAAGTTAAAATATATTACAATCATGAAAGTGACATTAAAATTACCAAAAAAAGAAATTAGCAGCTTGCTAGAAAGCAAGAGTAACTGTTATTGATACAAAAAAAATTAAATTAATAATTTAGATGTTGAAAAAACATATGACCAAGATAGTTATTTATTGATTTATGCAGAGAATGAAAAATGCATTTATAGTTTATTTAGACATATTTTCTTTTTAGTGATGTATTGGTATTTGGTCATGTATGTGAAACACTATGTTGTTACATGCAGTTTTGATGTGTATATTGTCTCAGGTGCTGCTACAATATTTTTTTAAAGTAATTTATTCACTTACCTGTAGAACTCAGAGCAAGCAAGGTACAGTTTGAGTATTTGTGGAATTTATTATCCTCTAAAACTCAAAAGATAACAAGGCTTATGTTTTATTATGATGTGTTGAAGGTAACTCAGCAAAAATCAATTTGAGATAATCTTTCTAGTGCCCATGTTTCAGATCTACACTCTAATATTCTATGATAGAATTGTTATAGACCCTAGAGTTGAAATTCTATGCATTCTTTGTAGCATTCAGCATCAAGCAAATCTGCACATTATGGGCATATATATCCTGTATAACACTATTTGCGATACTGAAATATAAAAAAATAATTAGAAAAATGAATAAAAGTTAAATGTTTTGTAGAAGAAAACAAATGAGAAGTGAAAAGTTATATTATCCCATTGTCTCATCTTAAAAGAAAATCTGATGCAGGCCAGATTGGTTATACTACAATGCTGCAGATAGAAAATTTTTTTTAATAAAAATTCACATGAACTGTCATTTGTGTGCATGCATATAGATGCATGTCACTCAAATAAACTGCCTAAAAAATTGAAAGACTTAATTAATGAATTTGGTCATATTTTACAAATTTATCTTGTAATATGTGCAATAATAATGATAAATTGCAATGTAAAGAAAAAAAAAAGTAATCTTGATAGGTGAAAAAATTTGATTGTTTAGTTGCTAAAAATCTAAATTTGAATCTTTTCTAGTTTGTCTTTTCTGAATTGAGTTTTAAATAAAATTTTCTACATTTTTATGGTAAAAATGTATGGCAAAGCTAAATATAATATTACAATTTTCAAATTAAAAATATTTTAGAAATTATCAAGCTATATTTTAAATTGGGCAACAAATTTTCTTCCTTCTTACATTAACAAATGTAAGTAAAAAAAAAAGAATTATTATTATTATTATTATTATTATTATTATTATTATTATTATTATTATTATTATTATTATTATTATTATTATTATTATTATTATTATTATTATTATTATTATTATTATTATTATTATTATTATTATTATTATTATTATTATTATTATTATTATTATTATTATTGTTAATTAGAGAAGATATTAATTAGTATTAAAGTTTATCGGCTTAATGTTTTCGAGGATCCATGCCTCATATTCATAGCCTTCATAAAATGTATAATAAAATATGCAAATACAAATATTCAAATAAGCTAGTGTTACATAGCCCATTTCTTCGAAATCTCGAAGCAAGTATCCTTTCTATTAATGGCATGGATGTTGGGCTACGTAACACTAGCTTATTTGAATATTTGTATTTGCATATTTTTTATACATTTTATGAAGGCTATAAATATGAGGCATGGATCTTCGAAAACGTTAAGCCGATAAACTTTAATACTAATTAATATCTTCTCTAATTAACAATTATATATTTTACATATAGTGAGAAGTAAAGCTATATTTATTATTATTATTATTATTATTATTATTATTATTATTATTATTATTATTATTATTATTCTCATTTACATATATCAAGTACATTTTCACGAAGGCTATGAGTATGAGGCACGGTTCCTCGAAAACGTTCAGCCAAATTTATTACTAACTATATTTTTTCTCTAATAATTTACAATTAAGTATTTTCATTTTTACAAATAAGGAGAAATTAAAACCACATTTTTTATTATTATTATTATTATTATTATTATTATTATTATTATTATTATTATTATTATTATTATTATTATTATTATTATTATTATTATTATTATTATTATTATTATTATTATTATTATTATTATTATTATTATTATTATTATTATTATTATTATTATTATTATTATTATTATTATTATTATTATTATTATTATTATTATTATTATTATTATTATTATTATGTTTCAAAAAGGGAACTTTATTCAATCTAGAAAACAGGTTACATTAATAATTTTTATATACATGCATTTACACTAATATTTCCAAGGATTGTATATATTGTTTTTAAGTTCTTTCCAAGTTCTTACATAGATATACCTGGTGAGTGATGGATTGTTTATCCTAAGTTATCATTTATTGATTCATGGATTTTTTGCTGTCCATTTTCTTGTTCTCTTTTTAAGTCTATTGTTGAGGCAAGGCAGAACTATTAGAGATTTGACCGTTGTTTTACAAGTGACCAAGTAGCCGCAAAAATGTCTGGGTGTGCTATTTTATTGTCTCTGGTTTTTAATTGTGCTAACTTGTTGTAAAAAGTTGATGGATGCCACCTTGTATTGTTGCCAAAAGCAAATGTGCATCGCGCGCACCAAAATGCATAAAGTACGAAGGTTGCTGCTCGGATTGTTGGGGTGGATGTTCTGCAGAATTGACTGATAATATCTTGCAGGGAGATGTTTGGTTTTCTGTATATATTTGTTATTTCATGCCCTAATATTGTTTAATGCTGGGCAGTTGTAAAACAGATGTTGTTGAGTTTCTTCTGCTTGGTGGCATAGCGTGCAGAAGGAGTCTATTTTTGTATATAATCGTCTGTATCTTAAGAAATATGATGTTGGCAAAGCATATAGATTTAGTTTCAGGAGGAAATCAAAGAATTTGGGCTCCAAGGACCATTTTTTAATTTTTTTAAGCAGCTGTCGGTTGTTTATTCCGAGCATCTGTGTTGAAAAATCTGATTTATATCCTGGGTATATAATTGCATATATCTGCCAATATGAATATTTTGTTGTTGTTTGCAGTGATATTTGAGTATGTGTGATTCTGAACTGGTTTATAACAGATGATAGATATCAATGTGAAGGTGGAGGTTTGTCTGTGGGTATTATTTGTATTAGATACTGGAGTTCTGGGAAATGTCTGAGGGTGGCTATTATCAGGTTTGCGATCTTTTGTATTCGAAAAATATCTATGTTATGCAGCCCCAAACCATTGTGTATTGCTGGTCGACTAAGCTGTTTTCCAGATATTGACACTGTCTTTCTATTCCATAGGAGTTTATTGCAATATGAAGAGATTTTTGATGTAAAAGCTTTTGAGAATTGAATTATGGGAGAATAATAGATAATCTTGGTGATTATCAGCTGATTGAACAATTGTACTTTAGCATATATTGAGAGGTATGCTTTTGATAGTGAGGCAGTGATTCATTCTGCTTCATCTTTTAACTTGTTCTGGATTTTTTGCCTCATTGTGTTTGTTCCCATGTAGAAAGGAAAACCGAGGAAAGGGGATGGTTTGCCTTGGAAAATTTGCATGCATGGCTTACTGGTGTATAGAGACCAAGCAGCAGTCTTATTTTGATTAAATTTTAGATGGTGTGTTGCTTGAAAGTCTTGCAGTATTTTCTGTAGTATTGGTATCTGTTTTCTTGATGGTAGGAAGACTGTGATGTCATCCATATATGCAATGCAGGCTATATGTTGTGATGTGCCTGGTATCTGAATGCCCTTGATACTCTGCTGAATTTTGAGTATGAGTGGGTTGATGTAAAAAGTAAATAGCAGTGAGCTTAGTGGTGAGCCTTGGGATATGGATTGTGTGGGAATGAATGATGGGGAATTTTTGCCATTGAGTGTGATATGTATTTCTCTGCTAAGTAGTAGATTTGTGAGCAGGTACAGATGAGTTCATGGAATTGTGGTGTCAGCTAGCATATTGATTAATGTATTGATGTTGACCGAATCAAAAGCCGCTTCTATATCAAGTTGAACTGCAATTGGTGCATACTTCTTTCTGTCCCATACTGAGTTTATAACTGTTTTGAATATCATTGCAGCCTGTGCAGTTGATGATTGCTTCCTTGCAAACTGGCTGTGTGAAATTAGTGGTAGAATATGTGGCTCTAGGCTGTCTTTGAGTACTTTTTCAATTATTTTAATTCTAAGTGGCCCCATTGAGATTGGTCGTAGGTTAGATAGTGTTGATACATGGACTTTTTTCTTGTTGAAGGGGACTATTGCTATTGGATATAAACCTTGAATGTCATGCAACTTCTGTGATAGATGATTTGCAAGGTCACATAAATATTGGCTAGTGAACTGACTGAGATGTGCAAGGACAAATTTGGGGATTCCATGTGTTCCTCGGTGACATGCATTAGGTACTGTTGCCAGTTTAGTAGCAAATTCTGTGATTTTATATGGAGTATTTGTTTCTGGTTTTCCAAATACATTAGGATTATATTTGAATAGGTGGTATGCTTGCAGCTTTTGTTTGAAATGCTGATAGATCGGTTTTAACATATTATCTCCTGCGTACGTGTGCCTCTGCTCTGTGAGTGCCATTGGCACTCTGACAGTGGATGGGTAGCCGAAGGCCCAGCGAATGTATTTTCTAGTCCATGTGTGTTGTTGGCCAAGGCAGACTTTACTCTTTTTTATTGCTAGGTAGTTTTTCAGGTGGTTACAGATGTTATTGTATGTTTGTGTAAGTCTGCGTATATGTTGTTGACTGGTGTGTGTTGGGTTTATCATTGTAATCCGTTTATGTATTTCATCAGCCAGTGCTAGCAGTCTTGTGGGTGGGGGGGATTTGCGTGTAATGTGATCTATATTAAATGATAAAATGTTTATGAATGCTAAATATCTTTGAATGGGGTTAAGTTGCATATTTTTGATTTTGTGAAGCATTATATATGTTTCTGATAAAATAAATTCTGGGGTAGAAGTTGGAAGTAGAATTCTGATTGTTTTACCATGTGTAAGTGCAGTTGTTTGAATTTTTGTCAGATTAATTAGTATGGTTTGTGCAGAGTGATCAGAGAAGGGAGATGGGTTGATGTTTAGGCTGATTTGATGGTGTAATATAGGTGAATAAAAGCACAGAACAATTTTTGATGTATGACGTCCATTGTGAAAGGTAACTGCTTCATTTGACAGAAAACCCTCTGCACTCATAAGTGGAATTGATATTTGATGCAGCCACTTTAAAATGAACTCTTGATATTTCATATTGAAATCCCCAATTAGTATGGTTGGATGTGAATTAGAGCCCAGTAATGAGTTAATGTTTAATATAATATTTGAGATAATTGTAGGGCTCGGTGGAATATACACAAATATAATGTTTAGTGTGATGATTTGATGACTAAAAGTTACTATTAGTAAATTTGCATCTATATATATGATTTTGAATGTGTCAAATGGACAACTTTGTGTTATGAGCAGTCCAGTACCCCCTGAGGGAGATGATGTCTCTCTAGAGCATGCACAGTAGCCTTCTCTACTTAGTTGTACTGTGGGGTCAATTTGTGAGCCACTATATATTTTAGTTTCTAGAAGTCCTAGTATATGAGGTTGTGTAATCTTTATCCATTGTTGTAGCTGATGTATTTTGTTGACTGAGTTGAGCCCTCTGATATTAAATGCTGTTATTTTTAGCTTCATTATTGTGATTGGCTGCGAGTTGGTTTCACAGTGTGTTGAAGTTTGCGTGAAGCTTTTGCATATTCTCTAGTGTTTTGTGAGCAGTTGTTAGTGGTTTGATTACTATCCAGCTCCATAGGTATTAAGTTTTCTGCAAAGTGTTCAATCATTTCTGTTAGAGTATTGTTTTCATCTGTTTTGGCTCTTTTTGATTTATTTCTTCTTGGCCGTCCAGCTTTTTGGACTTCTGTTGGTGTTGTTTCTATGGGAGGGAGGCATGGGGTTAGTGACTCTAGAATATCTGTAGATGTTTTGTTTATAATTATATGCGGCATGCTTGTTTTTGGGGAGTTGTATGTATCATTTGATATGTCTGGATTTGAGTCTGATGTGTTACTGATTGATATGCCTGTTATTTGTGATACTTCAGGTATGATTTTTGCTTGATTTTGATCTATTTGATCAGTGCTTTCATTTAATTTATTTGAGCTATGTGTTGTAGTTTCAAGTATATTTGTGTTTTCTTCTGCATGTTTGTTTTTAGTAGCTTCATTTGTACTGTAATTGTTTTCATATTGACTGTTTGAGTTGCTGGTGTTATCTTGTGTATTGTTGCTCTCTTCATGTTGGGATTGGATGTGCTGATTATTTGGTGTCTGGCCCTGTATGAGTTGGCTATCCATGCACTGTGTGGCTAGATGACCACACTTGCCACAGGCATAGCATTGTGGTTTTAAACCTCTTATATATAGGCTCAGCATAGCTTCCTGATCTGCAATTTGTGTTGGTATAGATTCTGGGTCAATGTCTTTGTGTAATTTTAACTTAAAATCATAGCTATTGCTGTATATTGGTATTGGTGTGTCTTTGAGGTATATTGGTTGAAATGCTATAACCTTGCCAAATGGATCCATCATTTTTTGAAAGTCTTGTTTCGTGTATCCAAAATATGTATTTTTTATTATTCCTGTAATTTGGTTCTGTCGATCTTGATCGACTATAACAATTGCGTAATTGTCTAATGTTTTAATTTGGTTTAGAAATCAGTTTTTTTGACTACTGTTAAGAAATTCGATTGCGAGGTATCTGGGATTTGGATGATCTGCGATTCTTATGATCGTTTCCCACAGTTCATTTTCAGTTATTGCTTGATATAATAATGTGCGTGGAAACTGATACAACGATATATTTGCATCTGTGGCAGATATTACTATTGAGTTTGGTGAAAAAAATCTTTTGAACGATGTATAGAGTCCCCGTGGAATCGTGTTGTTAAAGTGTTCATTAATTTTTTCTAGCATATTATCGGTCCAGTGTGCAAGGGGAGGGTCTTGGTTTACCTGTATCTTTAAATCTAACTGTTTTATATCGTTCGGATTTGTTTTTCTAAATCTCGGAACTATTTTATTATTTATTGTAGTCGCGAAATTCTTTGAACTTGTTGCTTGCATGTTAGTTTTTGTGACCGTGGCATACGATTTGATGGTGTCCAAATTTTTATGCACTTCAGCGACCATATTGACGCCAAATGCTCGATCATGCATAGCTGTGGGCTCCATTTTTTTTTTTTATAAAAACAAAGAAATTTTTGGTAACGTAAGTGTTTTTTTATGATATTCTTGAGCTAGTTTATGATTTTCATTAATTATAGTAAGATTTATTTTTATTTTATGAAATTATCTATATTTGTTTGATTTTAAATTGTGGCGTTATTATTAGATTTTTGGGGGTTTGAAACCCAACTACTTTAATATTACTTACCGGCACTATCAGGATTTTCTGCAGTATTCTATTATTATTATTATTATTATTATTATTATTATTATTATTATTATTATTATTATTATTATTATTTATTTCTAAAGTCATGATATAATGTATATAGAATTTGTATCCACAACATATTTTGAAAAGAGTAAAAAGAAGAAAAACACTAATTTTTAATATAATGTTTAGTAGATTTGAATTAATTATTAAATTTATTTCAAAAGTTAAGTTTAAATTGTATAATAATTATTTATTAAAATTCTTTATATCTTATGATGTATTTAATGTTAAAATTTTATTTATTCTTATAAAAATGTCAAAATTTATTATTCTAAATTTTTATTACTATTTTTAATGTGTATTGTTTTTGTAATTAAATATTCATTTAGTTTTATTGCAGACAGTAAATTTCCAAAAATTGCAACACTATGTCTGGAGAGCAGATCACATGACTGATAATATGTGTGTATTATGCTTTCATGGTTTTAGAGAAAGTTTTAGTTATTTTTTAAAAGTACAGAATGAAATTGAAACATTTTATACATAAAATAAACTTGAATTTAATTTTTTAAAGGTATTTTAAGCTAACAACTATAAGCTAAAAATTGCTACATTTAAACTAAATATTTTTATAATTTCATAAATTAGTAAAGATTAATAAAATGTATCAGTTTAAATATTTTTGTTTTGTTATAAAATAAATTATTTGTATTAAATATTTATTATATGTTATGTAAAAAGATAACTTATAATTTTATTTCTAATTTTTAAAAGTACATAATTGGGAAATATATAAATGAGTCTTTAGTCTGATGATTTGTCAGCCAATCAAATTTATTTAAAAGAACAAGTATAAATACTGTGTATAATTAAGTTGTTGTGGTTATTGTTTTAAAGTTATTTTTTTAAAATTATTGTTGTGATAAATAGTATCAAGTTATATTACTCTAGGTTTGTAATATATTTAAGTTAACACTCAATTATTTAACTTTTTAATATATTTTATTTGTTAAAAAAGTCAAAAGGATTAAAAACTAGCATTTAGTTCAACCAAAAATGTCTGAATAAACCCATTAAATTTTCCTGCTAGTGGACTATTCCTAAAGCTTAATTAAAATTTGTTGGTAAATTATGGAACAGGAACCTGTGGTCTTATACGTGAAAAGATTAGTAATGAAGGATTGAAGAATTTATAGTATGGTTTTTTTCAGTGCCATATAAAAATTATTTATTTATTTTTGCAGAGTATTTCAAAGTTGCAATCAAATATTAAACAGAGGTATGATATATATAGCAAATATGTCTGTGTTTATAAAATTAAAAACTTTTAAAAAAATATTATTTAAGAAAAAATTATTGGAAAAGACTAAAATGCAATTTACCTCTGAATTCTATAAAAATATTCGAGATGAGCTATAAAATATATTGCTCTCTTCCCCTCTCTCTCTATATATATAATATTGACATTATTTAAAAGGATTATAGTAATAAAAAAAGAAATATTTATCTTTGAAGCAAATTATATTTAAACTTTTGGAAGTAAAGTATTTTAAAAGATAAATGCTATAAAGAATATAATTACTAATAAAAGTTATATTAAATGAGCAAATATTTAAATATAAAAATCTAAAAACCTGCAGTATTAAATTCATTATAATTTAATTGCAAAAAAGAAGAAAAATAAATAATAGGAAAAAAATTATTATACCAGAAATAAATAACATTTTGTAATTGAAACTTTGTTTCAACTATTCATTTTATTATGTGCTTAATTGAAATATAAGTTGAAAATGGAAAGATGTCTATTTTATCTGAGGATTACATGTTAATAAATCTGACTACAAATGATGCAACTGTTCCCGAACAACTTGGAATCTATGTACGTAAATGGGAGAAAATGACTTACCTTTTCAAAAATGGATTTTTTTAAAAAAACTACAGAATAAATAATGGTTCTCCTGAAAAAGTTTGCAGAAAATAGACTGTATCAAATATCTTTAGCAACAGGATGGACATTATTTTTCAAGATTTTTGCAGATTTGTGAAAGTTGACAAACATTATTTTTTATTGTTTTTTTATGTGCTGGGAGGATAGCTTGAAGGAGAAAAAAGCTTTGAACAAATACTCATTGCTTAGCAACCATGCAGTCCCCAAGTTATTAACAGAACTGTTAAAGAAGAATTTTATGAAGATGGGGATATGTAATTTAAATTTCATTATTATTAGTTATTTATTATTTTAAAAATATACTAACATTGGAATTATAATTTATTTATAAGTTACAATAAAAGTTACACTTTTAGATACTTTTAATTCTAATAATATTAACTTTGAAATCTTTTAACAATTTTTTTTAAAATTTTTTGAAAAACATTTCTTTAAAGTATATTAATTTATGATGAGTGCTGTATAAATGATATTTGTGATTTTTATATTTTATATAAATTGGACCAGAAGACATCAAAAATGTGATTATAAATAGTAAATCACATAGGTAATTTAAATTGTTTTAATTATTATATGATGTATATTTTTTGAGAATTGCTTGGAATTTTAAAATATTCATATTATGTTACATGAATGAATGAACATATGGATGTGTGAATTAATAACACATATAAACTTTTCTTTTACTAAGAGATATAAGCTATGAATAAAAATATGCATATATTTTTTATTTATAAAGTTCATTATAACTTTATTAATTACCATAATTTTATATGATTCTTTGCTAAATAAACCATATTATATTTATTTTAAATATATGAATATTGATCGAATATTTTAATCAAAGTCATTTGTATTTGTGGCTAAGCTCGAGTGTGTGAAACCATATCTTATAGTATTTATGGTTGGATAAATTAATGTGTTAACTTTGTTTATTATTGAGAAAATTGCCTAGTTTATTTTACGATGTTGATTGTTTAAATCTATTTGAAATTTTTAGATGATAGTGAACAGGGGAGTAGGAAATGAAACCCTGGATGTTTTATATTTGTAGGATGTGTTAAGAAGATAGGAAAAATTAGCCTATATTATATCTAAGTAGTTGTTATACAAATACAGTTAACATAGCCCTGTATTTTTGTATTTATTTCAATGGACAGTGTTTTTGATATTCGTATTTAAATGTTCTGTAAGTGCTGAAAGAAAGCCTAGACATTATTTCTTAAGGTATTAGATGAGGTCATACCTATTTCTTCACACTGCTTTCCATGTGGATTATTGAATTATTTTATACTAGAGTCTTTACTCTAGTTATTCCTTCATGTCCTATATATTATATCACTATCTTAATTTCATTAGTAATGCATCATGTAGTCTAGTATTCTGAAAGAAGAATAATTAACAAACTTAGAATGATGAATTGTTTTAAAAGAAGGCAAGATAGGTTTTGAATTAAGTAGAAATGCAAATGATCTTGAATGTTTAATGCTGATGATAAAATGAGAAAAGAATCATAATTATTCTTAATATTTTTTTTATATTTTTGATGATAAGGAAATTATAACTATTCCTAATATTTTTAATATTTTTTTGGATATTTCACACTTTTTCATAAAACCATGATATTTTGAAATAATGATTATTTACAAAGAAACATCAAACTGAGAAATGTGAAGTGTATAATGAATGCTTATATTTTTATTTGATAATTTTATATTTTATGTTTTGAACATGAAACACATATCTTAAAACTTAGAATGTTGCCAAGCAAATTATTATTTTCAGTACATGAACAAACATTGTTTTTTGTCAATTTTATATTTTATTAATTTAGAATGAATCTAAAATATATTCTGATTGATAAAATGTTATGGTAAGTATTTTTTTTATTTATTGAAAATATGAATATTTTCATATTCATTTAATTAGCAAATATAATATAATATAATATTCTAAGGTGAATAATAGAATTTCAGTAATTATACATAATATGTATTCTTGAGTAAAAAATTCATAAGCCAGAATGAAGGCTTACACATTGATGATTTTTTAGATTGGAAATCTTTAACTTAATCTTTACTTTTGTTTTAATTTTGTATATATTTTGTTTTAATTTTAATATCATATTTGTTAGTTTTTATTAAAGATTGTAAATATTTTTGTACATACAGTAGTTGATTTGTTAAATAGAATAAATTTGTTAAAGTTGTTTTATAAAACTTATTAGCAGTGTTATTATTTATCCATTCACTTCCACATGATTTGATCCATAGAATTTCCAACATTAATCATATAACATATTTTTTATATTATAAATTTAAATAATTTATTTAATGATGATAATTATTATTCAGAGTATGATATAGAAATATTACATAGTATAATATTATTTTTAATCACAATTTATTACTTAAATTACTGCAATATAATTAGGTACATTTCTTATTGCCACATATTCAGATTACACCACACTTTTAACATGCCACATGATAAATAAGAGAATTGTATTATTATTATTATTATTATTATTATTATTATTATTATTATTATTATTATTATTATTATTATTATTATTATTATTATTATTATTATTATTATTATTATTATTATTATTATTATTATTATTATTATTGAGGTGTAGTTAGGAATGATGCAAAATCCCTCATCATACTTGGCTACAGGATATTATAAATTAAGTTAATGATTTATTTTAAAAAACCTGAGATAATTATATTTTAATAACAGAGATTATAATTTATTTTTTAAAATTATATTAGATTATTTGTAATATTTCAAAGTCTTAAAAATGCTATGCATTTATACTATTATTTGAATAAAAAGGGGAGGATAGTGTTCTTATGCTACTGAGATTAAGTTTGTAGTAAGTGTGCTCAATGTAGTCCAACTACTCTACCTTTCACCAAATGTCTCATTATTATTATTATTATTATTATTATTATTATTATTATTATTATTATTATTATTATTATTATTATTATTATTATTATTATTATTATTATTATTATTATTATTATTATTATTATTATTATTATTATTATTATTATTTATTTATTTATTTATTTATTTAAAATCGAACCATATATTCTTTATTATTAATTTGAGCTAGTCTGGTGATAAAAATTATCATAAAATATTATTAATACTCATTTATACTATATTAAGGTTGAAAGTTTTAGCTGGAACATTATTTTATTTATTTTATTGGTATTTATTGTTCTATTGACCGAATGGTGAGGGTACAGTATATATAAGATTACAGCTATATATAACACCGAAGAGAGCAATAAAATATTGCTAAAAGAAACTTTTTTAATATTAAATAATACAATATTTATATAAGATTTTACGTCTATATTTATTTTCCAATAGTTTATGCAGAAACAGTAATCATCAGTTGGGACAGATCATAATATCCTACACATATATACAATCAGTACTCAGCTTATATTAAGATAGCAATTCCTTCAACTTTAATAGACAGGCTTTAATGTTCCCATCCTTCTAACAATTCAACTATCCATTTCATTGAAAAACCAATGATGGAATTCTCAAAGCCCTTGATGGATTTGATACTGTAATCACATCTATATTTCATTGTTGGTTTTTCAGTGAAAGTATGGTTAAATTGCTGGAAGGGTGAGAAGATTGAAGCCTGACCATTAAAGTTTAAGAAATTGATATCTTAATATAAGCCAAGAATTGATTGTAAATATGTCTGGGAGATTATGATCTGGCTGAGCTCATAAGTGCTGGTTCTACATGAAATATGTATAATGGAGATCACATTTTTTTCACGTGTGGTCATGTGGATCGGTTGCTTGAGATGGACTGGAGGAGCAATGTAGATTGAAAATCTTAAATTCAAATCCCTCTATTTACTGTAATAAACATTAATTATACTAAATGAATAGATTAATTAAATATTTGTTGTTATATGACATTTTTCAATTTATTTATTTATTTAAAAAACTATGTTCATTTTTTCTGTAGGATTTTTCTAGGGATCATTACTTGTGTAAATGTTATTTATTATATATGATTTGCTTTTTTGATTATTATAATCCACTTGTATTTTTAATTAAATAGCCAGAAGTAATTTCTGTTTCAGTTTATGTGTGGTCATTTATTTTTTATTAATACTTAGAAGTCGCACTAATAATTCCCATGCACTTAGCACTTTAATTAAATTTCAGCACAACACTGAGTTTCTGTTAGAGGCTAACAATATTGGGGTGTCTGGACAAATTACTTTTGTCAATATCTTCAAATATCTGAACATTCTTGTTTATATTTTTAAAATTTTATTATCACTTAAATCAATATGGATTTAAGTCATTCCCCTAAAAACTTCTCTATTTTATCAAGATTTAAATCATTAATGCAATCTTTGAATATCTATTAGCATATAATGGATATTCCAATTATTAAATCAAATTCTTTGCATAAATCATGAATCTGAGGTTTTATAGTATCTCTTATTCATTAGCACAAGCCATTTATTCATTTGTAGTAAAAACAGTTTTACTAATTTATAAATGCTAGAATGTATTTTCTATTTCAACAACCTATTCCTTTAAGATTGTACTAGTTCTTGTTAACTTTGTTAAATCATAATTATATGCTGGTTGAATTTTATTAGCAAACCAGGCTTTTGCACATTTTATTCATCAACTAAATTTTAGATTGCTTGCAAGTATCTGCCATAATAGTATTAAAGGCATCATTTATCCTTAGCATAATTAATGCATATCATTATCTATTTTTAAAATTCTACCCAGAATTCAAAATCTTTATGCATCACAATCCTGGTCAAAATTTTTATCCAATATTGATTAAATTTAATTTTGATCTTACTAAATTAAATTATGTTATTCTAAAGCACTCATTGACTTTGAGTTCAAATGAAAAGGTATACATTAATAACACAAACTAACTAATTGCACTGAGCCAGCTTTCAGAAAAACATTGCCAGAATCATAGTGCTGAAGAAAGTTATGCAGTACAACTAAGATTGTATAATTGATATGATATAATGTACAAATGTGACACAATATGCAAATAAAGCAATTAGATATTCCATTTTTTAGATAATGGGACACATAAATCCTTTTTGTTGATGAAATGTGGATCCATTGCAATTTCCCAAGCCTCTTTATACTTTTTTTTTCTTATCATTTTTTTCTAAGCAAATTTTTCTAAAATTTGATGGAAAAAATGTGTGACCAAAAATTGATCTATATTTAGACTTTTGCTTAGCTCTATTATACAAATATGTGTGGTGAATTCGAAGTCAATGAATGTTTTAGAATTAGATAATTTCATGAAAAAGTTGATACTTTGAGATTTACATTATAAAATAAATTATATATAATTCAGTCCTGAACATACTTTGTAAGTTATCTCCTTTTTAAATTTTTTTAGTTAATCTCACACCAATGCTAAGCAAATAGATAAAAATATGTAATTCAATTGTTATTCTTCTTTTTATTAATCCAATATATCTTGCTATTAATAAAAAACAATATCTTAAAATAACAGATATACTTTTAATACACACATCAGTATATATATATATAAACAATAACAGAAACTTTACAATATAAAATATTATGTAACCATATTTGGAGTGAAAATAGTTTAAATTACTGTAACTAAATATCATTAAAAATCTTGCAATAATGACATCAATTTGCTATGCTTACAAAAATGGATTCTACTTCTCATATATATATTCATTAAAATCAGTCAATACTTAGACTCCTAATATCAATAACAATCAATAATCTCAACCAATTGCTAATGCAAGCTTCTTCTAATATATATATATATATGTCAAGTTAATGAGAGAAAAAGCAAAGTAATATATATTTTTTCCATATTATTTTTTTAATGTACAGACTTCATTGCCACTACCCTCCTTTTATCCCTGTATCTTCAGTAACTTATTCCTAAATAGTGTGTTCATTAGTATGAACCTCTCATGTTATTGGATATTTCTAACTGTGTCAATGGGAACACGAGTGTGTGCAATCATATTTTCATTTTTTAATTATACGTCCAGAAATTCTAATTCCAATCCTTTTTTTTCCTTTTTTTACATTTTTCTCTTTTTCTCTATCTTGTTTTTCTTTTTTCTGGAATTGGAATGGTCATACTAATTTATGAAACACTGCTGATAATAAATAAGTGATTGAGTATGCACTTAAATTTCTTTTATAAAGTATCACAGTTAATATGTATAATCAAACTGGTTTTACTATTAGAAAGGTCACACATATATAAGTATTTATATATAACAAGCTTTTATAATGAAATTATATATTCTCATTGTATATTGCAATTCATATATTGCTAACATTGATTACATAATAAATTCATTCCAATTAACTTCTAATTAAATTATTGTAAGGCAACATAAGCCTTATATGGAGGCTTAAAAATTTCAAAATAACAATATATACAATCATGTTTATTTTCTCTTCTCAGCTATGAACAAAATCAAAAGTTGATTTTCAATTATGATATTATATAATAAATTCCGATAGATGGCATCTTTGAAATTTTAGATGTTTTTGTAATATGGATTATAATATTAAGATTGTATAACTAAGGTCAGAATATTAAAAAAGAATATAATTCTTATTTGACCCAAAACAAAGATCGTGAAGACTTATTGTGTTTGTTAAACAGGAACTTGAATAATTGTGTGACTAAAATGTTTCATATTTTAAAATAAACAATAGAAGCATTTCTTTATATATATGTATAGAACTATGAAATTAAAAGATGAGTTGTTAAACTATTTCTTATTTATTATTTTATTTACAGTGATGGCTTTAATTTTGAATTAATTTAGTTTTGAATCTGAGCATACTTGATTGTTTATCTATATGCATATAATTAAAAAAGTTGAGCTATCAAAAGTGAACCCTTAAAAATAAAAATTCATATAAAAACAAAACTTTGTGAAAGAATCACATAATATGGCATTGTATTATTTTCTGATGTTGCAGCTATTAAATTTTGTTGATCTGGATTAATATTTTTCACTATATTAATAAATAGTGATTTATCATTAATTCAAAATCATGTTGTATTTCATAACAATCAGTTTACTTGTGGAAAAAAATATATAAAAAAATCAACAACATTTTTATTAAAACTACTTATTCCTTTTATTGCTATAGAAACCAGAGTAAAAATTCATTCATTTCATCTGAATAAGTTTTTAGTAATTAAACCAATAGAAATTAATACTTTTTATAACAGAGGGTTTAAAATAAAAATGATAAATAAATGTTTTAAGTAGTATTGAAAAGAAAAAAGAAAAAAATACTATACTAAGTATATTTTAATAATACTAGTTAACATTATGTGTTTAGAATGAAATTTAGATTAATGATAGTATAATATTCAAATTGTCTTTGAGGATAAGCTATTGTTAAATTTTTTTGGTAAATATCAAGGAATTAATCAAGCTTTCCCAGAAGATTAAAAAAACAACAACTTATTAATGAAACTGCAAAGTATTGCAGTGCACATTATAAAACATACTTTATTTAAGACTATTACAATTTTAAACTTTTTAAATAAAATTCTTAAAATTTCTCAAGCAATAAAAATTCCAGAAGTACACATCTTCTGCTGTTAAAGACAAAAAAAAATATAATTATAGAATAAGTATGTAGAATATTCACTTAAATCAGGAGTGTGGAACTTATAGCCACTTATAGTCCAGGATGGCTCTGATTGTGGCCCAACAAAAATATTAAACATGCTTAAAACATTATAAGATTTTTTTTGTGATTGCATGCCAAAATGTAACTAAATGAATATAGGAAATCTTTTGCAATTTGTACATATGCATGATTTCAGTTTTATGGAAGTGAGTGGCTTCCATTATGTTATATTCCAAGTACAGGCAGCAAAATTAATAACATCAGATGTTACATGTGCTCATGGAAATTTCATGAGAAATGATAATCAATAATATTTCAAACTATCATTGTAGAGTTTGAAATTATTTAGAATTCAGGAAAGCATTTTTTTGATTATTAAGAATGTTACTATATCTTGGTAGTGTCTTAAACCTGTTTGATCTGTTAGCAGATTAAGTCATTTTGATAGACTGAATAATTATCAGTCATTGCCTGCATATCTCCTGTGTAGCAGGAGATGAACAGCCTTCCTGCATGATAATCAAGTGTAAATGAGTGTACATTTATAAGATTGGCATTTTCTCACAGACAAGCTTAGTCTATCTAATAGAGACCTTACAATTGGTCCTCATACTCCCCATGCATTAAGAGTTTTAAGAAGGATGTGGAAAAACCCAAACTTGCTTTCTATTTGTCAGTTAATTTTCTTAATAAAAGTAAATAAAGTAAGTCCCTTATTAGTTATTTATAGATTCTACAACATCTCAAAAAAAATCCAAATCAGAGAAATTATAAATGAAGGAAGATTGTTCAATGAAATGTGGACAGATAACTACTTTTTTGACAAGGCAAATAGCAAAATACTGCTTAATATGTGGTGAATTTTTTCAAGTTTTTATAAATCTAAAGTTTAAAAGGCATTATATGCAAAAACATGCTGTGAAATGTATAAAGGGTTGTGTCATAAAAACCAAATAGTTGAAGTGAAACGAGTCTGTCTTCTCAACAAATTTTTTTTTAAAAGATTACAATTTAAGCAGATTCCATTATAGTAGCCAATTATTTGGTAGATTATTTAATAACAAAAAATGGAAAATATTTATTAATTAGTGAGTTTATTAAGTAATGTATGAAAAGCATGGTATGCCAAGTTTGTCTTACCAGAGTATAGCCTGACACATTGAAAAAAATGAAAAATTTATCAAAAGAGATCTGGAGAGTAAATGTGCTAATTTTACAATGTATGCTTTGGTGACACATGACAGTACTGATGCTAAAGATATGACTCATCTTGAAACTTTTATTGAATGTGTTGATGACTGTGAATTTCACAAGGACCATGGGATTAAATGATCAGCAATTCCAGGTATTCCTTAAAGGTATAGATGCTTACTAAGATGACATTATTTACTTTTTGGAAGTAAGATAGTTAAGTTAAAGTCAAATATTAAAAAGGTGCTTTTATTTGCAGCATGTTGTCAAAACATTGTGATATTAAAAAACAAATTTGCATCAAAACTTGATGACGAAACCAACTTATCAATACGATGTTTCAAACCATAACAGAAATCCTGCAGCATTCCATACAAAATTGAAATGATGACAAGCTCAAATTAAGGCAAACAATTTTATGAGTTTTGATACATTGAGTAAATACACTTTTGTGAATAATGAAAAATATGTAGCCTTGATTTTATATAAAAATTTAAAACAGATTTCAAGATTTTCAGAAAAATAATCAATATTTTGTTATATTGTCAACTCCATTTTTAGTTGACATAAATATGTTATCTGCCAATTTCCTAATGGAATGCATAGAGATCTAATCTATCATTCAACTTAAAGAAAAAAATGATTGAGTCTCTTTAAGAGATTTTTATAGATTCTATCTTGCCAGATACAAATATCCCTTGCTTCACAATCATGCATTCAGTATCATTACTTTTTGGCAATATCTATATTTGGGAACAATTATTTTCAAGAATAAAACATATTTAAAAGTAAAATTAGAATCAAAATATTGATGAGTTGAGAACTCACTGAAAATTGCTACTTTCAGCAAACCAAATATTGATGAATTAATTTTTCAAATACAATATAAAATTTCCTACAGTTTTATGTTGCATCTTTTCTTTTGCTTTTATAATTAAAAAATATTTATAAATATATTTTGTTACTTAGATATGTACATTTTATATTAGTAATCACAAACTTGGAACTTGTATTTGATAATTTTAAAATATTCTCTGAATGGTCTATGGTTTATTATTTGATTACTTTTTTGCTTGTCTGTAGTGATATTAAAATTATACATGGATATTTTTTTGTTTATCAGCTTTGTTAGTGGCCTTAATGTGACCCAAGACAACTCTTCTTTTTCAAAATGGACCAAAGATGCCAAAAGATTGGAGATCCCTAATTAAATAATAGAACTTATGCATTTTAATAATATAAAAATTAATTAAAGGTATAATAACTGAAACACAGGCTTATTCTATACCTGTGTCTATATATGTAATTTATAGGATATATGAGCACAGACTTTCAGATGACCCATCACTCTTCACTTTATCTAATAACACCGATACACTCAAGCACATATATGCTGAAAAGATAAATAATCACCAATATATGTATTTCATGCTAAACAGCAATCATCAGTTGGTCCAGATTATCATCTCCCACACATATATACTATAAGTGCTCAGATAAAGTATGAGGATTGTCTATCTTAATATATATCTGAGCACTAATAGTATATATGTGTGGGAGATGATAATCTGGACCAACTGATGATTGCTGGTTTAGCATGAAATATGTATATTGGTGATTATTTATCTTTTCAGCATATATGTGCTTGAGTGTATCAGTGTTATTAGATAGAGTGGAGAGTGATGGGTCATCTGAAAGTCTGTGCTCATATACCCTATATATTAAAGGTATAATGTAATTTTAAATTTGAAATGCTATAATTAATTAGAAGTTCTTTATTGCATAATCACTCAATTTGCTTTTCAAGCAAATGGTTTTTTTCTTTGAATTTGTATAAAAATTTGTTAGATAAACTATGGAGCAAAAATATTCAGTGGCATAATGCAAATACACACATATGTATAATTACTAATGCATAGATTTTTATATTATGATAAAATAATGACATTTGAAAAATTCTAGTGTTTTTCAATCCACTATACTATTACACTATGCATCACATGATCACTATCTCATACTAGCACATAATTGTTATTAAACAATTCAAAACAAAGTAAAACTCTCCATATAGTAGTGCCATCTTGTGCTAACAAGAGCAATCAATTGATGCCAGAAGGCTTGTGCATAAAATCCCTATCTAGTGCCACAAGCCAGAAACTAGTCTGGGGATATTGGATGAATAGGCACTAGATAGGGATTTTATGCACAAGCCTTCTGGCATCCATTGATTGCTCTTGTTAGCACAAGATGGCACTACTATATGGAGAGTTTTGTTTAGTTCTATTACACTATACATTACACTAAAGCCATGTGTGGCTCTTGTTTGAAAGTCAGTTCTCTCATTGCCAGTATTTGAACATAATCTCCTGAATGACAGACCACTCGATTATTATTTTATTATGGTTTAAAAACCTATGCATTTGCAATTTACAGTATATATACGCATCTGTATTTATATTTATTATTATTGATAAAGTTTTGTTGATAAAATTATTATGATTTACATACAATTTGCAAGATAAATATATTATTAGAATTAATGTTTCATCTTAAGTCTAATGTTGGAAACAGAATCAAAGAATTAATTAAAAGAAAGCAAAAAATATAATTCAGGTTGCAATTTCTAAGATGGTACGATAATCACTTTGACATTTACTCTAAATAAATACAAAATAAAAAATATTTACACAATCTGTAGTCATTTTCTGGATATAAAAATTATACTATTATTTTAAAATTAAATTCTTTTAATATTGTTTTGCACTTTAAAATATTATAAAATAGTTTTACAAAAAAAAAAAAAGTTTCACTTTCTTACACTCTTACTCTATCATTGAATGAAACGAAAGACAGATAATTTGTTTTGATTCGATACATTTAAATTTCATTAAAAAAAGTTTATAATAAATTTCGTTAAATTTTTTAAATGAAATTTAAATCATTAAAAAATTATTTTTATAACTAATGGTCGAATGAAATATATACATATTTCTAAGGGATCATCTCTATATGAGTCGAATGAAATATATAATACCATTTTCTATTATTTCTTCCTCTTCTTTAATACTAACAATTATTATAATATTGCATTAATTTATTGCAAATACTATCTTGCATTTATTTCACTATTTCTCTATCAGGTACTATCGAAGAGACTTTTGCATTGTAGTGGGCTATTTAAAGACTGTTTTTACTTGTATTATTTATGAAGCTAAATGGTCAAAACCAGAAGTTTTTATTTCAAGGTAACTTGAATCAAATAGAACAGATTCAGACGAAAAGCAGTCAAGTCTGGGATTCCAGTAATGTATGCATTAGGCTCTCTGTGATGATTTATAACTCAATATATGCTTAACAGACACCATTTTCTTTACCTGAAGTTGAATCTATATTGAGAATTGCCAAAATTACCTTGTCTACCTGTTAAACAAATTATGTTATATAGATAAACTATAAATGAAGCCGATATACCTGCATGTACCAGTTAATGAAGAAATCCTAATCTTGAGAGATTCCATTGATATATATATATTAAGCTATTATATATATATATATATAGAAAAATAGATGACAAAAATCTAATCTTGAGAAATCTCATGGTTTATATTGAACTATTTTTTTTTTTTTACATATGTGTAGAAGCACAGAAAAAAAACTACAATTGAGAAATGTATATATTATATAAAAATAATTTCAAAGCTAATAAAGGAAAAAAATGTGTTTATTTTTTGATTTAAAATTTTTGTAAACAACTTAAAAGAAATTTGCTAACTAATGGAAGTTTGAAAAAATTTTTTCTAAGTTTTCAAGTTGGAAGAACAAAGAGAATCAAAAGTTGAAGTTTTCAAAAAACAAAAAAGAATTGAAAAGTACAATATTTTTTTTTAGATTTTTAAAAAAATTTATTTTAAAATTTTTCTTAAAAATTTTTTTGTGCTTAAAAATTTTATTTTTGTTAACGATAAAATAAAAATCATAAATTTTAGCATAAGTTAACTTTATAAGTTTGGACAAAAACTGAATTTATCTTTGCAAGTATCATTTATAAAATATAATAAAAACACATATTGGTTTTATATATTTACTAAAAATTGGAATATTTTATGTGATAAAAAGAAGTATGTGTGTCCATATATATATATGTCATTTTATTATTCATATATTGCTAAAATAAGATTGGCCTATGCACTTTAATGAAAATAATAATTAATAACTGAAATATTTATATTTCTAGACACATATGTGAGACCTGATATATGTGCTATCTTTATAATAGTCATACAGAAATCATTCTGACACATGCGCTGTATAAATTTATAACTCTGAGGAATACTCTCATTTCTAAACAGAAGATAGTCTTTAAAAAGTTAAGAATGAATCCATATTATCTTTCTTTTTTTTTTTTTACCTAAGTGTGTGTATATATAGGCCAATCTTAAGCATTTAAAAATGTGAGTGTGTAGGTCTTAATCAATCACTTTTAATTCCATTCACTATATATTAAAAAATAACATTTGCAAACGTAATTTACGTTCGCAAATATCATTTATTAATATATAGTGAATGGAATTAGAAGTGATCGATTAAGACCTTCACACACTTATTTCTAACCCCTTAAGATTGGTCTATATATAAATAAAGATAAGGGGATTCATTCTTATCTTTTCAAATACTATATCTTGTATTTAGAAGTGAGAGTATTGCTCAGCGTTATAATTTTATTTAGTATATGTATTGGGGTGATTCCTCCATCACTATTACAAATAAAAACATCACACTAGATAAATAAATAATTAAGTTAAATATATATATAAGTAATTATGATTTAAACAATATTACTTTTATTGCTTTGTTTTCAATTTATTGAAATATTTAATACCTATATGTAAATCAGAATCATGATGTAATAATATCTTTGTTTTATTAAATATTTTTTAAAACTAAATTAGATATTTGAATATTTTTTTTTTTTTTACAAATGTTCAGCACAGCTTTTGCATTTAAAAAAGCTAGCTCCAAAACTGATGGAATTTGGAGTATATGTGTGTGAATATATAATTCTTTTTAGAATTATTTAGATGATGTAAAAGGACATTATTTATATGGTATACGATTACTAATTTGATATTTTGCTTAATTTTATTCAGTTACAAATGGTGCATCCATGTATGGCCAAAAATACATGTTTATGTTGTCACATCTTTATATCATAATCATTATTATCCATTCCATTTTATTAGAAATAGTGTGTAATGTGGTGTCAGATTATTACATGTACAATTGATTTAATTATTATTTAATTTCACATTTGGTTATAAATAGTTCTCAACATGAAATTGAGCATACCATCAGCTATCATTATATACTCTATTATTAAAATCCTTTACATTATTTTCTAAATAAGTAAAAAGCACAATAAAAAAGGGTATAAATGAATTTATTAATTGATAAGAATTAAAATTATGAAATTAATTTAAAAATTAATAATAAATATGATAACCTAATATTTATAATAGGAGTAAAATTTTTAAATATGGTTATTATTGTTAAGGAGGAATATTATATAAAAATGAAACAGTTATTAGAGAAGGAATGTTTTTTGAAGATGGACAGAGATGAAAGTGATAAAAGGAACTAAGAAATTAATAGAATAAAAAGTAAACTGCATAATAAGAAAAGTATAAATAAAGTGATTATAATAAATATGAAAAGAATGGATATATAGACAGCAAAGTTATATCGAATGACAAAAATGCATACATACACAACTTAAATGAATTATAAATTATATAAAAGCATATGTTGAAATTTTTTTTAGAACGGATGCATATTAAGATTTATAAAACATATAGGCATATGAATAATGAAAATAATATATACAGTTCCTATGTGTTTGTAGAGATGATTAAAAATTGTATTAATAAGAAAGAATTTAAAGACATAAAATTTATTACATTATATGCAAACAATACATATGTATATTAATGAAAATGAAGGAATTAAAATGGTTATGAACTTATATATCAATGATAAAAATAAAGACATTAAAACTGAATACAGTTATAAATTGTTAATGAAGTAAAACCTCAATTATTACAGGAACATAAATAATAATGGGCAACACTGACAGCTATTACATATTGAACTCTCAATCTGCACATTTTGGCAGAGATTGTATTTTTTACATAGATGCACACAATTTAATGTTATTCCCAATTGCTGCAAAATCGTAATCAACAAAAAGATTTTCAATTATGAGAAAATTAAGGCAAAGATGCAATGACAGCTTCTCAATGTGATAATCAGTGATTGCACATGCTAAAGAAAGAAAACAAAAGATGGAACATAATCTCTGCTAACAGTGTAATACCTCAATTTATTACAGATAAATGTGGCAAACAGACAGCCATGCTCACCCAAAAATTCTACCAGAAAATAAAGTTTCTAGCCAAGAAACAAAATGTTGACCTCAGAGACAACAAACTTAACACATATGTAAACCTCACTAACATAAAAATACCATGCGAGATTGGAGCAGTATTAGAACTAGACCCTAAATTTGTAGGTGGGGAATGGAAGCACCTAAAAGTGCAAATGATAGCTGATGTGGGAGCATGCTTAATAGACAACCCTTCAAAGGAAGAAGTTATTGCATGTATAACTAATAGCATAAGACACAGACAACTGAAGACCAATGCACAAGCATGGAATAGAAAGATCGCACACACTAAGCAGTTTTTGGATGACCATGCAATCATAGGCCTAAAGGAGGACAAAGGGAATAGATTCATGGTAATACATAGCAATGATAACACAGATAAGGTTTATTCCCAAATTAAGAAATTAAAATTTGAAAGTTTATCAGAGTTTAATAATAAACTCAATAGAGAGAAATTTATTTCTACAATACTGCACATGAACTATGACAAAGTTTTGTCTAAAGCTGAATATTACCACATCTACCCTTCAACCTCAACACCCCGTAGAATTTTCATAAACAAACTATATAAGCCCAAACGCACCATCAAGGCTTATGCTGGACTTTGGGAGAGCACACTATTTTGAAACCGTAGTCCTGGTCAACCAGTGGCTCATTGACAGTCTTGGTTTTGGGGACTATACCATCAAATGTTTGTTCGAGTTCATGGAGAAAATAAAAAGTGAAATGCTCCAACCAGAATTTAAAATTGCATCATTTGACATTACCAAGCTATATGGTTCAATTGACCACAAGAAATCCATCAAAATTAACAAGAACAAGAGACTGCTCATGCAAGTCAATGAATTTTTGACATGGTTGGATAGAAATATACTTGTAATCTTTTGAGACAAATGGTTTTGTATGAACAATGGTTGGCCCATGAATCTTCCCATGAGCAAGATCATATCCAGCATCATGCTCAATCACTATGAACAGCAAATCTTTATATGACTACCACAAGTCCACACCACAAATGATATACACACGTTATGTAGATGATATATTTGTGGCATCCCCAATAAATACAATAGTCAACATTCACAATAATCTCCAAAATATGTCAAAACTTACATTCAACACCACATGGGTAAACTAATCACATGAAGTCAAATGCCTCGATGTTCAGGTACACAACCCAAAGTTTGAACTATCAAATGATAAAACCAGTTGAAGTAAGAGGACTAACATACCACAGCTCTAACATACCCCAGGCCCACAACTCTCAGCCTAGTCAGCATTTCTATTCAGGAATTACAAACTATGCAAATATAAAGCTGTCAGGTGAAATAACTTGATTCACTACCTGGCAGATGTAGAAAGTATGGGACACAAACAAGAAACCATCAATAGAAAAGTTAACCAATTTTACCACAAAATAAAACATAACCAAACTAAAGAAAAGAAAGCATGCATTCTACTCCCATACATCAATTCCATAATCAAACAGCTTAGTAGAAAACTTTCCAGAGACTTTGAAATAGGTTTCCATTCACTACCAGCCACTAACAGATTAATCAACAACACAAGAGACAAAATCACTCCCAAACATCCTCCAGGTCATATATAAAATGACATACTTCCTTAATAACTACCACACAACCTGATATGGAGAAACTAAGACTAATATTGCCATTAGAGTGGCACAGCGCATATATCTATACAACAGAACTAAAAATAGAGTAGAAGGGGGCTCAAAATTTGCTGAGCACGAAAGGACCGCTCGCCACACTATCAACCAACAACTGCCAAGATTATCTGCATTGAAAGAAATGATGTTAAACACAAGGACAAAGAAACCTGCTATATATTACATGACCCCACAGCTATAAACTGAAGAGAAGCTTGCTTCTGCATTTCCAAAAAATAGATGCTATAGTAAATTTGCATAAATTTACATAAGACTCTATTCCAAGCATTTTTCACTTGATAATGAGCTATGATTATGGAAACAGACTTCCTGAAAGTGCTCAGATGATTAATTAAGATTATTAATTACTACACTATATAGCTTCATTACATGTGTGTAAAGCACAATTATAGAATAATAATATATGATATATTAGGAAGGTGTTGTTAAAATGTAATTTCAAATACAATAATAATGATTATAAACGAGTAAATGGGCTAAATGTGAGTGATAGTTTAAGTGGTTGTTTGGCATATATATCAATAAATTTGAAAAAAATTAAAAAAAAGTTACATATAAACCAAATTTTTATTTTAGATATGTAGATGACTTCTTTTTAATATTTGAAGAAAATCATAGAAATATTTATGTATTTTAGATGTATTAATAAAATAAATGAAAATGGTAAATTTGAAGTGGAAAATAAAAGAGAGTGATAGATTAGTTTTATTAATATTATAAAAAATACAGAGAAATAATAGGAATACATAGAAACAAAAATATTTAGAGAAGAAACCTCAGGTTATTGACAAATTCAATTTATAAATAATAATAATAGTAATAGTAATGGTAGTAGTGACGGTACTGGTGGTGGTGGTAGTGGTAGTAGTAGTAAGAATAAAATAAGATAGAGAAGCCTTTAAAGATATGTTCAAACAATAAATTAAAGAAGAAAAAATTGAATAAAACAAAAGTTGAAACATATAATGATTATTTAAAAATTTTGATTAATTTGATAAATATAAAGGTTATCTCTTTTTCTGTATAATTGTAATTTTTTAAATAAATGTCCAAACATTTAAATCGGAAAAGATATACATTAGTTTAAAATATCTTTATTCAAGTTAAGTGCTTTCAATACTTCAGATATCATAATCATAGCTTTATAAATTAATCCTACTAATTTTGTTGTCATATGTACTTGCTTGTTGTTTGTTAAATATACATAAAATTAAATTTTTTATTTTTATCCAAATTTATATAAATGTTATTAGAGATAATTTTTTAGATAAAGGGATAACTAGATTTTTTATATATTTTTAGCACATTTGTCTTTGGCTATAGTCCACATCTCCTTAATTTTTCTCTTTCTATCATCTCTTTCAGTGCACACAATATCCACTTTGGAGAGATCAAATTCATGGCCTTACTGAGCTCATATTCTAAAAATATTAGTTTTGCTTCTTTTTGCCCTGTTATATAAGTAGTTGTGTTGGGTCAGTCTTGTAGACAGGTTAGTTCTTGTTTCCCCATAACATGCATTTAAGCAATTAGTATTTTTGCACTTGATTTTATAAATCACTTGGGTGCACAGCCTAGCTAGTTTATCTTTAGAGTTAATTTGTTTAATAAGGGAAGTGACCAGAAACATATATTTTCTTGCAGATATGGTTTTTAATTTCTGATCTATCCTTGACACATATGGGAGGCTAGTCCATTTTTTCTCCTCTTTGGAGCTGGGTTGTACTGGTTTCATTATTTTGTTATAGAATTTTTTTTATTTATGGAATTAATTTTCTTGGTTATACCCTATGTTTTTTAGATCTTTTGTGTATGCATCTATATTGTTTCTCCAATCTGATTCAAATTTACATAGTTTTAAATTTCTGTCAAGAAAATCCTTAAGACTTGCTTACTTATGAGCCATGGAAATTAAAGATTTAAGAAGGATATTTTGGTTATTATCTTCTTTTTTGATCATCCAATTTAAAGATTTCTGTGCTAGTTCTTGCTAAATTTGAATTATAATTTTTTCATCTGCACAAATTCCAAATCTCATCTATGTATCTCAAATACAATATTTTTGTTGGTAGGGATTTGAACTTTGGTATAATTAAGTTTTCAATTTTTGCTTGATATAGACTGCATATAACCCCACTAAATGGCAGCTCTAGTGGCCATCTGTAATCCATTTTGTAAGTTGTTTTACTTGTTGTTGCTATAATTTCTTCACTAATCTATTTTAGTGCTTCCATTATAAATTCCTTTTTATGATTAACCTGTTGCAACATTTCATATATCAGACCTCTATCAATTCTACACGAGGAACAGATCCATATAACTCTTTCAGGTCTAAGGATGCAATTTTATTGTTGTTTATTTTTAGGTTTTTAACTTTATTGGCAAATTTGTATGATGACTTTATCATATACAGCTCAAAACTCAAGTCTTCAATCAGCCAGAATGCAATCATTTTCATGGTATTGTAGAAGTATGCATCTCCAAAATCAATTATAAGCCTTAGTGGGAAGATCTCTTTAAGTAGCTTCATGTTTGTGAAAATTCTAGGAATTTTGATAATAAAATGGCAAGTCAGATAAACCACACAAGAAAAGTAAAAAATAGAATAAGTAAAAATAATAATGATAAATTAAAGATTTATGCAGATTTAAAAATGAATAAAATACTTATTACACAATTGATAAAATGATTAGAAATATAGATTAAAAAAAATTAAAAATAGATATAAAACCAATAATATAAAATGATAAATTTAAGACAATTATTAAATAAAAGAGAGTATATATGATAAAATGTAAACATTATAAAAAGAAAACAATTATGTAGTACATTTTATAACAACAAAGAATATATTACAAACGAATAAAACAATACTTAAATAATAAAAATTTCAGTGTAATATGCATTCAAAAAAATAAATAAAAATAAAATAAAGATTATGACTACAGCATTGAAATGATAAAAATTACATATAAAAAAAAATTGACTAAGAAAAATTTATTTATATATAAAAAAACAATCTTAAATTTAAAAAATAGAAAAAATGTAATGTATGAATATATAAAAAAAGATTGGATGGATGGAAAGGTGTGGTGGAGAATAAGCAATTTATTTATTAATAAATAAGAAAATTTAGATTAAATGTAAATAATGAAGGTAGAGGGAGAAATGAATTATAAATTTTAAAAGTGAAAAAAAGAATTAATAATATTATATTGTTTCATGATGATTTTAAGGTTTTGATTTTAAAATTATAGTTTTAATGTTCTGTCTTTTTTTTAAACGCAAGACAAAATATGTATGCTAAGAATGGTCAATATATATATATAGCTATTTTAAACATGTATAAGTTTTTTTTATTTACAATTTAATAATGTATTAAGTTAAAACATCATTGACATGATCATAAAAAGTCACTAAACATCACATGATCACCATCCCTTATACTAGCACATAATTGTTATTAAACAAGGCAAAACTCTCCTTACAGTAGTGCCACCCTGTGCCAACCAGAGTAATCAATGGATGCCAGAAGGCTTGTGCATATAATCCCTATCTAGTACCTACTCATCCAATATCCCCAGACCAGTTTCTGGCTTGTGACCTTCATCAGTGAGGAGCCTTGGATTTGAGAGCACTGCACCTAGATCTTAGGATTTAATGCAACCCTCTAGCAGCCATTTTTTTAAATAGGGATTTTATGCACAAGCCTTCTGGAATCCATTGATTACTCTGGTTGGCATAGGTGGCACTACTGTATGGATAGTTTTGCTTTGTCATCATAAAAAGTCGTTGTAATGTTGGGAAAAAATTGTATAAATAGTTTTGAATTGAACAAATTAGCAAGTTTTAAAAGAATAGACTAGTACTGGAATATATATTTAGTGAATACATCGTGCATCAGTATTTGGAAAGAAAAGAAAAAAGAGAACTTATGTATTTGTGGATATATATAGTAGTAAAAAAATTCTCTTCAAAAGTTTACAAGAACTTTAACAGAAAATAGGTTTTAATTAATAGTGTACGCAATACTTCAGAAGTTGAAAATAAGGTTATGAATAACTCGACTCTAAAGACAAGTAGTTAAATGTTAATTTAATTAAAATAGTAATTATTACAGTAATTAAATGTAATGATATTCTAATACATAATAAATATAAATGTAATATGAATATGTGTAATTATATACGAGTTTACACATTCATTGCGTTAAAATATAATAAATCAATCATACATAAATATTTATTTGAAATTGATTATTAGCATTCAACTTCTACTTTTAAAATAAACATGTATCTATTTTTAAGAGAAACTTCCCATGATATCAAGATAGACCAATCATTAATTAGAAGTTAAGGGGAATACGATTAATAAAAATAATTAATCAAGACGAGAAAAAAAATCTAATAAATAAATTTTGAGTGGTCTGAGACAATAATTTTATTGATTAAATTACAAATTATTTTTTCATAAAATATTTAATGTACTCATTATAGATTTTTATAGACTCTTCAAAAAATGGAAGTTTATAGCATGTGTTTCTAAATTTCTAACACTTCTCAACATCATTCACTAAGTCAACTATCTTCTAATTTCAAAGTGTAACTTTAATGAAAATAATCACGTAATTGTATTTTTATGAATTTTTAAAGACATATTTTTGCAGCAAAATTTTAGTATCCTTGAGCAATGAACTCCTGAACTTTAGGAAAGGAATAGCCTATATATTCCAATTATATGTCACTTGGTAAAAGATGGAACATATACTTTTCATACCAACTGCAATTATGGCAATAATGAAATGTAAATTAAAATTTTGCAAAGTGTCTTGTAAAAGAAACCTTTTCAATGATTATTTACCTTAAACATATTTTATCACTAAATAACTTTTCAAAATATACAACAATTTAAATGTAATAAACTATTTAATTCTCATTTTATTCAGTATATGATGAAATAAGAGCAGCTATCTATATTAAAAACATCTATAGTAAAAAAGTGAATAATCAGTGATTATTATCTGGTTGCCACTGATTGTTTAACTTTACTATAGATGGCACTAGAGCAGAAAATTCTAAAAGTATTCCAAATGATGTTTTTTGAAACAATTTTTAAATTTCCTGCTGCCAAATAAATCATTTAAAAATATTTCTTCAAATGTAAACTGTCAATCTATTTATAAATAATTTAAATGGAAAGATCATAATATAATCAAACATTGTAAAAAACATTAATTTTACAATCTTTTTTCTCTAAAAAAATATATTAATAAATCTTGTCACCTCTTTCTGCTTTGAATATTTAATGTATTTTAAAACCATAACATTGCAGACAATATCAAAATAAATAATAATTTTATTGTGTTTTAATAGATAAAACTGATTTTCCTAAATACTGGATGAGAAGAAATAGTAAGTGTAATAATCATTTAAGTCATTTCTGTATGTTTAATATTTTCACCCTTATTTGTTATTTTGTGTGTGTATTCAATCAAATTTGTTAGTTTAAGTTGTTATATAATTTTTATGTATATATAAATATAGGGGATTTGAACTCTTGAGTTCAAATCCTCATTATTTACAATTAGGCTCCAGGTATGTGAAGAGTACCTGTATGTCAAATATTTAATTTTTATGTATGTTAATATAAAAATGTTTCTTGATATTAAATGAATAATAAACATAATGTATAATTTTTATAACCAAGATAACTAAAAATTAGAAAATAATATATTCATGAATTAATACTTTATCCCAAATATATTTGCAAAATTTATTAAAAATAGCTTTTAATTGTTTAGGTGTAGTATCTTATATTATATATCAAAAATATTTACAAATTTATGTGATGAAAGTAATAGCATCTCATATTATGTTTTATAAGTAATTGAAATGGTTTGAAATTTTTATCCTTCATGAAAGGAAAGGGTATTTAAATTTTATGTTCAATGTCATCAATAAATGATAGAAATTAAATATTTTGTCAAAAAAGAAGTATTTCAAATTAGAATTATTTGAGAATTGTATAAATGATATGAAATCTTAATCAAATAAGGTTCATGATATTTTATTTTAAAAATACATTAAAGCTATGACTTTAGGGATCTGATATTTATCTTTGTATCTAGTATGGTATATGTGAAATTGCAATAAGATTAGCAGCAACAAGAATATGTTATAAGATGATCCCTCATCAATCTTATTTGAAAATGATGTTTCCTCATCATCACTATAAGATATACACAGTGAAAGAAATACATCCAATTTTTATCATGATCTTAATAAAGATCTTATTCTATAAAATCTGAGAAGTTTTAAATTTTTATTCTTCATAATTCTGTAATATGCTGTTAAGAATCTGAGTGATTGTTTAATCATTGCCACCTTTTATCACATAAGCCAAAGTAAAATTAAAAGATGTCTTTTATAAATCTTGAAAATTAAACATCAACTATCTGAGAATGTCACCTATTTGATCAATCAATATGAAATAATGAAGATATGCTATTTTAAAAATAAATTCAATAAAGTCTCCATCATTTATATAATGAAGATGATATGGTTCTATCATGTGTGATAGGTAGGCATAAAATACTCTATTCCACATAAATGTTAATCTTTACATTCAAAAAACAACATCATCATTTTCAACGGTCATCAATCCACTGTAGGATGAAAGTCTCTCCACATTCAATTAATCTTTTCTGGTCTTTAAATCTCTTTTCTCCATATCATTACACCACAAGTCCTTATTTCATTCATCTATCTCATATATGGTTTCTTTCTAGGTCTTTTAGATCTCTTGGAATCCAGTTTAAGATTTCAACTGTCCATCTATTACTATCTCTTTTAACAATATGTCCAATCCAAGTCAACTTCAGTCTCTTAATTCTTTCAATGATATTAGTAAAACCTGTTTGTTCTCTTACTCATGTATTTCATTGTTGATCTATTCTTGTTATTCCTAACATGCAAATGTCCATGCTTCTTTGACTGGTCTAAAGTCTCTGTGTAGCTCTTCTGTTAAGTGTCCAAGTTTCAGATTTATAAGTAAGAACTGGTAAAACACATTTATTAAAAACTTTTCATTTCAAACACACACACACATTTCTGTTTAATATTAAGTTATTTCTACCAAAAGTATTCCAAACAAGTTTAAATCTATGATTAATTTTATTCATTATGTTTCCATCTGGAGTAATAATTTGACCAAGCTATTTGTAATTGTTAACTTCTAACTCATCCTTATCAATATTTATTTTTTTTCCTTTGAGAAAATCCATTGAACATTACTTTCCTTTTTTCAATATTTACTTTAATCATACTTTCTTACTTTTATCTGCTAATTCTTGCACATTTCCTGAAGCTCTAAAGCATTATTTGCAAAAACAATGATATCACCTACAAAATATAGATGATTTAAATAATCTCTATTTGCTTTTACTCTCTTAGCTTTCCATTTTAATCCACAAAATACTTATTGCCAAACTGCTATAAAAAGTTCTGGAGATATGGATTCACCCTATTGAACACCCTTCTCAATGTTAATTTTTTTTAATATTATCATGTAATCTAATTGTTGCTGTTGCATTTTTATAAATATTCTTCAGAATATGACAATATCCTGGGTCTATGCCTTATGATCCATTGCTTTAATCACTGAAGAAATACTTATAGAATCAAATGCCTTTTCATAATCTATAAATCCAAAGCATACTGGCAACTTTCTATAACTTCTCTCAATACTTGGATATGATCTACTGTATTAAAGCCACTCTTAAATTCAGCTTGTTCTTTTGGTGGATTAAAATCCGAAGTTCACTGTAGATGAGTTGTAATGCATGTACTATAATGCTAAAATTTAAACTTATAATAGCTGTAAAAATAAAACAATTGAAATAGTTCATATTTTTATTGCAGCAATGAATGTAAAAACTATTAATATAATTTTAAGTTAACCATAGAATTTAAATTAAGTTATAAGCTAGTAAAAGTAAAATAAATTAAAGAGTTGATAGTAGAGGGAAAACCAAACAAAAGAGAAAAGAGATTTTTGTTGCGTGTAAATAAGTTTATTAACTATTGAATGATATTATGATGTTGATTAATAAAAACATTATTTAAATATTAATAATTTTCTCATAAGATTTTATTGACCAAGAAGGAATGGGAGATTCTATTGATATAAGTTGAATATCATATTATCTTTTATTAGACCGATAAAAGAAATTAATGTATACAATTAAGGTGTACAGGTGACGATGATTGCTGTGGTTGGAAGAAATATCTGTGCAAATAGGTAGCAGTATTTTAATTACAGTTTATATTTGATATTTTATTCACAATTAATATATTAGTTAAATAAATAACTATTATCAAAATAGTACAGAGTATTAAGATAGATCCATAGTTTGTTTGTTTATTTTGAGTTTGCACATTTATGTAATCACATGATCATCATTTCATATGCTGTTAAGAAGAGTACCATTAACATACTGTTAAAGGCACTAGATAGGGATTTTATGCACAAACCTTCCTGCTTCCATTGCTTATAAAGGCTTGCATTTCGTGGCCCGATTGTATGGAGAGTTTGGTATTCTTATTAATTATTTATGTAATGTTATCTTCTATAAAATTTTAAAAACTGTTTACCAACTTTTCAAACTAAATTGTTTTCAGTTCTCTTTCAAATAGAAACATGTCTTTATCTGATCATCAATAAATCTATGTTACACTAGCAATATAGGAAGTATCAGATAAATTAAAGATGCATTATTTCTTAATTTCCATTCTTCTACTTTTTTACACATTTCCCCCACAGCAATAAATCAATAGATATTATAGTCAAATTAGTACAACATATGGTGTGTACATATTATAAATTTATCTGAGAAAGCTAAAGATATTATTACTCTATTCAATTAATTAAAATTTCAGCTGATTATTAATAGAAGACTGTGAATCAAAATGGATGATCTTAAATCATCATTGAATGTTTTCTGTCTGTCTTTAAAATTTTTGTATTCAACATAGCATGAGATTCTCAATGCATGTGATCTATAATATCACAGATTTTAATGAAATATTGTTATAACATCTTAATTTTGCACCTAATATTTTTATTTTGCATTGGAAGTTCTTCATTACAAATCTTATTTGTCTACTACTGAGATCACAACAGGGCATGGTTTCAAATCACAAAACTTATAACAACATGACATATGTTGAGTTCAGTTCCATGTTAGATAATTACAATGAAGTTATATTAAAACTCAATAAAATATCTCTCTCAATATATGACTATATATAGTTAACATTTCATCTATTTTGATTCTTAATGGAGCAGTGAACAGCACATCATGTTATTCAGACCTTAGCATCTTTAAAATATTCATATGATAATCAAAAAATTATTAAAATTTGTTCCACTTCCTTATATTAAGGAAGTGACAAGAAATATCAAACATAATAAGAAAAAGTAATTTATCAATGTAGATATAAAGAGAAATTTCCAAAGTCTTTTGACTAAGACAATCTACTGATACTTGCCTGTCACCCTATCGCAATCTTTTCTGGAATACTTACCTAAAGTGTCTTCATAAATAAAAAAACTGCTTTGATTACAGAAATTTTTTTGAAGAATTTCACTAATTTTCATAAATGTATAATTGTTAAGGCAATGTTTTCTTCTCTCAGAAATACTCTTATATCTATATGTTAATCCACTACTCCAACATATTTTAGATTTGCCATCTGAAGATTTTTTTATTTAGGAACATATTCACATGTCATAAATATCATAATAATAAACACTTCATTTTCATAAGATACCCTGCATTACATATAAAATCAAATACTTGACAATTATAAACTCAAAAATTCCTATTATTAAATTTTAAAGGTTTAATCATTTATTAAACAAAAACAAATTCATCATTAACAATGCCATTCAACATGAAACATCTTCACTTTTGATATTTTTTAACACTTATTATATCTACATTTATACAGAAAAATTTGGACTATCAATGATGTAGTGAAAGATGTTCCTGCATTCTACTTACTTTGATAAACCACTGAAAATCTTATAATTACTGAAATTAATAACGTCATTTTCACCTATTTCTGGAATACTATCTTTTGAAATATTTATGACTCTCAAAATCTAAGCAGATTTGGACTATCATTTCAAAATCTTTTAGACAAAATGCTATATTATTTAAAAAAAGTTGTAAATATGGATGAATTGATTTTGCAAAGAAGTTTTGATCCCATATAATTCAAGCAGGTCAGACATAATATATTCTTGATTGGTCATTGGCTTATGCTAATATACCAAACATGATTTCTTTAAAAATTGATACAAATTGTTTGTAATTCTTTCACACATTACTTTGTTTTGCAATTTAAACTCTTATCAGAATAATTCTGGACCAAACCTATTTTTTGGATTATGATTTAATAATGCAAAATATTACAACTTCATCTCTCATTTACAAATCTCAATGATGACTTCTTCTAATTATTTAATAAAATTTATAAGATATTATATATCCAAAGAAAGGTTATTACACAACAAAATTTATCATAGATATTGGTAGTTTCTATAAAAATTAAGGACAAAAAAAAATTTGGGCAGAACTTGCACTTCTTCATTTTATTTTATTTGGCTTTCAAGATACTAGCTGATATATTTTTTTAAAAACTGTTTCATATATTATAAGTTATTTATACCCAGTGATCAAAAACATATAATAATCTCATGCATTTATTTAAAACTGTGCAAAACACATCTCTAGTTTTAAGATCTTTTTTGATTATAAAAGATTTTGTAATGCAATCTAATATTGACTTCAAAATTAAAAATAAACAGTGCAATTTGATGTTTACTAAATATTTGTTTTGGCCTACATTAAATGTTGTTTAAAATTTTTATTCTAATAAATTTTTAAAAAAAAAAATTGTACTTCAAAAACAATTATCTCTAACTATTCACTATAACAATCAAATATGAAAAAACATTCTATTTAAAATAATATATTGTAATACTAGCAAGAGATATATGTATAAAACTACATATATCTGTATTACATGTTTAATAAATCAAAATATATGATTAAATTTATTTGAAAGAAATAATTATTTCAGAAGTAAATTTTTAAAATGCAATTTTGTAAAATAAAAAAAAAGATTGCGTTATATTTTTTTAAAAAGAGAACAGGTAGGGAAAGATAAAAAAACTCTCTTTGTTTTATAAAGTAAAAATAAGCTAGGAGAATAAATGTGCAAAAATAAATTTTAGTAGAAATAAAAAATAAAAAGATTAATTAATTAATTTGAAATGCTAGTAAAATTACTGATTGAATTAATTAAAAGAAAAACATGTAAACTATCTCATAAAAGCAATAGTAGATTAATCTAAGAAAAGATTAGATTAAAGCAAATGTAAAAATCAATTAGAAAAAATGAAATGTAAAAATTAATTAAAAAAAACATATTCAAGTTGCTATTAAAATTGAAAATAATAAGAGATTAAAACAACAAGAGAGAAGGGTATATAAACTCACCACTGTCTATTGTTATTTATTCTGGCCTTCATTTTGTGATCAAATTATTTCACTTTTGAGTCTGTGAATCATTCTGGTCTTCATTTTGTGATTGATTGATTAATTATGTTATTCATTGCTCCAGAGAATCAGAAATCTAAGGACAAATAGAACCATTCATTACTGCTGTGAAAAATATTATTGCAGTAGCCTTATATCTAGCCATATGCAATGCTAGACTGATTTAGAACTGTTCAACTGGGCTTGAGGCCCCAAAAGTCCTCCACAAATCAACTCTTCTCACCTTGAACCCTCACTGGAAAATGCCAAAATCATGAAATAGAAGTGGCTGCTACTCTCTCTCTCTCCCCCATTGTTGTATCCCAGAATGGAAGACAAGCTCTGAAACCATCGATGGAGAACAAAGTGCTGGGAAAATAACACTGATGCAAAACAAAACCAAATTAACTATTATTTCAACCTCATGAAAACCTAGGTAAATACTTTTTCCATAATAATGGCCTGTAGATACTTTATTTTTAAATGAAATGAACTTTAACAAAGGACTATGATAAAATGTAACTTGATTAATCATTTATATTTATTTTTATATGTAAATTTCCATATTATTATGTTATATTAAATATGCGTGCATAAATAAATATTAATGTTTGCTTAGTTAGTATTTTGGTATATTCTCTTTCTTTCTTGTCACTGTGTTATCAATTATTTAAAGAAAGAAATGTTTATCTATGTGTTAAATAAATGGGCTGGACACTAGTTAAGAGTTTAAGCTAACTTGGGATATTTCGAGTGCTAGATTGTGTGCTTGTCATCCTTAGCATGCCAGCTACATAATATAGTTCGCCAGTGCCTGAGTTTGATTCTCAAAACAAATAAAATGCTTGGGATGGCAGGGTTTGAATACAAAAGTCAAGGTGGCCATGGTCTGGAAAGGTGATCATGTTATGCTTTGCATAGCCAATCTGGCCATGGGTATCATTGATGGCTATGCTGCCAATGGTATTTTTCTTTCTACTCAAAAAGCCAGTCCATTGCTGTAATATTAAAGATGTAAAATAATAATTACCAACAAGCTATGTATTGAGCTTAATAATAAGCTTATTAAAGTTTAGATATTAAACTTAGTTAGGAACCAGTTATTAAAATTTATTAAAGTTTAGTTAAAGCTAAAATATATTAAAAAATAGTTTACAAGGTATTTTAAATCTGATTGACATTGAAGTTTTGAGGGAGACCAGGTTCAGTATATTATCACAGTGCAAGGCAAGAATTTCTTTAACTTGTTCTCAAAAAAAAAAAAAAAAGTTTAGAGAATACATTATTTATGAAGCTTGCTAACTTCTAAGAGGTACAAGTTTAAGTTATCATTTGGTTGTAAAACCTTATTGCTTAGTTAATCAAACTTTTTCAAACAAAGAATTAATATTCATCCATGCCCAGATCACGAACAGAACTATATATACACACACACATATATATATATTGATTTTTTATGTTACTTTTATTATTTTATTCAATTGTATTATTAATATTTTCTATTAATATTTTATAATTTAATAAATTCTTGCTCCAATAATTATTTTATATAAATAATTTTTTTATTTATATTATATATAAATAATTTTTTTTAAAAAGAAAGTTAACTATTATTTTGTAGAAAATTAAACAATTATAATATAGAGTAGCTTTTTTGGCTTTTTATTTTTTATGGCATTATTATCTGCAGTAATGTTCCCAAATTTTAAATATCTACAGTATGATGGAATGATGTGATGTAAAGTGGTTTCTTCTTGGATAAAGTCAGAAACCTTCATTCATACATTTTAGGCTAGAAATTCTATTAGTTAAATTAAATATTTTCATTCTCTAAAATTATTATGTATATCATAAAAAAACCCATCTGGTTTTTTTTGTTGCTATTATCCCATTAAATCATTTTCACAAAACTGACAAATTTATTTTTCAATAATTCAAATATTCAATTCTTATAATGTCAATTCTTATCATAAAGAACAAAGAAAAAATAAAATAAAATTTATTATTCTTTTTATTCTTTTAACATCTATGATTCATTCATTCATTATACCAGTCTTCCCCAATCCTTGGTCACTATTTTATATTTGAACTTTTATTTTGAATATTCAATATTTCTCCACCCATCTTATATCTCCAGATAAACCACATTTATCATATAACTTTTTATCTTATTATTGCATTTATTCCATGGGATACAAAATTCCCATTCTTGTTCCACATTTCTTTAGCTGGTATCTTATATCATTTATAATGCAATATATATATATATATTCAAATATTTCTAATATATATATATATATATATATATATATATAATTAGAAGGGATTTGAATTCAGACATTTAAGCTTCATATAACTATGCACTCCAGCTTATATGATCAACACACATGATCACATACATGTAAAAAAGATAAATGATCTCCAATATACATATTTCATGCTGGACCAGCACTCATCAGTTGGTCTATATTGCCATCTCTCACACACATATAAATCAGTGCTCAGTTTATATTAAGATAGCAAATCTTTAAACTTTAATGGATAAGCTTCAATCTTCTCCATCCTCCAACTCTTCAGCCATTCATATTATTAAAAAATCTGATGATGGAGCACTCAAAGCCCTTGTTTATGCCAATATTATTATCATACCCATATTAATTTTAAAATTACTCTGACCCCAGATGAGACCTTAGTATGTCATTTAAATATATAGAAGAGGGATGAGCAGAATGCAGACTGAATATTAATATTCAAATGTAAGTATATTGTCTACACTAAACTTTAAATGGACATATTAAGGTCCTGTATGTGAGAGGTCATAGTGACTTAAAAGTCAGCATAGGTATATCAATAATATTGGCATCAACAAGGGCTTTCAGTGTTCTATCATCAGATTTTCAATGATATAGATAACTGAAGAGGTGGAGGGTCGAAAATACTGAAGCTTGTCCATTAAAGGTTGAAGATTTTCTATCTTAATATATGTGTGAGAGATGAAAATCTGCATCGACTGAAGAGTGCTAGTTCAGCATGAAATACATATATTGGAGATTATTGATCTTTTTCACATGCATGTAGTCATGTGTATCAGTTGTATAAAATGGAGTGCACAATTGTAGAGAGTTTGAAAGTCTGAATTGGTCCCTTCTAATTACATTAAGTTTAGTATAGACAATATACTTGTGTTTAATATTATATATATAAAAATAATGTTCAAGATTAAATTTTCTGAAGGGTATTAATATTAATAATTGATCAGCTTTCTACTTGCAGTACTAGATAATATGCAGTAAAAAACTGTGGTCTATCTACATGCCCCCCAATCTCATGTTGTTATATAGAAAAAAATAATGGGTTTAAAATTAATTTGCAATATATTTTGTAATTGATTTAAAACTCATTCCTCTTCTAGGTGAATTTTTAACAATGTGAGATAGAATTAGACATATCTGCTGTTTTATTGCAAATATTGTCAAAAGCAGTAGCTAGAAGGCTGATCAGTTGTTAATAATAAAAATTGCTACAGAACATTTAATCTTTCCTTTTTGTTATTCTTATTACTTTCTTCACCTTATGTCCACTTTTTAAAATATTTAAATTTATGTTTTTTTCCATAATTTTTTCCTATTTAATTTAGGCATATTCCTTATTTTACATCAACGTTTTAGATGTTTCAAATCTATTAATATAAAATTGGGTTTACTAATACACTTTGTTGTTCTTCTTCAAGTATTTAAAAAGAATTAACACATAATAAACTAAGCATCCAACCCTATTTTGACTACATAAATGCCCTATCATAAATTTTACTAAAATTTGCAGCTTTTATACCACCAATATTTTTCATTATTGTGACTCTTCATATTACCTATACTCAATATATTAATTTACTTTTTCTAAAGTCATTTATATTCCTGTATAAATATTTCCAACTATTTTCATTCCACTTTCCTATTTCCTTTCTTTTTTAGTAAATAAATATAACTATTCCACAAATTCTCTTTTCTCTAGCAATTTCAGTACAACTCTAACATGTTTCTTACAATATTTTTCAAAATATCCTACTTAATAATAACCCTATACCTTCTTCTTTCTTATCAGCATGGTATCTATTTATCTTTCTTTCATATTTATAAAATATAATTTCTCATATTTGATCCTACTTCTGTGGAAAAAAATAACCTTTCTCTTATAAAAACTTCCATCTCTCTTTACTGAGTTTATCTTTACGCCTTTTGCACATTTATAAAAATAATTGTTAAAATTATAACTTTGATTTTTTTTAAATATATTTTTTAATTTCATTGTCAGGCATCATTTCTAAAAAAATAAATAATTAAATCTTAAATCATCTACACACACTGTGTCAGCTTTCATATTTTTGTCTATCTTTTTTTTTTATGAGGCGAACCGCGGGACAATAGCTTGTAAGGCGGCTGTGCTAACCACTCGGCCATCAACACTTGACTATTTTTTAATCTATTTTATTAATTCCTAAGTATAAACATATCTTTTTTTCTACTTTCAATATTTCACCTTTGTCTTTACGCACACATATATATCTTATCTGTCTTTTTTACTTTAATGAATAATAAAATGTATGGTAAATTAATTACCTAGTACTTTACCCATCTCTACATTTATTTTAAATAAATTTCTATTTCTGATTAACACATCCCATATACCTAAAAAACTCACATAAACTTTCTTGCACAGTTCACTTTCAAAATATATAAAATTATCCTATGGTAGATCATAAAGCTCTGTGTGAAAATCTCTAATTTAAATAATTATTTAATATCCATAATGATATGATAATCTTACGGTTAATTATATTTTTGATATGACGTAGTTTTTCTTTAAATAAAGTCATAAGTTTCTGTATACAAGCTAAGCATTTAGAAACGTTGTTAGTCAAGTTAAATAATCCCTCCCTCTATATATGACAATTAAAATCATTCAGGAAGTCATGTGACATTTGAGCGCTCTGTTAGCATGCTGAACATTTAACTGTAGTATTCAATTAGACTGAAATAAATTTTTATATTTATGTTATCGAAGATTAAATATGTAAGGTCAAGTGTTATAATAAACAAAAGGTACTTACGGATAATTTGCCTGATGACGTATTTGACCCACCGGTTTCCCTTCCGGTGGGCATCGTTGTATGACAACGTTGTCATGGCAACGAAGTGACTGGCGTGATTAATCCATCAGAGAGTCAATTTTTTTTTTTTTTAACCGCGAGATTTAAAATTGGAGAGACATTTGGAAATTTTTTGATTTTTCTGTCTATTGTGATTTTCTATCCACTTGATCACAGTGACTTTTTCACTCTTCCATTGCGTTTTTGATATTTTACTTTGTGATTTTACTTTGGATATGGCTGAGCTCCAAGAACCTTGTTCAATTTACCTGATGCGTATTAGCCTGATGCGTAGCCTGAAGATCCGGTCTAATGTTGCACTTTTAACGTGCGTGTTCACGGATATGGACACATCTTATCGATAGATGTGTCTGCAGATCACTTGAGCGTTATCTTAATCCAACATTAGACCGGTATCCTCAGGATCGTCATCAGCAAATTATCTGTACCAAACAAAATACACTACAATAATTCTGCAAAATTAAAAATGCCTATATAAAATTAAAAAAATAATTAATTTTATATAGGCAGTTTTAATTTTGTAGAGTTATTCTAATGTATTTTGTTTATTTATGTTATTCAGTAGAGATCGTGGAATTTTAGCTTTGAGTCCACCACTTTTTTGCCATGTTAACTGCAGGGGATTTTAATTATGATCTATTTTTTAAGGATTAAATAATATTTGAGCTCTAAGATAGAAAAAACGCATAAAAGTTTTCTTAAATTAACTGGATTAAGCATTTTTATTACATCATTTTTTTTGACCACTTGCTTTACTTGGAAATTATTCCCAAAATCATTATTTTGTAGACATCGCAATTCACGTTGTTTACGTAGTTTTAAATTTAACGTACAAGAATAAATTATGGTAAAAGAGTAAAAAGCTATGGTAAACTAGTAATGACGATGATCGAATGTTATCACATGTTTATAGTGCCAAATTGTCTAGGTACCCCAATCTATCTTTAGATAGAGAATTTAATACACACACAAAAGTAATGTTTATTCTGTTCTTAGCGAATAACAATTGTAAATGGTTTAATTCTTAGAACATTGAAAATATGAATTATTATATACAATAAAATGGTTTTGAAAGTGCTATTGTTATTTAAAGTGAATATTATTTTACTTATTGGAAAGTTTTTTTTTCTTAATTCATGCTTTTTTAAAAATTATGAAAGTTATAGAGACTATTTCAATAAGGTCATTTAGTCAAGTGCAGACAGTTTGCTTTAATATCAATAAATAAATATGCTAACACGCAAACATGTTTATAAAGTCATCCATTTTAAGGGTTCTTACAAAGTGGAATGTTGATTATTATCTCCAGTTCAGATAACAATCAGTAGCCTATCTTTTGTTACAAATGCAAACATTATTTTTATTTCACTTTAAAATTTATATTTTAAAAATGGAGTCAGATAAAAAAGAAAAATTAAAATAAATATTGTACAGTTATAATACTGTATTTGATATATATATATTCATATACAATTAGATATAAATATTTATTACTTTTTAATTTTTGATGTTCTATAAATTTTGAATATATTTGATTACAGAAAAAAAATAATGAAGATAATAATCATTAAACTAGTCAAACGCCAAGAGGTCAGAATTTCCGTTTTTATTTTACAATATAAATAAAAACTAAATAGATATCCATTTTCTGACCAATAATTGGATGGCTAGCTATTTTTTAAATATTCAATCTAAATACATAAAAAAATATTAAGTTTGTTTAAAAATTTTCATATATTTAAAATATCTAGGTTAATATTAGGTTAAGAGCTTGGTTGATAGAAGAACATATGGTCACAAAGTTTTAGCTTATATATTTATATAGTATTCATCAACATTCATATATTTATTCAACTCAAAAATCTTTTTTCTTTTTATCTCTGACAATTTAATATGAGTAGCAGTAATACCATTCTAAAATAAAGTGAGATGCTAAAAAATTCTTAATTCAGTAAAAGATGTTATTGAAATGAGAATTTTTTAACATCTCTATTAATTTTTTTTAAATGACAACCAAAAGGAACAGTTCATAATTCATTATCATCTAATAATGTAAGCAAAGCAATTATATTACTTTTTTTAAAGAAGATATTAAATGAAACTTGAGACTATTATTTTATTTTTCAAATTTTTTTTTTATACTAAATTATTTATATAATTTTTTTTTATACTAAATTATTTATATAATTAAATTGGTCTAAGTTCCGTGTAACTTAATAAAGTATTGTAGAGACATGTGCTCAATAGCTAAAGATTTCTGTATTGAAGTTCAATCTGTCTGGCCCTATTGATTCTTGAATATTATACAATTTTCTAAGCAACTCTTCTAAAGGTGTAATCAAAGTTTTTGCAAGGTATAAAATTCAAATCACCTTTTAATCAGCATATTATTCTTAAATGCACTGTATTCTAATTGGACAAATATCACTTGTAAGATAGTTATAATTTCATCTTAGTCAAACCTTACCAATAATAAGAAAATTAGCAATATGTAATAATAAATGCTACAAGTCATTACAATCTTTTAATTCAGAAAAATGAAATTATGATAAAAGCTTTATTAGTGGTTTTTATCAGAGTGTAAAAGATGTTATTAAATAAATTGTGTGTCCAAAGACAGGAATTATAATTTTCATTATTTTAATTAGTTTTCTTTAAAATAGCATTATAATCCTTATCTTACTTTGTCTTATTCATTAATGCATTTATTAAAAGTACACATAATTTTTAACAGCTTGATACACAATTGTAGCTTTACTAAGAAAAATGCATTTTCATTTACTCTTATTTTTTATATACAATCACTGTTAAAATTAAATATTAAAAAAAAAAAAAAACTATTGTAAAAACAAAAAGTTTTTATTTTTGTTTGTTTAAACTTATTATCGCATAAATAAATAATATCTAAATAGATTAATCAAAGAATAAATATTGTATTATTTTAATGCCTCAAAGACTTTTCAGTCAAGTTTTATTATTCTCTTCTGTATAGATTTCACTACATGGATATATGGGTATATATATATTTTATTTTAAAAACTATATAATGAAAAAAATATACAGTTTAGGTTCATGGTAGCAATTAATTAGATTACCAATAATAAACACATATAGCATAAAATAGTAATGAGTGTAAGCAATAAAAATATCACACAAATATTTAAATACACACATACTTGGTCTCAAAAATCAACTATGTCACAAATAATATTGACTATGTTTTACTTACTTTTGTATAATATATTATACTAGTCTATCTTTTTGCATTATCTAGTCATGGTATAACCACTGGATGAGATATGATGAAAAAAACAGACATAACTGTGTCATGAGCAAAATAATAATAAGGAACTCATATTCTGTAGTGGTTAAGGTTTCCTTTGCCTAAAATAATTATAGGAGATTTGAACATAAACTTTCAAGCTTCCTTCAGCTATTCACTCTGTCTCATACAACTGATACACATGACCACACACATGCAAAAAAGGTAAATAATTACCAATATATGTATTTCATGCTGAACCAGCACTTATCAGTTGGTCAAGATCATCATCTTCCACACATATTTATAATCAGTGCTTAGTTTATATTAAGATAGCAAAACTTCAAACTTTAATGGAAAGACTTCAATTTAGTCCACCACCCAACTCTTCAGCCATCCATACCATTGAAAGTCTGATGATAAAATGTCAAAATCCCATGTTGATGTCAATCTTATTGCTATGCCAATGTTGGCTTTAAATCACTCTGACCACTCATGTATAAGACCTTGTCCATTTAAACACAAGAATGAGCAGAATACAGGTTAAATTTGTAATATTTGAAATACAGGCATATGTAAAGTTGATTTCTAATTATGAGAATACCTTGATCATCCTTCTCTTTAGTTGAGTGCAATTAAATTCATAAAAAACTTAGAAGACATAAACTGAGTTCATTATCATTTCATTTTACCATTTATGTACTATAAAATTATAGCAAATTAATATAATATGGAAAAAATTATCAATATTAAATATACTTTTTTCTGTCCTCTTTATTCTTTAGTTATTCATTAATGAACAGTTAGTTTTTTTGCTCATTCTTTATCAGATGTTTTACTTCCTTGATCTCTATCATAAATACTATATATTCTAATTAATTGAGTTACCTAAAACTCTTTTAGGACTATTAAATTGGGATTCTATTCATAAAAAAACTAAATATACATAACATATAATATGATTATAATAGATCTGTTTTGTATTGCTCAAATGCATATTGACAAAAATTCTATAATATAAATGAACAATTTCATTACCTGGTAATACTGAATAGTAATTACATCATATGATTTCATTACAGTAATGTTTAAAAGTTATAATGGGATTTAAAACTGTTTTCTTCATTGAATTATTTAATAGTGATATGTTGTTTATTGTCTTATAATATTTCTCATGAAGTTATATTTTTCACATGATCACTATGATCACTATATAAGTGGCAATATGTATATAGAGTTTTGACTGTTTTAAGTTATATTATTATGTTTACAATAGTCAAATATGTTTAAAAATACATATATACAAGCAACAAAGACAGCAACATCTATATCAATACACGAGAGAAGACAGATAAACAAATGGATATCCAACACGATCTATTATGTGATTTTTTTTCTTTCTCAATCCTACTACAAAATTACTCTATTATATATATTGAATTGATATATATCCACATATATTAATTAATTAACTATCTATTCTTAATCCATTAACCACTTATTATTCAACTTAATGGATGTTTTGTATATATTCATACAGTTGTTTTTATTATACATGATATAGTTTGTTTCATATATTTTACGTCTATTAACATTTTTAATATAATCAAAAACACTTATATTATCAATACAATTTATTTTATGTCCATACTGCAAATAATGAATGTATAACACAGATGTAGCATCTTTCCTGGCAATAGCATCATTGTGTTCTTTAGCTCTTTCTCCCAATTGCTTGACCAGACGTCAAAGCAATTGAGAGAAAGAGCTAAAGAACACAATGATGCTATTGCTAGGAAACATGATAGATCTGTGTTATATGTTCATTATTTGCAGTATGGACATAAAATAAATTGTATTGATAATATAAGTGTTCTTGATTATATTAAAAATGTTAATAGATGTAAAATATATGAAACAAACTATATCATGTATAATAAAAACAACTGTATGAATATATACAAAATATCCATTAAGTTGAATAATAAGTGGTTAATGGATAAAGAATGGATAGTTAATTAATTAATATATGTGGATATAAATCAATTCAATATATATAACAGAGTAATTTTGTAGTAGGATTGAGAAAGAAAAAAATCACATAATAGATTGTGCTGGATATCCATCTGTTTATCTGTCTTCTCTCATGTATTGATATAGATGTCACTGTATGTGCTTTAAATTGTGGAGACATATTGAAAAGGGCAAAAAACATAATTTGCTGAAAAAGGCTTTTCTATGATAGTTTTATAATTTGTAATCTTTGTTGCTTGTATATATGTATTTTTAAACATTTTTGCCTATTGTATACTTGAAGTGCAACATAAAAAAAGAATTGGTTTTAATTCTGATTCTTTTTCTGTATAGTAATTTCGATATTATTATGTTTGATTTCTTATAATATTAATCCTTGTTGCAAGATATACAGCATGCAATAAATAGTAATAGTATTTTCTACTTGATCATTCAAACAGCACTCATATATGAGCTTAAACTTTAAAAAAACATAGAAACATCTCAGAAATAAAATTGATTTTTCAGGATAACAAAATAACTACTTACTTACTTCAAATAAAAGTAACAAACTTATATAATCTCCATGATCACCTCTATTAAAATATCATATATAAAATCATACTTTAATTATTATCTTAAGCCAATTTGGAGAATTTTATTAATGCATATGTAACTGCATTGACAGACAATAATAACTTTAGATTATGATTGACCACATAAAATCATGATGAGATAAAAATTTCTTTCTTTTCATAATAAAATAACAACATTGAAATATTTATCTTTCCATGAATACACAACTGCAGGGTTATATTATCTGTAATATATAGAAAAATATAAAGAAACACGTGGGTTTAAGCATTATTAATTATCTTTATATATAAAACAAATATGCCCTACACAATTTTATTTAGATCAGGGATCAACTTCTGGAAATTTGATACTGTTATGAGAATCTTTGCTGTAACAATAAGGTAAAGAAAAAAGTCTTTTTCACATAAATTATATAAATACTACTCAGCAGTTATCTATTAGTTTTTTAATTTTTAAAAAGGGAAAAAGAGAGAAGTAAGTAAAATCTTTAAAAAAATGTTTATCATTTTTTAAAAGAGGAAATAAATAGGATATTAATATTTTTTTAGGAATTTTAATCAATGAATTAAAAGGTAATTTTTTTCTGGAAAAATGTAATGTTTTCAATTTAAAGTATAAATAAATGATTATTTATATCAAGTAATTAAAAAGAACAAATGACTATAGAGGGATTTTTTAATAATTAGGATATAACAAACTTTTTTGATTTAAAAAGATAAACAATCTTTTTGTAAGAAGAAAATCAATTGGTCTGAGCTTAATGCTGTCATATCTGAGATAGTGACTGTGTGGATACAGGGGCTGTGGTAAAATGAGAAACGAAAAATTAAGGCATTAATCTTCAAAGTCTAGTTAGTAACAGTTAGTTTTGATATAGCTCTTAGGAAGAGCACATCAATCATTGTTCAGCTGTTGAGAAGAAAACTGCAATAACAGTCAATAGTTGTTGAAAAGAGAACAGCAGTAGCAGCTCAGCTCTTGAGAGGAGAATAATGAAAAGTTAATTTTGTAGTGTAAGGTTAAGCTAACCTCATTACTAATTGTTAAAAATGATTTTGAAATGGAGTTAAAAAAACTATGTGTTATGGTTTAAATAAAAGCTGAGCATTACCAATCCAACATGTAACCTGTTTGATTAAAATATAAAGAAAATAAATACTCATGGGAAATTTTTTTAACAAGCCTTGTGTGTTTTTCCAAAATAATGATTATCTCAAGTTTGACTTAAAAATTGTATTGTAAAATGAAAAAAATAACTTGTGTTAATCTACCCTGGAAAATAATATGATGATTTTAAACTTAACATTTGAAGCTGCAAAAAGAAAAAGCTAGCATGAAAAGACACTGAAAATTTTAACTACAGAAGGACTAAAAGATTGAAATCCTTAGTACAGTAAGTTATTGTAGTGTGTGCATCTACATATATATTTAATAATATAAATATTAACAGATATTGACAAATAAGTTTGTTTTTAATTGTTTTGTTGAAATATGTTTTTTCCTTTTTCATTTTTTTCCTATCAAAAAGTAAAAGTCTGTGAGACTTTCCATTTTCAAAAAAGGGAAATAAGGTTTTACTTAATCTTATTTTTTTTATTGTGTCATGAAGGTATTTTCAGATTTAATTATTAAAAAAGGGAAATACCTTTTTTAAATATATATTAACTGATTTGTAACAATCCTCATAAAATATTTTTATTTGCTATATGACATTGCATTTCTTGTATAAAATGTGATAAAATTGGATGTGTTATATCATCCTGATTTTCTGAAGGTTATTTACTAGTTAATTTTATTAAATAATTGTTAAAAAATAGTTTATAAAATTATTTTTGTGTGTTGTTGTCTTTATTCCTCCAACTATCTGTTCTGTGAATTGGCAGTATATGTAATTTAATCTGATCATGCAGTGTGCTTTAAGGGATTTGTAGATGATTTCAGTAAAGTTATTTAAATTAAAGCACATTAAGCATATACATTCATATTTTATCTTATTCACATTTGTAGTCTTTAGAGGTCTTGTTAACCTGAGCTAGTTCATGATCAATAATGGCTCATGTATATAGATATGGAGATATGTGTAGGTGTTTAAAAATCCAGATAATTCTTTGTAAATTAGTTTATAAATGGCAAGTACAATCATGGAGCCATATAGTCAGGGCATTGACAATGATCAACATGTATTAGGATTCCAGCATTTTTATGTGTACTATAGCTTTTGCATTTAAATATGTGCATTATTGCTATGATATCACTAGATGATTAGTCTGATTTTATTAGTGTACCTTTTTAAATTCCAGTCACAAAAAATGTCTGTTGATTTTCTTATTAAGGCTTAACATGGTGCTGATCTATATATAACTTATAATAATTACTTATTTTTATCAAATGCTGATTCTCTCATATTGCCCCTAGTAGGGATAATAAATGGTTTCCATTATCTTTACATTCAAACTGTTAAATAAACAAATATTAATAAACAATTAATATTAGGCTAGAAATCAGTATCAAAACTTGGAATGAACTTTATTCTGCAATTAAACATAATTTTAAATGTGTCTAATTTAAAATATTATCTCCATCTTGAAATCATTTGAATAATGTAGAAAATTCACTTAACAGTAAATAATAAAGCATAGAGGCAATTGTGATATCACATACTTCTTAGATAATTTTAAAATTTCTATATTTATTAAGCTAAATATGCTGTTTCATTTAAAAGATATTCATGCATAGTTATACTATACTTTTATGCCATAGCTTAGTTTATAAACAATGTCTTGTAAGAAAATGTAATTATAAATCTATATTAATTAAACTAATTAAAATTTTTTTAATTTATGAATTAAAATTGAATGAATAAATAATATTATTTTCTAAATTATATACAAAAGAAATCTTAAATTAATTTTAGATATTTTTTAAACACTAGTTAATTCTTAAAATAAATTCCAGTTTAATTATTGCAATGTAAATAATTATAGCAGAAATGTGAAGTAACTTTTATCTTTAATTTACATAATTATATTAAAGAATTAGATTAATAAATCTGGTATATCTTCACAAATTTTCTTCATTTTAATAGTTAATATCACTATGCTTTTTTAATTATAACTTTAAATTTGAAAAAGTTGTCATAATTTGAATTTTATGAAAAGCTTTTAAGTTTTAACTGAACACTATTCCTTTAAATCAATAAAGATTTAAATACTGTAAATAAATCTAAATTATCATTAATATTAAAAACATATATCTCTATATATTTTAATACCATACAATAAAACCTTTTTATAAAAATAATCTGTACAATACAATGTTTCAAAACTACATTAATAGTAATGATAATCTCCACTGAAGAGAAATTGTCATATATATTATAACAATTTATAAAAAAGATAGAAGGGACAGTTATAAAAATTAGAAATGAATAATAATTGTTAATTTATTAAATCAGATATATAAAAAAATTCTAAAAAATATAATTTACTATGAATATAGAAATTAAGGAAAAAGCAGAGTTTTAGAAAAAATATTCACAAAAGACAATCTGTTTGTGTAATCGAAGTAATAGAAAAAAAATATATCAAAAAACCAAAAGATAAATTGAAGTGTCAGGATTAAAAGACAAATGTAACTTTTTTTAAAGCAATGAAGAAATTATATAATAATATGCATTGTATATAAATAAAAGTAAAAATAGGAAATATGATTTCAGATTATTTATAAAGACAACCAAATGATTCAAACAAGGGTATTATCTCTTATTTGTATTATAAAAAAATGAGAATTTTTCTGTATAATAATAAAATACTTTATAATTTATGCTATGCTGATAATCAAATAATTTTATTTCAAAATCATGTTTTGAGATGTATGGCTAGAAAATTAATAGAAAAATATAGAAATAGATCATATAAATAAATGCAAAAAACAAAACAAAAACAAAAAAATAAGCATATTGGAGGAACTCAATTGGATTCAAAGATGGATAACAGGCTGAAAATATGAGGAATATAAGTACAGTATTTAGAAATAAAGATTACCCAAACAGAATAATAAGTGAAGCTATGAGAGAAAGAAATATACTAAATAAAAATCTATAAGCATATGATATGGGATATTGCAAGATAAGAATATATAAAAGTTAATAAACAGTAAATATATGATACAAGAATAAAAAAATTATCATTACATATAGAAGAAAGGTTAAGCTGTTGAAAAAAAAAATGGAAAAGAAATTAATGACTGCAGAAATAGATTAATGGCAAAGCTCTTCAGGAAGGTTAAGAAGAGAAGACAATGCACAAAACAATAAAACAATTTGATACATAATAAATAATGCACACATTATATAGAAAATGACATCAGAACAAGACAACAGAGTTGGTAAGGACATGTACAGGGGATGACTTAGAAAAGATATTAAACTGATTCTATTAGGAAAAAGAAAAGGAGAGCATTCAAGGAATTGGAAAGGAGGAATAAATAGAAAATTAGACATGGTCATTTGTAAGGGCATGGCAATCGAGAATAATTAGAAAAATAAGAGTAAAAATAAAATAATAAAAATATTAACATTGAAAGAGAAAAATAAAAACAATAAAATGATATTTCATTATGTAACTTTGAGAGACAGTTTGTATTAAGATTTCTTAAATGAACAAACACATTTTCCCCTAAGTTTCTGTTCTGCCAGTTATCTAAGAAGACACAAATTTTTTACACACAGATTCAAAACACCTTCCATGGTTCTTAAAGCTTTTATGTAATTTTGAAAATTATTTTTCAATGGATTATCTATTTAATGTGGAATTCCATACTATGTGGTTTGTTGCCCTTGATAAAGCATCCAACATGGGATTGGGAGATACCAGAATTGACCCTGGAACTCACAGTTCTGGAACTCAAATTTCTTATGAATTCTCAAGCAACACCATCATCAGCATTTCACATTGCATGGTTTGGTGCAGTTAGTAAAGTATTATATTTGGGATTAGAAGGTCCCAGGATTAATTCTGACACTTGCAGTTCTGATACTCAAATTTCTTATGAACTTCTAAGTAATAAATCTACATGCCTTTTTTATGTGTCATTGTTAATTACTTGTGACAAATGATTACTAGATATCCCTATAGCAAATTTTTATTTCTTGGATATTGGCATTTTGTATAATTGGAAATTGAACATCTACTTTTCATCTCAATGGATTTTTTAGTCACTTGATTAAAATAAATAGACATATAACACTTTATTATTTAGAAAATTCTTGAATTAATAACACATATCAAATTGAACCAGCATGTTTAGCATTATTTTGAAAATCAGAACAATATTTTACTAATAAAATGTGAGTCATTATACATAATGAATGATGTATACGAATGGAGGTTGAAACAAAATTCTGCATATATAATGGTTCCAAATGTTAATATGATTTAAGCAAAAAATGTATCATGGAATAGCCAACAAAAAATTAAAATAGAATAAATATTAATTCAATGAGCAATGAAATCAATTTAATGCAGTAAAATTATATGTTTATTTGAATTTTAAATAACTGAATACAGATTTTGAGTTGATATTAGTTAAATACTTAAAGAAGTTAATACACCTTACATATCCTTAACTTAATGCAAATATATTTATAATTAAAGTGAGTAAATGTAAACTCTAATCACTATGCAAAGTAAATAAACTACAATACTCACATATACTAATAGAATGGGAATGTTTGTATAATAATTTCAGTACCTCCTACATATAACCATTGATTATCAAAAGATATAACATACACAAAAAATGTAATCTCTATTTGTGTTTAAATGTCAATATAAACTAAGATATCTAGTTAATGAAAGTTATTAGACAGGCAATAAACATATCAAATGTCTGTTCTAATTAATTTCATATATGAGCACAACCTGATACCAATTTGATCCTTACATGAATTAAATCACATTTAATTAATAAAATATAAATTGTACAATTAATATTGAATTTTAATATTTATTCCTCTCAAAAAAAAACACATTGTTATTTTTAATGATAAAACATAATGACTTATAAAATATTGACACACACATGCATTATCATACATACCAGAAAGACAATATTATTATCTGCTCAACAAGATGAATCAGCTTCTTTATATTCAAAAAGCAAATAATTTATTAATAAATAAATTAATAAAAAGAAGAGCTTAGATTGTCTAAGTATTATAAAATTTTGGTTTTAGAACATACAGCTAGTTTCCTACTTACATAACCCAAGACATGCAAATGCACAAAATATCTAATATACATATACAAATATAATAAATTGATTAATACATCTGAAATATAATTGTAACAAATCACAACTTTTATATCTGAAACTCATTCCTCTAAAAGATCGTTAATAAAATGTGTTATTGTTCAATATCAAATTTATCATCTCAATCAAGCTCATTTCAAAAGCAACCTCAGTTTGACAGCTGAGATAGATATTGAAAGTACTTGAACAAATAAATAGCTTTATTTTGAAACTTGAATAAAGATATATCTATATGACTAAAAGGAGGTTGCCTTGACAACATTTTGAGATTGTTCATTGTTATTGGGATTGTCTAAGTGTTGACTGGTTTGTGATATATATATATATATATGGTATTTAACTCATAAACATTTCACTATTCATATATATATACACACACACTATTTATCAGTTTTTTTTATCACATTTTTAAAACTTTAATAATTTTACATCAGCAATATAAAAAAGAGGAGGAGAAAATATTTTTCTTTCATTTTTTAGGAGAAAAGTGATCTATTTTTTATTTATTTTGCCAATCAAAGTTTATTGATAATTAAACTTTACAATAGGAAAAGGAAAATAAGAGAATATCTTATTTTTGAGTATTAACAACACATTGTTATGCTTTTGATTAAAGTTAAATAAGTTAATTGAGTGATGAAAAAAAAAAATCTTTTGTGCCTTCTTTAATAACATATACATTTATTAATTATATAATTGTAAATAACAGGTTGTCCATTATTTTAAATACTATTAGGAATTAGTGTTTCAAATAATATCCATTTCTTACAAATTTTTTAATATGGTGGCTTTGTAAATATGATCATTTAAAAAAGATATGCTTAATCAAAACATTATATATTCTTTTCAGTACATACATAATTTAGATATTGCAAAAAGTTGCACAATAGATTATTTATATAAGTTGGGAACAGTCTACACTACTATTTAAAAGTTCATGGAAAAATATTATTTTGAAGATCATACTTTATATGAATTTCAGCTTCTTTTTTAATCACAATTTATCACAAATATATTAATATAAACTGAATGTCATACATTTTATAATAAATAATTTGAGTTTAATATTTCATTGCTTTAAAACTTTTAAATAATTTATTATTTCTATTTAGTACTGTTGTGTTAGTCACAACAAAATAGATTTATACTCATGATATTCATTTTACTGACATAGGCATATAGCTTTAAAACACAACACACTGAATGGTACTTAAGATTCATGGTTTAAAAATTCAGACAGTTGCAAGAATATTAATATTTTTTTGAGTATACAATAAAAAAAAACTGTCTTACCTATATACCTAATTATATAATTGACTGTGCTAACTCTAAAGATTTAATTTCATTTTAGTGCTGAAGACAACTTCAATTTTTGATAAAAATTTAGAAAAAAATAAAATAGAACAGAACATTGATTGACCATAATCATTTTCCTTTCACAACTAAATTGAATATTCCCTACATGCATAAAAGGAAATATTAAAAATAATAATAGTAAAACAATTTTAATGTTTACTTTAGGAAAAAAAAAACATTAAGTAAACATTTTTAATTTACGAATCAAAAACAAATTAGATAAAGGAAAAGATGAAAAAAAGGAAGATTGGAGCCAGAATTGCTATATACAGGTTAAAGAATGGATACATGATTGCAAAACATTACAGCTGGTGTAAATATACAGACTAATAGTTGAGAAAATCTATTATGACCAGGCTTTCTATTGACCTAAGTGAATGAAGACAATACGGTACAAAAATAAAAATAAAATAGAGAAAAAATGTAAGAAAGAACAGAAAGAAGAGACTGCTATATATAATCATTGTTTTCAAACAATATTTTTGGGGAAAAAATATTATAGTAGTCAAGCATTGGTGGTGAAGAGGTCAGCGACAGCTGCTTTACAAGCAGTTGTCCCGGGATAGCGGGTTCGCTTCCCGGCTGATGTTATGACACATGAGATAAAAATATTATAGTAAAAAAAAAGATTAAGTTCAGAATTTCTCTAGATTAGCAACATATATATATATACTAATATTTGCTTTTTTTAGAACACACATGCAATTGAAAACTTAAAACAAATATTAAATAGAAATAATAACTATTATTTTTGATATATCGTATATTTATTTTTATATATTCAAAAGCAACAATAAAAAAAAAACAATTATTAATCAGCTTCTCAAGCTTTCTTTTCTTTTCCCATCTAGCCATAAACACCGTTCTCTGATTTATAGAGATTAATAAATAATAAACTGCTTTATTAACAATACTTAAAGAAAACATTGTCATTAAAAATAATTTATTTTGTTAAAGAAATGTTAGCCATTAATATCTAAAAACTGGTAAGAGATTAAGATATATATAAAGCTTTATGCAGAGAAAAAAATCTATAAAGTTATAGATAAAGAATGCAGATAATATATTTCAATATAATTAATTAAATACAAAACAAATTGCGAGGAAGACACCAGAAAAAATAAATGAAAAAAAAAAATGAAATAAAGAAATCAACTGTAAGATCAATAGAATGATAGAATAAAAATAATGTATTGGGCAAGGTTTAAATTGCATATTTTTCAATAATTTTGATGATATTTTGTTCAAAAAAAAAAAAAAAACAATTATTGTGCTAGTATGAGATAGTGATCATGTGATGTTTAATGATATTTTGTTGTTTTATTAACAACATAGATATCGTAGAATTACCATGAAAAATTTCATGCTCAAAAACTCTTTAGTTTGATTAATATCACAACTACTCTTTTAAATATTAACGTTAGTATTATTTTTATTTATGGTGCAAATTTAAAAAAAAAAACAACATAAACACTGAGCGAAGACCTCGAGATGAACTTTTTATCATTTCTCAATTCATGTTAGTCCAGTACAGAGGAATAGTGATTCGCAACTTTATTAATAGTGATCATATGGCTGTTTGCCACGAATGTCACATGATGTCCAGTCATTCAATTGGCATGTTGAGCACACGTTTCACTAAATTGATCAAAGTGAGTTTTTTTTTCCTTTTCAGCTAAGAATCGACCTAGTAACGTTTGTTTCTTGAGCCTGCTACTAATCACTGTGATAAATCTCATAGAGTATATAGACACGCAAAAAATAAAGCACACATATATATTAAAATTAAAATAGTGATAATGCGTCTAAATAATTTATATATATATGTAAAAATTTTCTCTAATTTATAATCACAATCCTATAAAAGAAAAAAACTATACATTATTATTATTTTTTAAATTTATACTTTTTTATTAAAGTTAAAAAGAAAGTTACGGCTACTATATATATTATTATTTTCATAATATTAAAAAAAATCCACAAAAATAAATGATCAATTTTTAATAGTCTTTGTAATAGAAAATACACACACACACACACACACGCAGTCGTGCCGTTCGCTGATTTGAACAAATTTAAATTTTTTATTTATCAGTTTTAATGAATGCAATTTTCAAATATTTATTTCAAACAATATTTTTTAAAAAAAAAAATCAATTATAAAAAAAATAAAATAAAAGATTAAGTACTAATAGAATATTTTACTTTTAAAAGAAGCAATATTATATGCTAGAAAACAAAAGGGGGGAGGGGCTAAAAAAACATTTTACTTTTTTTTTTTTAATAATTAGGCAATTTACCTGCTTCTAAATCAGGTTAATATCTTGGTTTTAACCATTTGATTTCTATCTAACAATTACCAAAAGAGTTTCATAATTTTTGTTCTCAGATTTTTTTGTTGTTCATCAATAGACAAAAAAAGCTTTCAAATTTTTTCTAATAATATAGATGACATTTTCAAAGCTACTACTTTAGTTGATCACTGAAAATTCAAAAATGCTAAACTTCTTTTTCTATCAGCTGTATTAAAATCTAAATCCTATTCCTTAAGCAACAGTTTAACATAAGTTACATCTCTCTTTTACAAACATATATTTAAAAATCATCATTACATATCTTAAAGTGAAAAAGACCTACCTATCTATTTTACTTTTATACTTACCTATCTAAAATAGCAATCTGCCTGTCTTTCTATCTGTCCATCTACTCAAACATCCATTCATCTATTTACTTATATACTTAGATATGTATTTGTCTGTTTCCCTACTTACTCATTCATCCATTCATTTTATATTCTTCTGGATATTTGCTTATCTGCTTGTGTAATCTATACACCAATATGTTTATTTGCTTGTCTACCTGCATGTCTGTCTGTCTATAAAAGATGATACAGTATCAAATAATATTGTTTAACAAACAATTTTTTTTTCACTAATAAGTCAATATTTTTATTTTATGATATAGAATAATTATCACTATTAAATTCTAGCTTTGAGGGCAATTTAAACAAAAATTTTATCTAATAATTCACAATAGTGATATCATAAATATGATTTTATTCTGAATGCGTAATAAAAAATGCCTGATTGAAAATGATTTATAATGCCATTCATAAAATAAGCATATGCATAAAATGTATGAATTTTTATTTTATTTAATGATTTTTTTAACGTCATGGATAAAAAAAAGTGTGTGTTGACCATGGTTGCAAAGGACAACAAAAACGGAATATGAAGCTCAATAAAAATGTGAAATAGCCAATTTGTCTACTACATTTAATTAAAATTATGCTAAATAGAGTGAAAGGAGGAAATAAAAATAATAAATAGTTTTCAAGGATATTATAACAAAAGAATAAAACTAATTATCTGGATAAACAACAAAGTAAATAAACATGTTTTTGTAAATGTAGACAGTTCAAAAATTTATAAAAACAAGAGTAAAAAATTTAAAAATTGAATAAATTTTAATCACATTTGTGATATGATAATTTTTAAATATATAAAAGTAAATCTTGCAAGAGAAAATTAATTTAAACAAGATACCCAAAAATGAAATCATTGTTTAATAATTATAAGACTTTTATTTTGTTTTTAATTAATAAATAACGAAGAATATTTAAAGTACTACATAGTATACATATTTTGGATATTGTGGATAATGATGTGCATTTAATATATCTATGTATGTAAAAAAAATAATTACTATATAAAAAGTGAATTACAAACAAGACTTAAAATTAGATTTTAAAATATATAGTGATATAAACATTTTTACTGATGACTATTAGTATTATATATAAAAATGTAATCTAAATACATATATCTATATTATCATCTGAAAATATTTATGACTTAAATCAAAGCTTTACTAAGATCACTACTAATGCAATGTTTCATCCTTTCAAAATATCAATGAATAATCTACTGCCCTTATAATAACTTGGAAACTAAATAATAGTGAATTAATTGTTTATATATAATTAGTAGATTGATTAGAGAAGATGTTATTTAAAAGTTTCTTAAAAGTCTTTAATATATGATTTTTTCCCTACAGTACAGGCTTTTTCAACCCACACTACAATATGTAGTATATAGGGAGTATTAACTCAGACTGTCACATGACCCTCAACTATCCACATTATCTCACACTGCTGACACACTTGATCACACACATGTTTATCTTTTCAACATGTGTGTGATCAAGTGTGCCAACAGTATGAGATAGCATAGATAGTTGAGAGTCATGTGAAAGTCTGAGTTTAAATGTCTTTAGAAAATTTAATGTATACATGATTATTATGGTATATGCTTTGGAAGATTATTACTTGAAAACACCATTTCATAATTAAATAACTATCCAAAATTAATTTTTCAAAATGTAAAATATCAAATGCTGAAAGCTAACTAAGTGATTTAATTGTGAATTTATTTATTATATTGACTAGTTTAATAGTTTGTATTTGGTAAAACTATAATAATGTGTTATATAATAATGAATATATTTGTTAATGCAACTGTTTTGGAGTAAAACAAGAAAAAAAAAATTAGCAAAGATTAAATTGCTAAGAACATTGGAACTGGCACAGGAAAGTGAACATTGAGAAAAGATAATTCAAAATTTGCAAAACAGCAAGAAGTGGTGAGTGCATTAAGATAAATAAGTAAATCAAAAAAGTTAGAGAAATATGGTTGGAAAATAGTTTTGTAGTGAATATTAAAAAATTATAAATGGCAATCACAAAACTACATAAAAAATAAAATATGAAAAAATTCTCACTAGATAAATGAAATTTTAAAACCTATTCAATTTTATACAAAACACTACCATATTATAATAAAAAAAATGATATTCTGTTAGAATAGAGTTAAAAGAGTAATGAATAAAAATGGAGAAAGTATAAAAACTCTGGAATTTATGGAATATATAGAAAAATGATTGGATAAAATGAAGGTAGTTTAATTCACAAACCATAATATTATATGAAATAAAAAAAAAATCTAAGCATAATCAAATCATTGTTAATGCACATCAATAAAAGAAGAAATAAGAATGAAGATGAAATTTACAAAATTCTTAATAAACATAAAAAAATCCAAATGCATCAACTATTGACAAACAATCAGGATAGATTTAACTATTAAGGAATATCATAAACTGATGTTATCCCTTGGGTGGCTTATGAAGAGAAAGCCAGAAAAAATAAAAATACCCTGTATGTAATTATGAAAGAAACAAAACTATATCTTTATTGTGCTAACTTTTAAAAATCTGTTGTAAGCATTGACTGGTAGATGACTTAGATAGTATCTGAATGATGTCGAATGTATAATAAGCTAATTAATATTACAAACAATATTTATGAGAATTCAAATTGAAATCAAAATTGATGAATTAAAATACATAACATTGAACATTTTGCATTGTAAGTAATATTACAAGTAATCTTCAATGTTCAAGCTTACTGGAGTAAGATGTATTTACAGACCAGTTGCAAGATTCAGAAAAACAAAATACCAGTTTATAAGACAACTTAGATATATTGGATATCTTATATTTATTAGGATATTATAAATGTGAAATATATGACAAAACTACCAATAAGAAAATCATTTTATCTGAAATGATGTTTTAAAAAAGTTATTAAAAATTATATGGATAAAAAAGTTTCCAATGAAGAATAGTGCAAAAAAGTGAATTTGAGAAACATTTTAGTAAGCAATATTATAGAGAGAAATTTTAATAATATTTTGACCTTATATGTTGAATAAGTGATGATGAAAAGTAAAAGAACTCATACCCAAAAGAGTAATTTCATAGATTATCTAAAGATGTTATTATGAAATAATGTAGAACTCAAATTTTTAAATTCATGTATAAATTTTATGAGATATAGACAATATTGAAGAATATTGTTGAAGAAATTATCCTTAAGATAATGATAACAAGGACTTGAATATATGATAGAATGGAGGAAAAAAGCATAACATTTAATATCAAATAATATATGTATTAAAAGAAAGAAAAAGTGAAATCAAATAAAAGAAATTGGTTCTTATAGTCCAATGTTGATGAAACCATAGAAAATAATAAAAATAAGCTAAAATATCCCAAATTCAACAGCTTTCTTAATGGTAAGACCAATAAATTTATCATAAATACAATTTTTTTTGAATAAATTTTATTAGCAAGTAAACAAAGAAAAAAAAGAATAACTTTTTCAAATATATAAATAAAGGTAAAGAAGAAAAAAGAGTTTCTATAGACACCAGAACTTCTATGTGTGTTATACATAAATATGATGAATAAAAAGACAAAAGAAAATGAAGATAGAAAATAAAAACAAAATAGTTGTAGATGAATAAATTTTAAAAAAATAAAGATACGTTAAATATTTTTTTATAAAACATATTTTCAATTAGGTGATCTTGGTTTAAGATTTTTTAAAGTTTGGTTCATAGAAACTGGAAAAAGATTTGAAAAACTCAAAACTGGAAGTCTCATCTCAAAAAAAAAAAAAAAATTGCTAAATACAGAATAAGGTTAAAAAAGAAAAATTTATATTAATATCTATTGTCCAATTCACAAGATAGGCATGAATTTCCCAATGCGCAAATAAATCATGACAGGTATGTTTGACATAGTGATGCATGAAATAAAATAGTAATACATGAACTTCATGAGGTCTTATATTCTGACTAAGATATTATGTTAACTATGGATAGATTTGAAAAATATGTGCTATATTTTAGGATAAAAATTAAGCATATAATCTTATATCAATAATAATGAAATAAAATTCAGTTTCCTAAGAAAAACTAATTTTTATTCTATGAATTATATAATGATCTTATTTGATAACAACATAATCACCAAAATTAAAGTTGGCTATGAAAGGAACTATCCTGTTTCAATTCAGTACATCCAAATGCTTGCAGCAAAGTTTCAGCAGATGATCCTGTTATAAATAATTATTCAACATAGGGCATAATGCTGATACCATTAGATATCTTTTATTTACATCTATTTTTATGTGCTTTTGTTCATTTTATTCTAATACAATATATAAAAAGAGATTTTACACATACTGTAGTTTTAAACAAACAACTATTTTATAATTATTTTTTAATAAATATATTTGATTATTAATCACTTTTTTATTAGATAAGAAATTATATTTTTTTGACCGTAGACACAGACTTTGATAAATCTATCTAAAACTCATTAGTACATAAATGACAATGTTTCTTTTTATCATTATTTACTTCTTTCATATCCTATGCATGATTTTATAATTCTAGAAACTATTATTATAAGAGCCAAATGTTTATCAATCATCTACAAAAAACAAACAGTCTTATATTACAAAAATGTGATTTTACTCATTATTGGAAAAAATAGCAAATAGATCAAAATACTTGCACATATAAAGAATTATATTTGATTTTCAATGAACTTAGAAATAAAAATCATTTATGTATTAAAGGATAATTTAAAAAAAAATAGCATTTAAATTTGGGATTTATTTTGGCCTCCCATAACAAAAGAGACTTGTTGGGATTGAAATGCTTATTGTTTACAATTGGTATGTTTGAAATGTAAAATTAGTAATTGTAGTTTCTAAATATATAAAAACATACATAGCATTAAATTGAATTCAAATAATTAAAAATCTTTTAACCTAAGAAATTTGAGAATACATTAATTAATGTAAATTGGATATTTATTTGATTTACATAATATATATATAATATTTAAATGCAAGTATATTGTCTATGCTGAACTTAATATAATTAGAAGGAGTTTGAACTCAAGACTTTCAAGCTCCCTATAGCTATCCACTCGATCCTATACAATTGATAGACATGACCACATACATGTGAAAAAGATAAATGATCTCCAATATACATATTTCATGCTGAAACAGTTCTCACCAGTTGGTTCAGATCATAATCTTCCACACACATATATAATCAGTGCTCAGTTTATGTTAAGATAGCAAGTGTTCAAGCTTTAATGGACGGATTTGAAGCTTCTCTACCTTCCAACTCTTCAGTCATCCATATCATTGAAAATCTGAAGAATTGGAGGCTGGGAAAAGATTGAAGCATGTTCATTAAAGTTTCAAGATTTACTATCTTAGTATATATGTGTGTGAAAGATTATGATCTGGACCAAACGATGAGTGCTGGTCCGGCATGAAATACATATATTGGAGATCATTTATCTTTTTCACATTAAGGTGACCATGTACAGTTGTATAGGATGAAGTGGGTAGTTGTAGGGAGCTTGAAAGTCTGAGTTCAAATTCCTTCTAATTACATTAATATGCATATATACATTACTTTTGGATTACGTAAATGATGAAGTAGGAAAATTTAAATGATAGAATGTATGGTCTACTCTATATATTTAAAAATCAAGTACAATTAGTTTTATTTTGAGAATATTAAAATGTGAAATTGCGGAATAAAAATTTAAAATGTTTCGTTTAAAATATGATTAAATTACTTTTGTTGATATATATTTAATGACCATTTTATAATAAAAAAAATAGGTGAATTGATTATATTCTTTTAGTTTTACTTTAGACTAAACATAAAGTTATCCTAAACAATTCTCTTGAGAATTGTTGTCTTTATGATGTTTACTGCAGAAAGAGATTGATAAACCCAAGAGTTAAAAGTTTTTGGTTCAATTCTTAGATTCATCTGAATAAAAATTTTGATCAATTGAATGAAATTATCGTGCTTAATCTTTTATTTGAGGATGAATATCACGTGATCTTCTAAGCAATAAACTATTGTAGCAGAGTATAGAATAGGGGATAATATATATAATTAATAATGTGATATAAATAATTAAACATATTTAGCAATCAATATGTACATTTAATGTAACCACTACTATAATAACCTAGCACCAAAGCTTAAATTAAATGTAATTATTCCAAAAGTATTTATATATATATTTTTTTCTAGATTCAATTGAAAATTAATTTTCTGGCACCGAGATTTCTAAATAGAAAGCTACTTTTGGAAATCTTAAAACCATCGATCATCATTAACTTAAATTATTACCATTATCTCTGCATGGCCTCCCCTCCCCCCAGTGCATATCAATAACATATGTTTGAAATGAGTTTAAAAAGTAAATATGCTAACAATTTATTTGTAATAAATAAATGAAATTGTTGCTTATACTTTTGCAGCTGCTACCAAAAAATACAATACAAAATATTGCAAATAAAAATATTTATTATAATTTAAGGTCTTACAAATAAATATAAAAATAAGATCTTATCAAATGTTTCAAAATTTTAAAGTTTCAAACCATGGTTTTCTGCAGATATCATACATTTACTATATAAGCACACATCTTTATACTGATAGTCTCTATTAATCCAGTTCTGATTATGATTATCTTCTTTGGAGATTGGTGATGATAAGCATTGTAGCTGAGTTTCCCTAGAAATAATACCTGTTTTACAGAAAAATCCATTTCTTTCCGTATGGCAGGATTTTCGTTTTTAAATTAGGCAATGCCATATTTTAACAAACTTCAGCATTTGTCTAGATCCAATTGTGCAGTTACAGATCTTTTGACTTGTATGGTTTTTTCATACAGGATAGTCTTCCACTAGCTAATGTTGCCATACTTGATTTGGGGGATGAAATAATGAAGAATATTTGAAAACAATCAGAAAAGTACTGCTATTCAAATTATTCTGAGGGAAATAGTTTTAAGCAGCACTTTTATCTCTCTTTGTAGAAACAATCTGCACTGCTTTCTTCTTGAGCCAATGCTTAAACTAGATTGCCATCATTTTCTAGTCAGAATTTACCTGTTTTTTTAACACTTAGCATGTAATCAAGTCTGTATTTATTTATTATTGGAATGTTTATCACAAAACATCCAGATTTAATGAATTGACTTGTATATGTTTTTCTCAAAACAGGAAAAACTCTCTATACATATTGCCACTCAGTGCAAGCCAGAGTAAACAATGGATTCCAGAAGGCTTGTGCATAAAATCCCCATCTAGTGCCTACTCATCCAATATCCCCAGACTAGTTTCTGGCTTGCGGCCTTTGTCAGTGTGGTGCCTTGAATCTGAAAGCCCCATCTAGTGCCTACTCATCCTATATCCCCAGACTTGTTTCTGGCTTGTGACCTTTGTCAGTGAGGAACCTTGAATCTGAGAGCCCCATCTAGTGCATACTCATCCAATATCCCCAACCTAGTTTTTGTCTTGTGACCTTTGTCAGTGAGGAGCCTTGAATTTGAGAGCACTTCACTGACAAAGACCACAAGCCAGAAACTAGTCTGGGGATATTGGATGAGTAGGCACTAGATAGGGATTTTATGCACAAGTTTTCTGGCATCCATTGATTACTCTGTCTTGTACTGAGTGGCAACATGTATAGAGAGTTTTGCCTGTTTTGATAACAGTTATGAGCAAGTATAGGAAATGGTGATTATGTTTTTCTCACTACATGTTTTTTGATAAATATTTTTTTTTCATTCATTAAATTATATTATAAATGATTATATATTAAATTATAAATGATTATATATTAAAAATAGTTTTTATTTATTTACTGTAGCAATAAGAAGAAAGAAAAAAAATCATTTTGGCTAAAAAAAGATATGACTGATTTTTGAAAATTGTACTCTAACTTTCCTAATTTTAGTGCCTTACAATTTTTAATAATATATTTAGATTTGTCATTCAGTTTACTATGAGAAAAGACAACTTATATCTTTAAATCTCATCCAACAGATAAATATTGAAGAGTCAAATACTATACATTTTCTTAAATTATGCAAATTAAATTCATTTGTGCACACCAAAACTAATTTTTCTGTCTTCCCTTACATAATATGATTTATGATTTTATCATTTATAATTTTACAAGCTACATTTTGTTTACAAAGTAGTTTATAGTGCTATAAAATTTATAGAAAAAATTTTTAGTTATTAAAATAGATCTATTTACCTTTAGTTTCATAAAATGGTATTATTTAGTTATATATTATATTTGTGTGCATATACACATGACAATATATGTATTTATTAATCAATTTTTAATAGTGTAACTTTTCATTTCTCATTTTTATGTCTACTGCAAAATTTAATTTCAGTTTATTTTTTTTTTATTAATGCATTTTAGTTATTTTTATAAGATATTGTTTTATTAATATAACAATTCATAAATATAATATATATGTCATGATTTTGCTGTTCAGTGATTTGACTAACTTTTGATTATCAAAAGAATAAATAGGATCTCAATTTTAGGATTCATAAAAAATTCAATTATAGAACATTAAGATGTATAATGAAGCATTAGCAATAGAATTGCCTCAGTTTACTATTCATCTGTCCACAATGTACAAATAATCAAATATAATACTACATATAAAGATTTTCTTTCTTTTTTTTTGAGGTTTAAAGTTTAATAAATACATTTGGAAGTTATGCCTTTCTTTTGAATCTTATAGGCTGATAAAACCAAAAAAAATTTGACCTACATTTTGCTTTCTTGCCTTCCAGTTAGATGAGTAAACTACTTGAAAAATGTGTTGCAGCAGCACCTGAGATATATTTACTCTCAAACAATCACATGACAACATAGTATCTCATGTACATGACTAAATCTTTACTCCTCACTAGAACTTGAACACATCTAAACAAACTTTTACAATTTTTTTTCTCCCATTCTCTTTAGTAATTAGCATAATTACACTAATAATATGTTTCATATCTATATATATTTTTTCAATATTATCTTTTAAATTATTATTCACTTATAATCTTATATGGCTTCAAGATTCAAGCATTATATGATCCTTTTATATTACTGCCACATTGATTCAAGAAATCATTTTCACCATGCTTCTTAACAATTTCATATAGACTTTCATAAAAAAATTTAAATTTCTTAAAAATATATTGCATAGATAATCTGACATTGAATGCCTTCACAAAAACTTTTATCACCTATTTTGAAAGAATAAAGGATGCAATGTTGTTTATGCTTTTTTATCCTGACAGAAATCTGACAATAAGCCTTCTCTTAGTCAGATTTTATATCAATATTCTCTGGTATTATGTCTAGTGGAGTTTTCATGAGGTTTGGTGCAGATTCCCCAAAATAAAGATTATTAGGGTCAAATCTAGTGGATTCATTTCATGCCCAATTAATGTAACACATTTAATCAACTACAATGATTGTAATCGATTGTTATTTGGCCAGTTTTCTCATAATCTTTTTATAGTAGTTGGTTTGAAATCAATATATGCTTAATTTGCCTTTTTGATACACCAGCACTGCCATTCTGCTCACACAAATGGAGTTCCACAATCTGTTATGATACTTTTGGGTTTGCATTGATTCCATTACCTTGATGGTGTTTTTTGTGTTAGCCTGAGTGATAGGATAAGAAGATACATTTTTTGAAAAGATATAATACATGATCACCATATACCCCTTTGTTCAAAATGCTGGATAGGAACTATAATAATACCTCATGAGTATTTCATTAGATTTCTTAGGTCATATAACATACAATGCTCAACCATAAAGTTTATTAGAGTGTTCAATCTGGAGGTACATTTCACATTTACAAAATAATACAAAAATTATTTCAGCCAATAAAACAACCTTTGTAATAAAGATTCCACTTTTCAAGAATCAAAATGCTTATATATACAGTGCAAGAAATCAATTAAATCTTTCCTAATTCCATAAGGTATTGCAATTCTCTGTATATCTTCTTTAACTCGATACTTAAACATCTCATTCTTAATTTGATACTAAGATGCTATCTTCTCATTTTTTATGACAGTCATAGGGGGAGAATTTTCAGACTATACTCTGCCAATTCACCAACTATCAGGTAGGCTTGCAATGTATATGCATACATATCATCAACACGTAAATGTTACTGAACCACCTAAACTGAATTTTGATTGCATGTATCAGCTACAATATTTTTTGATCCCTTGCAGTATTGCACTAAAGAATGGAATTTTTGAAAAAACAATCTCCACCTAATTGCTGGTTAGGTAGATATGGTGCAAGAATTTATGGATTTTATAATCATCAATCACAATAACATCAGAGTCCAAAAGAAATTGTTTAAATAGTCAAAATAAAAGTCATAGATCACATGACCACATTCTCTTAAGCTTGTAAGTTATAAACATTGAGGATTTCCAATTCCTCAACAAGCTTTGTGATAAATACTTAGCCAGAGAAAGCATTTAAAATATTTCCTGATGGAACTCCCACCCAAACCTCTGGCCATGGTTTCATGCTGTGGCACTCCTCAGAGAGGTGCCAGAATAGGTTTGGTTTCATGCTTTGGCACTCCTCAGAGAGGTTCAGGGTAGTCTGAATCTATCCTGGCACCTCTATGAGGAGGGCCACAGCATAAAAACATGGTCAGAGGTTTGGGGGGAGTTCCTGATGGAGACATTTTAAATGCTTTCTCTGGCTAAGCATTTATCACAAAGCTTGTTGAGGAATTGGCAATCCTCAATGTTTAAATTGTCTAAATTCTTGGAAAACCCACACAGCTGATGGGGTTTCTTTTTCTGTTACAGTATAGTTCAACTCCAAGCTTCATAGTAGTGTACTTAAAAATAGAGAATTTTCTGTTGGTTATTTTCCTGGACTTGTAAAAGAATTGCTCCAAGCCCATAGCTACTGATATCTATTTAGACATAAAAAAACTTGTCAAAATCAGTATAAGACAGTATAGTGGTAATAAATTTTGTTTTAATATTCTCGAAATCTTGATCATGTTTGGGCATCTATCTCTTGCAATTTTTTAATTAATTGAGCATAGATGGCATATTCAAAGCTAAATTAGAAAATAAATTATAATAAAATTTACACAGGCACAAAATGCCTATATTTGTTTTCATATTCTAGAAGGTTTAAAATTTTTTATGGCCATAATTTTATCAGAATGTAGTACCACCCTTTTCTATTATAAGGTCTAAAAATACTACTTCAACAGTCATTTAAGTAATCTTTCTTATTTTAATCTAAATAACCTTGCTTCTACAGTTTTTTAAAAAATAATTCTAGATAAATGCTTTTGTGAAACTTTGGAAGTGAACACAACATCATCTACATATAAAATCAAGAATTTAACTTCATCTGACAGATCTGATTCTAGCATTTTAATAAGCTAGCTCCATTATTTATCAACCCAAATGGCATACATTGAAATTGATAAGAATAATCACCATACTTAAATGTTGCATACTTTGATCATATTGATGGAATGCAATCCGAAAGTAGCTTTATATGAGATTGAATTTGATAAAAACTTGCTGACCATGAAATTTAATAAGTAATTCATATTTGAGTGGAGTTTAATATTTCTATCAGGAATCTTAATCTTATTCAGTTGTTTAGCATTTAAACATAACATTACAGATCCATACTTTTTCTTTAAAACTATTAATGAATATTTAACAACTATTTCTGGCTTGATAAGGCTAGTCATCTATTTACTTAATGTGATATATCCATCCTGAAATTATGCTTGACATTTCTGAAAATATTTTATGGTTTTGATCCACTAGGTCATATAGTTATTTTCTTGTATTCCTTAAGTGAGCTCTCCTTTACTCACATTATTTATTACATCATATGGGTCCTAAGTCATTTTTAGACAGCTGATCTCACTGAAATAATACAATTTTGTAGACAAATATTCAAATTTTTTTTTCATAAATGGTTACTTGATTCTTTATATAATTTAATATGCAATTAGAATAGTATATAAAGTTTGATTCTAGTATTATTTCCTGAATTGACCATCTTAATATCAAAAATGCATAATGTAATCTCATTTGTTGTACTTTTAATTTTAATCCAAATTTGTTTTGAACTTATCACAGATATCTGACTTCGAAAATTGATAGGTGCATTGACATCAATTCCCCTAATGTCCATTTCTGTTTACAGTCATATCTCTCTTGCACATTGAAGTACTTTCTCATCCCTTTCACAGTCGAATACGGTATTAATTAACCTTTTCCCCTTTCAATGTTCTATTCATTCACATACTGATCTCAAAATGAAGAATGTTCTAACAAGATCCTTGCTTGTTTGACAACTTGTTTATATGTAGTTTCTTAGCTATTTCACGGGTATCTCATTTGTACTTGGCATTAGAGATTGAGATGATGATTGTTTAGAAAGATTTGCTTTTCATAGCCTAGGCTGGCTTTTTGACTGAAACATTACATGTGTTCATCTATGTTTTCAATTCTTTTTCTCCTCTTTCATTTCTGTTTGTAAGGTTGAAATTTTGATCATTTATATTAAGAAACCCAATAGTTGTCCCATTCCCTTCTCCGTTACATATATTTCCTGATTCTGGAGACTCATACTGGTGGCATTTAAAAATTCAGCCACCTGTTTTACAGTTTTTCAGTTTGTGCTGATGATCATCTGCTTGACTTTAAAAGATAAATTATGTCAAATAATCCTGATGATTTGACTTTCTATCATACCACATGTAGATAATGTTCTTAGTTTTAACACTTCCCTTCAGAAGAATTGATATAATTTTTATTACCTCTTATGCAACATTTTTTTTTCATAATGTGATACCTGATTTTTTTGGTGATCTCTGTCCAAAAGTGATTTAAAATTTGATCTCTGTATCCAGAATAGATTGCTTTTTTAAGCAATGAATTTCACAATTCCTTAGCAGCAGGGCTGAATTTAGATGAAAAGAGGCCCTAGGATATTCCACTTATGAGGCCCTTTCACCTCCCATATACATCATTACTGTGATATATATCAATATGTTAAATGAAACATGTTGTTATTGGTAGGCCCCTCTTGATCTTGAGGCTCTAGGCTGAAGCCTAGTTAGCCTATAGGAAAATCTGGCCCTGCTTAGCAGGTTCTTGAAGTTATGGGCAATAGCCAGTTGCTTCTTTCTCATTTATGGTTATAATTAAAAAACAATTCTCCAACCTATCATGGAGTTCCATGGGAGTCTCACCCACTCACCTCTAAATACCTATATTTTGAGGTATTATTAGAACTATAGATTTGTTATTTTTATTTTGCCTGAATATATTTATTTATACATAAGCTTTCCAATTTATAAAAAGCATCATATTTAATAAATGAATGTAGTCCATCTTTTATATTTCTAAACAAAAGCAAAAAAAAAAAAAATCTGTTTTACATAAAATAAGATTCTGTGAATAATATTTATGTGCTTGGCACAGTTGATAAATGTGTTTTTCTGAAGTCATCTCTGTCACAATTCAGAACTTGTCTGTATTATCAAAAGCTGATTAGAAATTCATTATTCAGCTTACTATGTGTGTATATATTATATGATGACTTTTGTGTGAATAATATATATATATATATAAAATTTGAATATATTTATTCAAAATTCAAATTCATATACAATCAATTTTTGCTATTAAGATTTGTTACATTAAAATCACTAGATAAGAATTTCATGTCCATAAATGAAGCATTTCCCTTAATTTATTCTAATTTAATCTTTGTTGAATATTCTCCTATAATTACATTGAATATCTATTATCAATAATATAGAAATTTATATATATATAATCAAAATTATTCCACATTCACAATTCAACCAGACTAGCCAAAAAGTAAACTCTAAAACACAACCAATGGTTTCACTGCTACAAGCATACTTCTAAAGTGTAAAGAACTACAAAATAATATACCCACAATTCCACTTACATCCCACACACCTTTAATATTAAAAGAACTTTTATATAAATTAATTGCTTCAGAATCATAAATTTTTAATAGTAAGGATTCTTTAATTTTTTTTATCTCATTTCTCCCAAAGAAGACAACTTTAACTATCAAAATTAATAGTATGATTGTATCTTTTTTATAGATATATAAAGCAAAACTAAGATATTTATTTCTAACCCTATTTTTATGTACCTGTATTCTTTCATTTAATCTCAAACTACTCTGACCTACATATACTTTTTACACTACTCCAGGAATAATCTTTCTATCAAAAATTTCTTTTGTATTATTTAATAAATTATTCAAAATAATACCCCTTCTCCAAGCAATTTTTTTTATTTCCAAACAAATACTATTTTTACATACAATTTTATAAGGAAGACAATATTGGCCAAGGAAACTATTCTTTAGATATGTGCTATCAAATAGGCACACACTCTACCATCAATTTGATAGTGCATATATGAAGAGTAGATTTATCAATAAATTAAAAAATTAAATATTACAAATGTTTAGTCAAGATAGACATAGAAAATTATAACATTAATTAAGAAAATATTTTTCTTCAATAATTGAAATATTTCCTCTAATTTGAAAAATATAGTTAATATAATTCTTTGTACTTTATATTTAATTTTATTTTTAAATCATAGCATATCTATCAAAAAATTATATAGTTTGTGTATATATAGAACCAAAATAGCATATATTTTAAAATTATTGTGACAGAAAGTTTTAGTTTTATACAGTCCAATATTGTCTTTTTCTTATATTAGATAATCTTCTTATCTATAGAAGAAAAAAATATAGTTTCTCCTTGATTTTATGTGAGAATTATTTATAAAAATCTTTATTGATTTTTTCCGAAACAGTGGAAGAATTAAAATAGCAACAATTCAACTTTAGTTTACATAATTTTAGTCTTTAGTTTCTCATGTAATTTCTTACTAGTGCAAAGGCTTATTCATTAAAACTCTTTGTATTTAATCATTCCACAGACTGTATTATCACAATAGAATCAATAAAGCCTTTACAAATTTATGGTTTTATAGACTATTTGGTCTGTCTCTTCAATCATAAAAATCAAAAAAACAAAATATGTTTCAAAACACTACTTTAATTCAAACATTTTCTATTTTTTCACTTTTAATATATTTTTTTCCATTCTTTATAATATTTTTATTAATGTTGAACCTGATATTTTTTCAAATGTTTTAGATTTAATTAATGTTAATTCTGAAACAAAAACAATTCAGACCTTGAAATAAGGAATGTTCTAATGAAGTTCTTGCACATTTAATGAGTTATTTGTATATAGTCTCTTAACCATATTTAATGAATATCTCACTAATACCTGGCATTATAGATTGAGATGGTGATTATTTAGAAGAACTTGTTTTTGTAGACTAAGCTGCTTTCTTGACTGAATTATTATATGTGATCTGTTAGTGCTTCCAATGCTTTTCATTTTTATTGTAATTCTGAATTTTTGGACCATTTATATTAATACATTTAGTATATGCCTCACTTTTTTTGCTTGTTTGACTGTTTAATGTGATGAACTTATCTTTTCCATTACTTATACTTTCTTGACTCTAGAAGTTTTTGTCAATGCTATTTACAAACTCATCCACCTGCTCTATGGTTTTCTGGTCTATGCTGATGTTTATCTGCGTGATTCTAAAAGATAAATTCTGTTAAATAATCCTGATGATCATGACTTCCTGTCATGCAAACAATGTTCTTAAATTTTGATACTTGCATTCAAAAGAATTGAGTATAACTTACACCATATCTTATGTAAAACCTTTCTTGCATAATTTGATACTATGAGGTGACAAAACCAAAAGAATGCAATGAAAATACAACTATCATAGAATTGAATAAAAATTATGAGACAATTTTATTATATATATATATTGAAATGATTATGTATCTCATGGCATACAACAACATAGTAGTGTATGTGCATATATATATATATAAATATCTAAATAATATTTTATTAATTATGATTTTGAAATTAAAGCAAGCATGTTGTTATATTACAGTAGATATACTGATAAAATTCCATGATCAATTTTGATTAGATTAAATTTTTTTAAAGTTTGTGTAACATGTTTTGATAACGATCATACAAAGTTGTTTTTGAAAGATTTAATGTGAGTTGAAAAAGTGTCATTAACTTTTTTCAATCAAGATAGGGAAAAGTTGCTTTTAATTACTGTGTTTCTTCCACCCTGACTATAAAAAGATTGGAAAAAAATTAGGAGAGCTTTAAAAGTTTTTACAGATTATGATAACATAAGAACTATAAAGTTATAACTGAAGGCAAGAGACAGGGTATCCAGCCACTGATAGTCCACAACAGTAGAGTTTTGATTCACAGGAGTCCAGAACCAGATTTTTTATGTTCTCCATAGCCCATATTGGGTATTAGTGAGTATGCTTAAAGTCTATCAAATTCTAGACTAAATGGAGCTTAGTGAATACTAGAAGTTACCTGGATTATACTTTTCCCAAAGATAACAATGAGCAAGTCTACTGTTTTAAAAAGGACCAGCTTACCAAGAGAGTCCATCACCTTACTGAAGAGTTAGTAATATGTATAATGCTTTATCTGCTTTATCTATATACTGAGAAGCACAGATAAAAATATGGCATCATAAATATAAAGTACAGCTGGTGAGTTATTTTAAATAATTTCTTTAGTGAAAATGACATTTGTAATTTTTTTAAAATTACTAATTTCTTTTAAAGCAAATAACTTTATTCAACAAGTAAAATGTGTTTCCAGTATATTTTGAAAAAAAAAAAAAAGAAGTAAATTCCAAAAATCTTTCTAGATTAGGAAACAAATAAAACTTCTGGATTATTTTTTTAAGTCATTTATAATTCATCAAGAGTAACCTGTTTAAAAAAAAGAAAGCATTTATGAAGGTCTGTCAAAGGAGTAAATATTTTTTAAAGGAAACTTTTACCTACCATAAAAAAATAATAAGAGGCTAATTAATAGCTTTAATTCATATCATGTATTTTTTATATATACACACATCATATATGTGCATTTATATATCATTAAAATGTTATAGCTTATTTATTATTATATAACAATTCTCATATGTTACAATGTTATAGCACATATGTGTGCTTATATAGATGCATGTCAGGTAGACACATATGTTAAAATATTTATATATTTTTATTATTACATGACAATTCAAATATGAAAATATAATATGTTAATAAGTTTATTATTTTGACAACTTAAAATATATGATAAAAATTTCGGTGTACACTCACATTTCTATGCATACACATATATGTTAAATCAGTCATTAATTATGTATTATAAAAATTGAATTTCATTTATAGGTTTATGACAAGTCAAATATGTTTATACACTATCATACCATATGTCTGTGTTTATATATATGTGTTTTATGTATTGATATATTTGTAAATCACAATATAATAGTTTAATTTTTTAATTATTTTATGACAATTCAAATATGTTCATTTTATATTATACAGGTATATCTGTGTGCCGATATATATATAAATGTTTTGTGTAAACCTATTGATGCATATATATAAATTAGAATGTAATAGTTGATTTCTTTTTAGTATTAATCAAAATCTGAAGGCTTAATTTATATATACATATAGCCATAGTCTGCAGAGCTTAATTTTATTTTTATTAATAAACTGATATTTCATTGTTAAAGTTATCCAGTGAATTTACTCAATTCTAAATAGTTTTAGAGTGTTATATGTTATGATTACATCTCTTGTTCACAATAACAGTTATAGAGCTTTTGTTCCTGAGCTAGATCCATGTTTAATGGTCTGTTATATAAAAAGAGGTTTATGTTCAGTGTTTATGGACATCCAGTTGATGATGATTCTGGATTGACACAAAGGGAATATCCTTTAAAGTGTTCATGCGCAGCATTTCATTTAGTTTAGTATTTATTGGAAATTAAGTTTATAGTCGGCCAGAACATTAAAGATACTAAGTGGCCAGAGCATTGATGACAATCAGCATGTTTTAGTATCCCATCATTATTGTTTTTTTGTTATGTATACTGAAGGATTAGCACTTAAGTTTTTGCATCAAAATTAATGGCTAAATAATCTGTCCCAAGCTGGCAAAGGCTAAATAATTAGCTTGGTCTGTCTATAGTAGACCCATTTCAAATCAAATCACAAGATTGACTGTTGAATTTATTGTTGATTATTCATGATGAAGAATGGTTATTACTTCATTTCAAATCAAATCACAAGATTGACTGTTGAATTTATTGTTGATTATTCATGATGAAGAATGGTTATTACTTTTGTATAATGCTGGTGAACTTATAGTTATTTAGTTAGTAGTGTGTTGATCTCTCATGCTTATTCATTATATTCATTCTTTTACATAGTTAATTTTTATATTTTGTTGTCTTGGGTTGATAAAAAGTGCCACCACCCCAAGTTCATCCCTAATCTCTGTACCATTATATATATATATATATATATATATATTAGACATAATATTTTTGAATTGAGAGTGACAAAGAAATTCATAATATTACTTACTTGTATATAATTAATATGCATGTATATAAATATTTTCGAGTCCGATAAAAACTACCCCAGTTCTATTTTCATATAAAAAAATGTTTATTACATATATTGTGGACAAATTACATATTGAGCTATTTTCGTCGCATAATTAAATTGTTAAATATTTTTAAAAAAATTTAAACTTTTTTTTTATGGAATTTGGGTATTGAACGAATGACATCCAGATTAATAAATATCGAATTTAAGATGCTGATGATGCTCTAAATATTCTGTCATAGGCAATATTTCTTAATTTTTTATTTTTTTAAGGGGATGATGAATTGTTTTCAAACATTATACATTGTCACACTATGTTAACTTGTTATGTTATAGGGCATTATCACAACTTTTAAAATTTTATTCTTTTAACTTTTTTCTCTTTTCTCAATATTCTTATGTCTGCCCCCCACCCAATACAGATGTTCATAGATATACTTGCATTGTCTGATATTTTAGACACACTTTTTTTTAATTCTTATTTTCTTTGATTTTTTGATAGAGTGGCTAGTTTCATTGATATACATATTACACATGGTATTTCATGAATGTAATTCCTGTTTTTCTCGATTTCCATGATATTTCACAGATATCTGTCTTTCTAAATTTACAATGATGTATTATAGACATAAATATTGTTTTGCTGCATTTCCAGTTTAACGTTTATAGAAGTTATGATTTGTTGCTGGATATTATAGTTTTAGAAGATTGTTCTGATATTATAATTGATCACATACTTTTAAAATTTGTCTGCCATTTCTAATATGTTAGAATACATTATCACTGTTTATTTAAAATTTTCCTTATGATAGCTAATGGATAACAATTTTCCAGAATAATTTCTTTTATGTGGGGTTTTTCTTTTTTTAGATCACTAGCCTTTTTCTTCTGCTTTGTTCTATAGAGATAATATATGTTTCACTTTTTGGATTTTTATCATAATGGGAATATAATTTTAAGTATTTTCTATGCTCAAAAACTATAGTTTTGTCTTTTATAAAAAAGATTAAATGTAGATGATATCCTAAAACCCAGGACATTTTTTTGCATTGATGATATAATAAAATACAGAATTCTTTAAAAAATATTAAGTGTAGCTATGAGCTCAACATTGCCACACGTGATTACAACATTTATGTAGAAAGATTTAAACCCACAGCAATAAATACTATTTCAACTATTTGTTTCATTAAATCAATGATATATTTAGTGTATGGGACAAAATTGCTATTTTCAGTAGACACACACACAGAAAAATTTTAATGTATGATCATAACAAAAATACAAAAAATGGAATTATATTATTACTATAGAACAGTGCAAACAAATTTGTTCAAAAACCAATGACATGGAAAAATAAGAGCACAATATAGAACAAATTCATTGAGGAATGTTTACTTATTAGCTATCATTAAGCAAACATTAAATAGGCAAAATAAAAACATCCCCCCAAAAAAAGAAAAAGAAAGAGACAAGAATAGATACAGTAGTGCAATTATTAGTTATTATTAAAAAAAATTAAAGGCAACAATAAAAAAAAACATAACAAAACAACACAAAAAAGGCTATTAGACAATTAAAGGAAAATTTATACTTAATATAATATCAAAATAGTTTTTCAAAGCCATAGCACACCATGAAAATTTCTAAACTTGACAAAACCTAAACTTAATGTGCTGAAACACACAAGTTGCTTTTATAAATATTATATGAAAGATGAAAGAACATGTATTAGTGAAACTAGTTGCTCCAATAAAATGTTTAAAAATCATGAATGATTAGAGGGGAATAAAGAGTTTAAAGTAGAAGACGATGTATGTATCAGTAAGTATATGTTCAATTGAAAGATACGTAAATATTAGGTAGAAATAAAAAAGTAAAGAGAGAAAAAGAAGAGTTTAAAATAGAAGACTATGTGTGCATAAGTAAATATATGTTCAATTGAAAGATACATGAATATTAGGCAGAATTAAAAAAGTAAAAAGAAAAAAATTTAAAAAGCTGCTCATATGACAATTACAAATAATCCCGTAAATCAATGTAACATAACAATCAATAATATCTGGAAACTAATTGGAAAAATGTAATAAACTATCATAGATAAGAATGTAAAATTTACTGACTGTTGCTTTTGTCAGAATAATTAGTTAATTGAAGCAGCACCTTAAATTCAATACTTATGAACTTAAAAGTTCATAGATTTAATTTACATATAATTTATAATGTTAAAAAACTTAAATAATATTTACAAATCACTGCATAGAAGTGTTTTATATTAAACTCCATGTGAAATAAGATTCAAATTATATATATGTTAGTCTTAAAATTTGTAGTGGTTGAATTTTACTTATAATCATCTAATGCAAATGTATTTAAAAATTTATATTTTATTTATACTTTTCTAAATGCTCACAACTATTAGTAATAGCACACAAATTAGTTTAACTTTTTTAATATTATAAGTTATATGTTTAAATGCGCTAAAAGATAGGTAATAATGAAGCTAAGTACAAATTGTAATATTAATCAGCTGAGAACTTTTGAGAAGTTTTATCTTCTCATAATCATAGCAAGTGGGCCTGAGCACAATGTAAAATATATACAACAAATATTTAAATATATGTAAAGTGGATTAGAAAGTCCACTTTTTGGAGAAAGAGAAGCATGCTTTTTTCCAGTCATCCTTCTTTGATTTTATGTTTAGTCATGTTCTGTACATGTGATCAAAGCAGAAAACAGTTTAAATATATGGCCAGTGGACCATTGGTGTTCTAAAAAAATGGAATTATATATGGATTTATTCAGAGCTCTTTTGTATGAGTAATAGTGCTGAGAGACACAAGTAAAGAGAGATGTGCAGGATTCACATATATTTAAATATTTATCCCACACATTTTCTATCATGCTCACACAAAACACTTTCTATGATATGAGAAGATAAAACTAATATTGCGATTTGTATTTAGTTTCACCATTGCCTGCATTTTAGTGCATTTAGACATATTACTTGTTTAATTGGGAAGTCTACATTTTCATATTCTTATATTATAAATTATATAATGATTATGCATCTTGTATATTTACTTTGATGAGTGAGATTTATACAAAATAAAATTGAGTTTTCACATGGCTAGAATATATTTGTGAATGCTTTCCTTAACCATATAAAAATCAACATAATATTAATTGAGAATTTTATCAATCACATTCAATAATATAATTAATGCCTCCTTTATACATATCTATACTCAACATAGACTTAATATATATATATATTATTACAATTTCTATCTGCTGCAATATAATTATATATATGGTTTTTAATTATAAAATGTATTACATTTAATAATGATACGCATTTCATTATTCAAAACTTTTAAATAAAAACAAATAATATATGGTTTATAAAACAATCTAGTCTTTTCTAATTTGTAATTATAATGTTTAAGAGTTTGTTACAATTGAAAAAAAAACATGAAAATTCCTTGAAACTAATTCCATGAGTCTCATGATGTCATAGTTTATAATATAGATATTGATTATTACATGTATCATTTAATATTTTATTTCACAAAGATTTCATTGGATTATTCAATTTTTTTATTCATACATTTTAAGAGTTTAATAAATATTACAACTGATTATGTTGCACTCTTTAAATTTGTTACAAATTTTGAACTATTACTCAGAGTAAAATATTTCAGACTACTTTCTCTCACTGTATGTTATTTCACCAGAAAATCTTGTTCACAAGATAAAATAGAGACTTGAAACATCTGAACACAAAAACAATATTTGTACTTTTTATTTATATATCTAATTGCGATCAGTTATTTTAAAGATTGAGTGTTTTAGCAATTGGTCAAATACATATGCAATCTTTAATCTAACTGTTCATTAATATTCATATTTTTTGTTTATCCGGTTAAGTAATGTCAACATCACAACATCCAGAGAATAGAAGTCTGACAATACTAAATAGAGATATGTAATAAACCTCATTAAGTGCATCACGTAGTATGAAAGATTTGATTGGTTAGAATTATTTATCAGATGATTTGTCAATTCATTACATATATATTTCTTACATTATCATACCACTTTTCCATTGGATGTTATGATACAGATATTAATTATCCCTATGTAATAGGGAGTAGAAATATCGAAGTATATCTTTTGTTTATATCTACACACACCACTGATTGCTAAAGCATTTCCAAAATCAAATTTGTTGTAATTAGTTGTGTATTGTAAATGGAAAGTGTAATCATTTTTCTGTGTGGACATTTAAATGGTTCAAATTTCTAATTTGTCTGAGAATGAGTTATTCTGGTAAAATCCATGAGTGAATGGTAATTTGAGAGTCAAAACAAGTTTATATATCTGAAAGATTTGATTGGTATTAGGCTTAAAAGGACTTATTTTAGGAAATCCGATATTGTTTACATTAAGTTGTGCTTCATCAAGCAGATAGCAACTTTTCTTTTTTTTTCATGTGTCATAGCATTGGCCAGGAAGCAAACCCTTAACCTAGGACAACTGCTTGTAAGGCAGCAGTGCTGATCACTTGACCACCAATGCTTGACAGCAACTTTTCTTCTAGCAGAGTAATGCACCACCATATTTCAGTTAAGATATTCTTAACTAAGGGTTTAGCTTAACTTTCCAAACAAAAATATTACAATACACAAGTTAAAAAATTATCTGAAAAAACATCGTCAAATTTTTTTTATGATAATAGGAAAATAAATATGTTAAAAATAAATATGTGGCCAATGATTAGACTCGAAAAGAATGATGTTTATATTGATGCGTATATAAAAATAAAATCCTGTGAATAATAAATTGTCAACAAATAATTTGTAAATTAACAATTTACATTAAATTAATATTTGAGTAGTAATGTTTTGAGAAGACGACAATTACAAATGGGTGTTTCAATTATATAATTAGGTTATATATATATTTTTTGGTTTTTGCCTAATTCAAAGGGTGGATTCAAACAAAGCTATTTCATGTTAAATTAATAGCTCAATTTTTATTTTATTTGCTGATTATTCAAATATAATTTTAATAAGAAAAAAATTCAAATTACAGTGACCTGCAAAAATAAGTAGAGTTCTCATAAAATTAACTATAGTAGTCACAGAAATAAGTTCTGCATATAGTAATAATATATACTGAAACAAACAATGTTTTTCAAAGTTTGGTATGTGAAATATTGTATAAGATTAATTGAAATCTGACAAGAACAAATGCATTGATAAAATTTTGAAAATGATTATAATTTAAATTAACAGAAATAGCAAAAAAGTGTTCAAAGTTGAAATATGGCTTAATATTTTATTTTTTTTTTGTAAAAAAACTCAATTTAAGGTAAATTTATAAAATATCTACTATAAAACATGATATATAGCAATAAAATCAAATTATAATTAAATAATATTAGGTAAAATAAAAAAAAGAAACAAATTCAAATATAAGGTATATACAAAAGTTGTTTTTTAGCAGTAAATTATTAAATTATGTATATATAAATATAATTATTATATCTGATATTGCTGTTATATTCATATGTATGTATATATTTTGTAGTTCTGATGAAGGTTGCTCGACAGTTGATAGGTTAAGCAAATAAACAGTAATAAGAACAAGATGTTGCATTAAATGTTTAAGAAAGGAACAAAATTGCTTATATTTAAAACTGATTTTTTGAGAAATATATCTTAACTTTTCCATATTCTGAAAAAGTCAAGTAAAATTTTTAGCAATTTCTTGCTTTTCACCAAACCCATTACATTTGCAAAAAATTTTCAAAATCAATAAATTGATTATTGATATATTTTTAAGTATCTTTTATGATCTCTAGAAGCTTATACATATATTTTTAAACAGGTATTTGAAATAATAACTTTTACAGTTGTAAACCATAAAATAATGAAAAAAATGTGAGCTGCCTTCAAAGCATCATATGATGGTTTTTTTTATTCACTTTCAAAATCTGTATTATGGGCATTAATTCTCTTCATATATTGTTCTCCAAAGCTATATTGCAAAATTGAATAATTAGTGAATACTAGATAGATGTGCCACATTAAAGTCATAGACTAATTTCTACCTATTGGCTTCATCAATGCAGTTGTTCATTAACAAAGTCTAATGACTAGATAATAATTTTGGGATTTGCATGTGCTGCTATCATCTTGGGTCTATTTATTAATTAATTGCATAATAGATCTGATTGTGGGGTATAGTAATTGGAATACATTTTTAATTTTTTCTTATTTATTACAAGATGTAGAAATAACTAAAAAATATATCACTCTTATATTATCAATTGACATTTTAAACTTTAACTTAGGTCATTATAAAAAAAAACCTAGATTTCTAGATTTTTTAAAAAATAAATTATAATTGGATAGCAAAAAAAAATATTTGATTCTAAATAAAATAAATTATACAGAGGCAAAACTCTTTATACAGCAGTGCTACCCAGTGCAATCCAGAGTAATCAATTGTAACAGTTTATTCCGGCGTATACACGTATATATGTGGTATACGTTTATTACATATTTTAAACTTAAGTTTTGCTCTTTTATTTAACAACAATTTATAATATGAACACATATATGTGTGGTTGGTTTGCGATGCCCTCTAATTACTTGCCCAGCATATTTATGAGCATCAATAATGACCTCAAGCGCCAATCTTACCTACGAATAAATAAGAATTATGCTGGGAGAGGATGAGTATCTATTTCTGGTGGTTACAGCTTGTACCTCTGGCTAGCTCACTCAGGGGTAGTAGTCAGCAACTGGGGGAAAGAGGTGGAGGGAACATATGAAAATGCGCATGTAGCGCATGACCGATTCGTTTGCTTTCCTACTTTTTGCTTTTTAATATTATTCTAGAAATTAACAATAACACACACAATTAAATTTATAATACTAATTAATATAAAACAAATAATAAAACAAAACCCATAGAATCCCATAATTGGATATTGGTTTGTGCCCAAAAAATTAAATAACCTGCATGTAAATACACTCGCACAAGTTTATAAATGCAATACACAAAAGTACAGATCATAGCTTGAAAACAATTTCAATCAGGCATTGTCTATTAAGGCGTATATTTATACAGGGGGTTATTTCAACATTTTCTTCATTTACTTTAACCCTTTTATGCATTATTTAATAGGACATGCTTTCATTCAAAATAGTTATTATCACTTATGAAAATGTTTGGTTTACCTCGTTTATCTCACCCGGGTGTAGATTATTAGCAATTTTCCACTGGCTTCGTGCTGCTATACGATTAAAGGATTTCTTTCTTTGATAAGATTCCATAAGGAAATTAATGGTATCCAGTGAATGCTGTTCTTTTTGTAGCTTCAGGAAGGGCTTCGCTCCTACATTGACTGTGACGGTAGTATCTCTGCAGGATGGACAGCATAGCCTGGCCTGTTCTGTTCTTTTACCCCATCCTGTTCATGATTTTTCAATTTTAAACTTTTTTCTTTTTACTACTTCTTCCTATGATCCTGCTCGTGGCAGTCACAGCTCTAGAAGTCCTCTAAACTCAGCTTTCTTGACTCTAATTAATTATACTATTGTTCTTTCTTCTTTCATTAAACCACGTGGTTTGCGAAATGAAAATCTTTTCGATACTTTTCTTTTCTTTGTTTCTCTTATCTAAGCTTAGGAATTTCCAATTTACCTTGTGATCTACACTCGACCATTCATTGTCTCTTCTTTTTAACATTTTATTTTATTAATTAAAATGTCTTTGTTTCAAGATAGCGATCTGCAACTTTTCGGGTCCTTTCTTTGCAATTAATTTATTTTTTTATAATTTGTAACATTCTTCTTTTGGTCAACCATCTTGGAACATTTCTTTTTAAATTAAAATAACTTTTATTCCTTTTTACGAAATTATTACATTTACTCACTCATGCAGTAATATAAAAAAAACACACGTTTAAATAAATATCAGAGCACAAACCATATAATCCCCCATCCCTCTTTTATTTCAATCTGTTTTTTATTTAATTACTTAAATATTTATGTATGCGCTCGCATACAAGACCACAATGAAAAAGAAAAAGAACAATTTACTTTTGATTTAATTAGATATGTATGCTCGGTAGTATTACCCTCTGACTTAGAACAGGGTTTGAACTCATCTCTGTTATAATACCCCCCCCTTTGAAAGCCTTCAAATACCATTTTAGTATTTATATGGCTCACTCCTAAAACCCCAAAATAATTTTAGTTATTACTCTGATGGTATGGGTTTGAGTGACCAAGCATTATATGATCCCTTTATTTCCTGTCCAGTGTCTACCCAAAATGCATGATTTCCCTGACATCATATATAAACTTCCCTGGATCACTTACATGTGATGTCTTTATCAACACCCGGTCACTTACCTTGAACCTATAGTATCTCATTGGCATTCTATTCCGCTTCTGGCTTTTTCTTATGAGGTTGCGATACACCTGTCTGCTCACTTTCAGTATCTACTGAGTTTTCCTCACTTCTTGACAGATTATCCGGTATTAATTGAAGAGCATCACAGCCACAGTGCAAACGTGTAGGAGAGAATCCCATTGGTTCATTTACTGCCCAATTAATATAGTTGAGTATCTCACTAATTTTTTTGACCCAACCTCTATCGTTGGTGGGGATGTAAGTTCTGAACAATCTACCCAGCTCGCGCATCACTCGTTTACATGGGTTTGATTGGGGGTTCCGGTCAATATATGTCAGATCCCTGATCTCTGTACCCATCTTCCCCATTCTCCAGATGTAAATGGAGTCCCATGATCAGAGAGGATAATCTGGGGTTTCCCCACTAATGGAAAATGTTCTTTTTCTAATATGCATATCGTGTCTTTTGTATTTGCTTGAGCTATTGGGTATGCAGTCACGAATTTGGAAAACAAATCGTATACCACCAACAAAATACTTCTTTTTATTGTATGCTGGCAATGGACCATAATAGTTCACTGCTACCATCTCCTGTGGTTTCTTTGGTACTATAGATGTCATTGGGGCTGCATAATTTCTGTTTGCTGGTTTGGTTCTCTGACAAATTTCACATTGGCCAATGACAGCAACTGTTTCAGCATGCATGTTGGGCCAATAAAACCATTTCCTGAGCCAATGTTCAGTCTTCCACACCAAATAGTGTCCATACACTTTGTGGACATGAGTCACCACTGCCTCTGTCATCTGTCTAGGTATGATTGGCCTTTATTCTTCTGGGTTGTTCATGACTTTATATTGAAGTATGGATCCCTCTAATTTACAATGTCCAATCCTATGTTCACACCAACCTACAATCTTGGTCTCCCCATCCTCCATGTACTCAATTAGCTGTTTCAATTGAGCATCTTCTCTTTGGCATTGAGCCAGCTATTTAAGGTCATTTTCAACCCCATCCATTTCCAAGCTCACACCAGCAATATATAAATTTTCTGTCTGCAAATGTTGAGATTTTAAAGGTATAGGGTTCCTGCTGAGAATGTCCGCCACCATATTCTCTGAACCCTTGCAATACCTCACTGTACAGTTATATTCTTGGAGGTATAAACTCCAGCATACTAACCGACTATTGGTTAAGTAACTGTGGTTGAAGAATTCCAAACTTTTGTGGTCAGTGACCACGATGACTTCTGATCCTAACAAGAGGGTATGAAGTTTTTGGAAAGCCCAAACAATTGCTAGAGCTTCCTTTTCAGTTGCCATATAATGGAGTTCAGGTCCCTTGATCAATTGGCTCAGGAAATACAACCCCCTATCTGACCATCTGCTTGCACTTGTGACACTGTTACTCACAAACCATACCCACTACTATATGTCTGCACCACGAATGGCCTCTCAAAATCGGGAAATGCCAACACTACGTGTTCAATAAATCCTGCCTTCACCCTTTTGAAGGCTTGTTCTTGTTCCTCTTTCCACTCCCACCTTGATATATATCTTTCCTCAATAGCCTCACCAAGGTTCCATTTGTTCTGCATATCTTTCCAAGGAAGGACCGAATTTGTTTCCTGGATCTGGGTGCTGGAAAGTCTCTAATGGCTGAGACATTATCAGGGTGGGGCCTAATACCTTGTGCTCCTACCATATGACCTAGGGACGTAACCTCTTCCTGATGTAATGTACTTTTTTTTAAGTTTATTTTAATTCCCTTTTCCTTGCACTCCTTTAAAACATTGTTATATGCCCTATATGCTCTTCTATGGTGTCTGATGCCACTAACACATCATCCATGTACATTGTGATCATCTCTTTTACTTCAGGGGATAACACCTGATCCAAACATCATAGCAATCTGGCCCCACTGTTAATTAAACCAAATGACATTCAGTTGAACTGATATGAATAACCCTCATATCAAAACACGGTATATTTACAGTCATCTGGGTGTAGCTTGATCTGCCAATAACTAGCAGTCAAGTCAAGCATTGAAAATATTCTTTTTCCTTGAATCTTCCCAGAAGTTCTTGTATGGGTGGTGGAATATTGCAATCGGGAACAGTTATTTTGTTCAGTTGTCTTGCATCGAGGCACAGCCTGATTGTATCATCTCTCTTCCTCGTGACCACCAATGGGATGCAGTAAGCTGATGAGCATTTTGAAACAATGCCCCATTTCACCATCTGGTCTATTTGCTTTTTCACTTTGGTTTGATATTTATAAGGAACAGGGTATGACCTGGCTTTAAACGGTTGATTTTCATTTACTCTAATCCTTTGTTCAAAACCCGGTATTATTCCTGGTTTGTCAGAGAAAACTTGATGGTATTCTAGCAATGTTTGCATCAATGTGCTTTCCCAACTTCCCGTGGCCATCTTTGCCACTTGTACCCTTTCCATAATGATGTCATTTGTACGGTCTTCCACCATGCACAATGCCCCGACTGACCTATATAAACCCTCACTCAGAAATTTAACTACCTTCCCTTTACACATGACTTGCCTGCCTTCATAATCCAAAGTGCATTTATATTTATGCAAAAAATCTGACCCTAACAAAATGTCACATATCAAGTCTTTCATTATCAAAAAGATGTGTGGACAGCTTTCTCCATCAATTTTAATATCTAGCCATATTTGTTTGGACTCAATCTTGGCTTTTCAGTTATTGGCCACTATTATATGAACTGCTTTCAATGGTAGTGTAGGTATATCCAATTGTTCTTTCCCAATTCTGTGGTATTGTCTTTCTGCTATCACCGAAACCTGACTACCCGAATTCAAAAGGACCTCCATCTCGATTTGATTCACTATTGTGTGAATTTTGGGGCATGTCTGATATGCATAACCTGGGACTCTCTCTTCCCATGAACACACTAAATTTCCTATTTCCCTTTTCTCTTGTACATATCCTTTTTTTATTCCATGAATTCCTGTCTGCTCTCCCGACCTCAATCCTTGCTCATAAATTTTCCTCATCTGTCTACTTACCTCCATCTGACTCAATAGTTTATCTACTGCTTTCACTGTTTTCTCCCTCCTTACTTCTATCACCCAGCTGATTTCCTCTGGTAGATGTCTGCATACTATTCTTAGAATCTGTTTTTCAGACAGTCTGCATGCTTCCAGTGTTTTTAGCGTGGCTACCTGTCTCCTGAAAAAATGTACATATTCTCCATTATTTTCTTGAAACTTCTCTTTCATTAACTGGACTCTAATGTGCTCCTGCAGCTTCTTCCTCCAGAAGGCCTTCTTCAAACCCTTTTTATAATCTGGGAATGTCTGTGGCTGTCTGTGGCTGGTGTAAAAGTGAATTCCACCAAGCCTCAGCATATCCTTCAATGTGGTGGCATGCTATTATTACTTTATCTTTCTCTGGTATTCCATGGGTATCAAAATATCTTTGTAGGCTTTTAATATGCTCTATTGGCCACTCCTCCTTTTTCCATTTGTACGTTTTTATTTTCACCCCTTCCATCTGACTCTCTTTTTAGATATTATATTACTATTTCTATATCAGATGCGCCAGACCTGCTCTCCATCCCCGAAGTACTGTGTCCTCTGTCTAATTTTTCTATCTAGCTCTTTTCAACCCTATTGCTTAATCTCTTTCTTTTTATTTTTCACCGAGATGATTAGTATTTTCTTGTTACTTTGCCTATCAAACCAAAATATTAACTTGTTCAAAACAAATTCATAGATTTCTAGCACTAGCAGTGTTTTATAATATGCCCTTTTACGGATAAAACTGTTCCACAAATATCAATCTCCTAATCGCATACACATATATGAAACAGATCCAAAAAAAAATTTGTATGTATTGTTTAGATGTATATATACGAGTTCATATATAACGTAGTCAATATACTGCTTTCTAAAATTGATCACTCTTAATTATATCAAATAAAAAGTTATGAAAGTTTTATTTATTCACTTTTGTAAATGTCAAAGCAGTTAAATATTTAACACAATAAGAAAACTCTTAAATGGAAAATAAAACTCCATATATAATATTATTTCTTTTTGAATCAAACAACCAAATTTCCATGGACTGTTCAATACATACATATATATATATACTAAAATATTAATTCAAATGCAATTTTAACCTAATTAATTTTATAGCTCTTATACTGTATTTCTTCCCTTTTTAAAAAAAAATAAAAATAAAGTAAAACTCCATAGTAAACTGCCTTATCTAATTTATATTCTATCCCCCTCCCCTACTTTCCACTCTTCGAAAGCCCCTTTGTTGGTGCGCCATTGTAACAGTTTATTCTGGAATAAACATGTATATATGTGGTATATGTTTATTACATATTTTAAACTTAAGTTTTGCTCTTTTATTTAACAACAATTTATAATATGAACACATATATGTGTGGTTGGTTTTGTGATGCCCTCTAATTACTCGCCCAGCATATTTATGAGCATCAATAATGACCTCAAGCGCCAATCTTACCTATGAATAAATAAGAATTATGCTGGGAGAGGATGAGTATCTATTTCTGGTGGTTAGAGCTTGTACCTCTGGCTAGCTCACTCAGGGGTAGTAGTCAGTGACTGTGGGAAAGAGGTGGAGGGAACATATAAAAATGCGCATGTAGCGCATGACCAATTCGTTTGCTTTCCTACTTTTTGCTTTTTAATATTATTCTAAGAAATTAACACTAACACACACAATTAAATTTATAATACTAATTAATATTTATTAATATAAAACAAATAATAAAACAAAACCGACAGAATCCCATAATTGGATATTGATTTGTGCCCGAATAATTAAATAACCCACATGTAAATACACTCACACAAGTTTATAAATGCAATACACAAAAATACAGATCATAGCTTGAAAACAATTTCAATCAGTCATTGTCTATTAAGGCGTATATTTATACAGGGTATTATTTCATTTTCTTCATTTACTTTAACCCTTTTGTGCATTATTTAATAGGATGTGCTTTCATTCAAAATAGTTATCACTTACGAAAATGTTTGGTTTACCTCGTTTATCTCACCCGGGTGTAGATTATTAGCAATTTTCCACTGGCTTCATGCTGCTATATGATTAAAGGATTTTTTTTTTGATAAGATTCCATAAGGCAATTAATGGTGTCTGGTGAATGCTGTTCTTTTCGTAGCTTCAGGAAGGGCTTCACTCCTACATTGACAGTGACGGTAGTATCTCCGCAGGATGGACAGCATAGCCTGGCCCGTTCTGTTCTTCTACCCCAGCCTGTTCATGATTTTTCAATTTTAAACTTTTTTCTTTTTACTACTTCTTCTTACGATCCTGCTCGTGGCAGTCACAGCTCTAGAAGTCCTCTAAGTTCAGCTTTCTTGACTCTAATTAATTATACTATTGTTCTTTCTTCTTTCATTAAACCACATGGTTTGTGAAATGAAAATCTTTTCAATTCTTTTCTTTTCTTTGTTTCTCTTATCTAAGCTTAGGAATTTCCAATTTACCTTGCGATCTACACTTGACCGTTCATTGTCTTTTATTTTTAACATTTTATTTTATTAATTAAAATGTCTTTGTTGCGAGATAGTGATCTGCAACTTTTCGGGTCCTTTCTTCGCAATTAATTTATTTTTTTATAATTTGTAACATTCTTCTTTTGGTCGACCATCTTGGAACATTTCTTTTAAAATTAAAATAACTTTTATTCCTTTTTATGAAATTATTACATTTACTCACTCATGCAGTAATATAAACATGCGTATAAATACATATCAGAGCACAAACCATAAAATCCCCATCCCTCTTATATTTCAATCTGTTTTTTATTTAATTACTTAAATATATATGCTTGCGCTCGCATACAAGACCACAACGAAAAAGAAAAATAACAATTTACTTTTGGTTTAATTAGATATGTATGCTCGGTAGTATTACCCTCTGACTTAGAACAGGGTAACTCAGCCCTGTTATATAATGGGTGCAAAAAGATTTGTGTATAAAATCTCTACCTAGTGCCTATTCATACAATAACCCCAGACTATTTTCTAACTGTGGCTTTCATCTGTGAGGAGCCTTGGATTTGAGAGCATTATCGAGGGTAACACTACTGCATGGACAATTTTGACAATGTTTTACCAACTTGTGTAAGAATAGGAAATGGTAATGACGTGATGTTTAATGGTAAAATAAATCTTATAATCAGTTTACTAAAATCATGTGAAATTAAAGCAGAAAATTGATAGTTAAAATACACTAGTGTGATTTATTTAATCAACCTGAGATACTTTTTTAATTCAAGTATAACAAGCCAGGAGATGTCAGTTCAAAATTTGAGCTTAGCCATTATCATTACCATGTTAAACTATTCAGGATTTGACTAATTATGCTCCACAATACATCATTATGTATATATTCATTTTTATATTTTTATTAGGGCATCCCTCATTCCAAACCCACATAATCACAATAAATTCATCAATGCAGAAATTCATATCATCTTCTCTCTCTATGCATTCACTTCATAAGCAATGCTTATGCTTCAGTTGAACTAGAGATTTTAAACACCTATATCTTCTTGCCCATATCATCAGTTCCATAACTTTTACTATATCCTTTTTATAGAAGATAAAGACTGTTTTCTATTCATTTTTAACATCCTGCAGAAGAGAAAATATCTCATTACTATAGAAATATATTTTCAATTTTTTTGATTTTCATCAGTGCATCTCTCATTTCAATTCCATCCCATTATAACTATCTGTCTATTCAGAAAATCAGATGATTCTATATTTATAAAAACTACTTCTGGCTATATAAAAATGAAGTCCAATAATTTGCTTGTACAAAAAAAAATGTTGGAAAATTATAAATTCAGAATGAATGAAGATATTACAAGTTTCACTACATATTTGAATTCATTTGTAAGTTTTATAGCTAAATTAGTTCATAAAATAAATAGCATTATCAGTAAAATAAAAAAGAAGGTGGAGTACTAAAATAAAAAAAGTTTGGTTGCTTGGGAGGTCATATGATATTCAAGCATAGGATATGCACCAGACATCTTTAGCTTTCAAATTGTAGTTCTACCACTGAACTAATATGCACAAGGCAAAAAAATCTAATGGTTATTTTTTGGATAACCATCTAATATGCAATCATCAAAATGAAAAGTTGAGCTTCGATCCTAAAACGTTAACTTTCAAACTGGCACTCTACTACAGCATTAAACACAACAGCAAGGCAAACTAATGATTCCATTTAATTTAGTTCTGAATTTGTCATAAAAAAAAAAAAGAATTTGAACCTATCTTACTTTCAACTTTTTTTATTTTATATTCTGAACAATTTACGTAAAAGATTAATATAATATTGAATGTTTATATATTTTTTCTAGATCAAAAAAATGAAAATTGTTTTATAATAAAATTAATTTGAATGCTTTATATAGAATATAAATTTTGAAAGATAAAATGAAATAGTATAAGCCTTTTCTTTATTACTATTTTTTTAAAATCTTTAAACTCATACCGTAGTTGCTCTATTAATATTGATTTTTTTTTTCTATTTAACATTTAAAACAAGTTTTTTTTTCTTTAAAAAAAAATGGAATGATAGGTTTCCATTCTGTCTATTTTGAATTAGTTCATTAAAAAAGATGGAAGATTAATCTCTTTCTATATATATTAGCGTACAGGCTTTCAAATGATGTTAATTCCCCGTGTCCAATGATTGTCATTTCAAATGGAGTGTTGGTCTTCGCTTTGAGTTTTTAAGTTTTTTAGTAAAACATTTATTATTGTGCTGATTTAAGTTCATTATTTTCTTTTTCTTTCTTTATCTTCAAGTTTCTGAAAAGAAAAACTGTATGATAAACTGTACTTAACAATATCACTAGTCTGATGTCAGCACAGAATCGAGTCTATCAAAGCATATGGTTACTTCTTTTCTTCTCTCTTTTCTCTTTCCATTACATGCCTCCCTTTCACACTGCATGCGCACACACACACATATATATATAACAAACACTTGATACAATTATCTTTGTTACAACCACGCGATTATTATTTGTTTTTTTTTTTTTTATTCAGATGAAGGAATTGTATTATCTTTTAGAAATGCGGTACATTTACTTTAATATTATTTTATTAAACATGGTTGCTTCCGAAAACGTAGTTTATAAAACATATTTTGCCCACGAGAACATATATGTATCATAAAATGCAAAATTTACACTCATTCATCTAGAAATTATCTTTGGTCTTTTCCAAAGTTGTGAGCATAAAAAATTTGCCTGTATGGTTATATAAATTTAACAATAGATAGGAACTACCTACTTTATTATCCTCAATATGCACATTAATTTCCATGCTACAATCTGGAGCTGAACGCAGATTAGGTATGACTTTGAAATTTTTTCAGGTTCTTCACAAAATAAGAATTTTTTTCAGGTAGTTGATCCATATATATATATATATATATATATATATTAGAAGTATCCACTCTATCTTATAACAACTGATATATATGATCACATACATGTGAAAAAGATAAATCATCTCCAATATATGTATTTTGTGCTGAATCAGCATTCATCAATCAGCCCAGATCATCATCTCCAACTCATATATACAATTAGTGCTTAGTTTATATTAAAATAGCAAATCTTCAAACTTTAACGAACAAATTTGAATCTTCTCCACTCTACAACTTTTCAGTCATCCATATCATTGAAAATCTGATGATGGAATACGACAAAGCCCTGTTGATGCCAATATTATTGTCATACCCATGGTGACTTTGTTACTCTGAAACCTGACATATTGGACCTTAAAATGTCCATTGAAATATACAAAAAAGAAATGGGCAGAATACAGGTTGAATATGTATACATGTATATTTTCTAAACTAATTTTTAATGATATGGATGGCTGAAGAGTAGGATGATAGAGAAGATTGAAGCTTGCCCATTAAAGTTTAAAGATTTTTTATATTAATATAAACTGAGCACTGATTGTATATATGTGTGGGAGATGGTGACCTGGACTAACTGATGAGTGTGGGTTCAGCATGAAATATGTATATTGGAGATCATTTATTTTTTTCATATGTATGTGGCTGTGTACATCAGTTGTATACGATAGAATAGATAGTTGTAGGGAGCTTGAAAGTCTGAATTCAAATTCCTTCTCATTACATTAAGTTTAATGTAGACAATATACATATATTTAAATATTATATATATATATACAATATACATATATTTAAATATTATATATATATATAAATTAATTAGTAAATGATTATCTGATTAAAACATATTATAGAATAAAACAAGTATGGAAAACTGTTAAAACCTTTATCACCCAGCATAGAACAAGTTTGGTGTAATACTTTTCCATTTATTTCTTTAACTGATGATTGTTGTAGAATCATTTACTCTGAATATGGCTTTCTAGAAAATATTTTATCTTTCAATATATATAGTGACAGATACATGCAAAATATTTATGCTTATCATTAACCATATACTCTCTCCTCTTTTTTATTTTTCTACCAAATATCATCTTCATAACATGTAATCAATTGAATTATTTTCATTGTAAGTTTAATTAAGAACAATAGTCTTTGAAATTATTATCAGTAATAACTACACATATTCTGGGCATCATGAAAGATTATGGCATTTGAAAAAAACTAAATCAATCTAGGTACATTTTAGCATAACTTGTGATTATATATATATTATTTTTCTGACTTTTCTCATGAAATCAAGTTTACAAATTCATCTATCAACAACATATACAGTTTTAACATGCAATATATATATATATATAATACGTATTTTGCGGGTTCATCCAAGTTAAAAATTTTTAATTTAATATTAATATACTGACATTTCGACTTGGTCACACAAGCCATCCACAGATATAAAAGGTAGAAAGACAGTTGTAGAGGCGCTACAATCACTGATTTGAATAAAATGTTAAAATTCCACCAATAGCAAAAAATGTTAAATTTAGGAATGTTTTTTAAAAAAATCTTTCCAAATAGGAGGAAGTTTGCATATATCATCTCGCTTATTGATACAATCTGGCCTTTTAAGTATCTCAATGGCTTCTCTAATTTTGCATTGGTAGAGATTATCATTGATACAATCTGGCCTTTTAAGTATCTCAATGGCTTCTCTAATTTTGCATTGGTAGAGATTATAATAATCTCTACCAATGCAAAATTAGAGAAGCCATTGAGATACTTAAAAGGCCAGATTGTATCAATAAGCGAGATGATATATGCAAACTTCCTCCTATTTGGAAAGATTTTTTTAAAAAACATTCCTAAATTTAACATTTTTTGCTATTGGTGGAATTTTAACATTTTATTCAAATCAGTGATTGTAGCGCCTCTACAACCGTCTTTCTACCTTTTATAACTCTGTGGATGGCTTGTGTGACCAAGTCAAAATGTCAGTATATTAATATTAAAAGTTTTTAACACGGATGAACCCGCAAAATATGTATTTTATATATTTAACCCGTGCAAATCTTCGTTTTAACATATATATATATATTGTAATTTTTAATATTATTTAATATAAAATATTTTTTTGTATTTACATTAATACTCGAATTCCATTGAAATATATTATCTAGCTAATCTGAATAGTATATTATATATGTATTGAGCAAAATGTCAAAGCGTTGATCGGGAAGTGAATCTGGGCCAGCTGCTTGGAAGGCAGCTATGCTAACTGCTAGGCCACCAACTCTTGACAGATTTATCTGGTTATTTTTAAATCTGCATTATGAGCAACATTACACTAAAATCATCTATTATAAATTTAAATAACCAATGAAAACTATAAATTTCTAAACTTCTTTCAGGATATGTCATCTTTATTAAAATAAAAAAATTACTAACATATCTAGCAACTACCTTTGGTCTTTTCCAAGAGTTTGATCACCAGTCAATTTGCTTATATGGCTTCTCAGTATTAAAATAATTGTACCCATCTTTTATACTTAAATATGAAATACAGTATAAATATTAAATAAAGCATTTCATGATATTCTGTGATTACAATTAATATAAACCGATATCACTAAAATGTAAAGTTATTAGCTTAATATTAAGTTTATATAATTATACATATAATTTGACTTAATTACAAAATTTTGGAAGGGTTTAGCAAAGATAGTATAAAATAATTAAAAATGATGCTAGATTATAAATGAACTCTTCCTTTTTATTATAGACAACAGTAAACCAGAAACTAATCTGGGAATGTGGATATAGCACTGTTATCTAATGTTTAAGATTACTCAAGATTACAATATATTGCCCTGGAATAGAATAAATAGAGCAAACTAATACTCCTAAAATATATATTTTCATGTAAATAAGATCAAGTATTTTATTGATATATATTATAATCAGAGCTGAAGGTGACTAAGTCAATTTAATTTAAGATCACTAAAAGATGTAGTTACTTATCTAGAATCAGATGTAATATAATTACTCAGGTAAGTTGTCGTAAGTTCAAAATCTAGGATGCTTTTGAATTTCAAATTATTGACAAGAATCAAGATATGCACATTTTAATTTTCAATAATTGCCACTACCCAAAAACTAGTTTAAGGCTTTGGAAATTGTATTAATATTTAAAGTTACATAAAATCTTCAATTGCATTGTCAAATCTATATAATATTAATACCATTTACATTCTTTATTACTTTTACAATGCTTTTTACAACTCACTAGAGCGTTTGATTGTTGGGGTAATTGAAACCATCTAGTGAGTTGTAAAAAGCATTGTAAACATAATAAAGAACATAAATGATATTAATATTATAAAATCCTAATTTATAAGGTTTTGAAGTAGAATGATGTGGCATTCAGTTAAGCCTTCACACTACCTAGATGTTTCACCTGACTAAACCAAGAGAATTCAATGACTATGTTATGCTAATAAATTAATGTTCTTACATATTTCACAATCACCTTATTATGAGAAGTCAAAAGTTGCAATTTACATACTCATTGAAAAATAAAAACAATTTTTCATTGAGATTTCAATAGTAGAAACCCATTAAAATTGGATTTTTAAAATATATTTATTATAAATTGGTTCTAAAATAATAATTATTCATCTCAGTCATACAAAATACTAAAAAAAACTTTATATTCATGATCATTTTCAGATTAATATTGCACAAGAAGAAATTTACATTTTCACAAAATATATTTTACCAAGCTAAATCATCACTTTGCAAATTGTTCTAGAATAATGGCAAATGTTTTTTCCTTCCATGCAGAAAATGCATTATTAACAATGCTATATATATATATATATATATATTCTAAATCTAAGAGCATAACAATTCATTTGTTCATTCATCATAAATATAATTGTGATTTTAACAAATAATAAAATAATAGCAATCATATGATCTATTTTTTTTATCAAACTTTTATTGAAATATTCATTATAAAATTTATAAAATCAAAGTGAGTCATTCGATTGCCTCTTATTGCAATATATAATTTGTTTGAAAATATAGTTTGCATAAGAAATGCAGAATGTTTAAGACATAGCCATTAATGTGCTTTTCTGTAAGAAACAAATGTTTATTATCTTGATTACTGACACACTAATAGTTTAGCTTACTAAAACATATATATATATAATGAGGATTTACTTTGCTTTTGTTCAGCATTGCTCTCAATGATAGCAATGAATCTGAAACTACATTAAATTATTTAATACCAATAGTATAAATAAAAAAAATAATTTACCATTTGTTTATATATATATGTGTGTGTAAACTAAGATGAATGATACATGAGTATTTTTTAGACAAATTATCTATACATGTAAGTAAAACAAATAATGTTATATTTATATATAAAACAATTGCAAGATTTGAATTATTTAAAATTAATAAAAGAAATCAAAATCAAAATATAAATTATCACAAAGTTCTAAGCCAACAAAATAGATATGAGAGCTGTATAATACTCAAATATTAAACACCCTATCATGACTCAGATGAATTTAACCTAGTTCATTACCAATTTATACTCTTTAATATGATAATGTTGCTAATTTTGATTGAAGTATTAATAATTATTATTTAAAAATAATTAGAGTTAGAGAAGTGATATTATTTCACATATATATTTTAAAGGTATTCTTATTTCAAATTTAGTCTTCCTTTTAATTTTATTTTAAAACAAATAAAATATGATGAATGATATATATATATAAAATGATATCTGAGATAAGAGATAAAGGATAAACAGACAATTTTTTTATTTATTATTTAGTTCAGGGAGTACATTCTCTTCTTTATTTTATACTCATGTTTAATATCAAGTAATCACTAACTCCTTTAATTTTATATTTAAAACCTCTTTGCTTGCAAGCAGCCATATTGAATATTTAAAAAATTATGCTAAGTCACAAATTTTATCATAACTTTTGAGTTTTCTTAATAAAAAATGACAAAATATATATTCTTTGAAAGATCAAACATCAAAGAATGCAATTAAGCCAAAAAAATATAGTAATTGATATTCAAAGTAATAAAAAAAAAGAATAAAAGTTAATATTTCTAATAATTATTTACATATTATTTAATAAATTCTAAATTATCATGCATTCAACTTAAAAATATATTCTTGTTAGTAGGTTAGTTGGATTCAGTATAAATTTAAAAAATATATATATATAATAACACTTACCTAAGGTAATCCATAACTTGAAAACCTCGTAGAATAAAGAAATTAGTATCTTTCATTTTTTCTAGTAGCCCTTCAAAAATGCATTTTCATACAGGGGTTTGCAATGAATATGTCATCCCTAATAACATCCCTTATAACAAGTAGTTAATATTGATCAATAATTAGGATAATTTGAATATTATAATAAAGAACTTCAATGCAGTTTGTAATTTATTAAAAAATACTACTAAAATAGTCACTATATACAAAATGAAATAAAATAAAAGTGAATGAAATACTAAATTCATTATAGAGTTAAGTTTGAGGTACATAAGTTAGTAGTTTAGAGTCAGTGCAATATAGTATTATTTATTTTATCTTTATAGGTTTTGAGGACTCATATTGCTTCATGCTACTATGACCATCAACTTAGTAATAGCTTCATAAACTGCCACCTCTCTTTGCATTTGATATGCAGCTTTGAAATTTACATTGTAGTAGTGTATAATCGACCTAAGTTTATATACTGTCAAAATCTTTACTTTTAGCATTTGCATATTTTTATTATTATTAAAATGTAGACAAGGCATTATAGAAAGATCTAAATTGGGTCATAATATTTGCAAAATATATTAATCTTTGTCTCATATCACCTAATTCAAATACTGGACTCAAGCCCACATCATAGCAAAAAATGCAGATAATTCACAATATAAATGTACAGAATCACGATCTATTTTTTTTTATGTTAGTTTCAATAATAATTTTTTCGTATATTTTTTATCAAATATAAAAATAAAATAATAATTAAAAAATATAAAAAAATAAACGTCTTCAAAATACATTGGAAAAAGTAAAACTTTTTACCAGTGTATTTTTTATGGTGAATGCTGTTCCAGTAACTATTAAAAAAATGAGAGAAAGACAAAAAAATTAAATTTACTTGATCACAAAAATTATCATAAAATTTTTATTTTTTATTGTAGAAAAATAAGACCTACTTTTCTGGAAACTAGAAAAAAAGATGAAAACAAGGGTGCAAAAAGTGTGTGCATAGTCTGCATAGATTTCTGTTAATCTTAACCTGAACCCAGATATTTATAATTTGAAAATTATTGCCCACATTATGTGGGTGTAACACAAATTTAATATTTAATTTCAGATATTGATTTATCCATTCTATTTCATGATTACCTTTAGCTTCCTCTAATACATAACTTTCCATCATTTGTAACTGTATAAATGTTGCACAATTAATACTCAAGTAATATTTTTTAAAGAAATAAAAAAAATATATTTAAAACTTGATAATAGATATATGGATTTATTTTAAACAAATCTAAGTTGTTATATAGGGCAAGAAATTCCTTACAGCACCTTCAACATAATTCTTTATACAACCAATAATGCATAATTAAATATGTAATTCCAATGTTCTTAAATGAGCAAATATTTTGGATTGAAATTATAATTACTATGGTTTTTAATAACCAAACAAAGAAAATATGTAAAAAAAAAATTCATGCAAATCTTTTCTTACTTAAGATTTAATGTCACCATGAAAGCAGGGTAGTAATAAATTTAATTAAGCAGAACTACCAAGAAATAAAATATTCATCTCCTAGGAATAATCAATTGCTTTTTTGTTCTTCTTTTCTTTAGTTCACGGTAAAGAAGCTTATTATTTCTCATAGTACTTTTAAAATTTTATTATTATGCATTCTACTATTAAAATTATATTAATTTATTATCATTATAATACTACAGTTTATTTGTCTATAAGAAGTTATGTATAATGTCAAAATTAAAACTTTGAGACTGCAGACAGTAGAATATATATTTATTTTCATGGAAAATTGATTTAATGGAATTGAAAAAAACTATGAACTGCTTTTGAAATGGAGATTCTTTTTATAAGAATTGAAAATAAATCTAAGTTACAAAGTAAAGAACGAACTATTTTGTGACAAGGTAACTCTTTAATAAATAAATACACAATAACAGAGGAAGAGAAAAAAAAATAATGATTACTACTTGGATAATAAAAAGAGAGCACTTGATAGTTCCTTATTTTAAGTACCCCCTATTATAATTAGCAAATGCAAATTAAAAAAATATTTATTTGGCAAAAATTTGGCGTAAGTTTACATAAGTGGAGGATAATTTTGAAAAATAAATAAAATGCAACGAAAATAAAAATATTACAACTTATAATAAAATAAGTCTGTGTAAGCATATGAAATGGTGATCACGTGATGCTAATAAAATATTTATTACTGTTTTATGCATATATTATGTAATACAACTATTCATATATACACCTACTTATAGATACTTAATCACAATCATACATATGTATAGAAGATAAATTATAGCACACATTGGAAAAATTTAAAATATTTTGCTGTATGATGTAATTTATGATGCAATATTTGTTGTATCTATAAAAATAGTTTAAATATAGCTTATATTTAAAATTGCTTTTATTTAATCTATTATGTTTATAATTATAACACACATATATAAATTCTTATGTTCATATTAATATCAAAAATAAATAAATATTGATCTCTCCTCCTCACACTCATATATATATATAGAGGAAGAGTTAAAGAAAATAAAAAAAAACAAGAAAGGCAGTGCTTTTTTTTAATAAACAAACTTTTGATACATTTATATTTTAAAGTAATTTTATATACACGTAAAATTGTTCTAAAGTTACAAGCATATAAATTAATAGTACTATAATAGAGTAAATAACTTATTACAAAGTCATTCAATTTGAAAAAGATGAGAAATCTTCATATAAAATTGGTAAAAAAATAGAGAAAGAATAAGTAAACAAATATTAAAATACAATAAGTTGACAAATGTGCTTCGTAAATATTTATAAACAATCAAATAACTATCAATTTTATGTAAATGATCAGGTATTTCAAGTTTTTAGTTCACCTTGAAAAAGAAAGGGTTCCCATAAAAATATATATACCAAAATAGATTCGTCTCAAAAATTTTACACTGAATGATAGTAATGTAAGGTTGGAGAAGTGTGTCAGAAATCTGAATGACATGATTGAATACAAATATTCAGTACAGAAATTAAAATAAACTTGTAATGGAAGTATTGGAATATATTTGAGAATTGATTAATTTGAAAAATCAACAGTACTGCTTATCATTAAGTTTACACCTAATTTTAATAATCTAATTAATTTTCTAGTTATCATAATAAAATCATGGCAATCGTATTAATTTCTAAATCATGATATTAGATACAACTATTCTCCATAGAAACATGTAATAATGTGATATGTCATTGTTTTACATTAAAAGTTATTGTAGGAAGTAGCTGGAGTATTAATAACCCAGATCTGATGGACAAAGTCAAATGCTAATTATAATGGCATGTCTATTGATTTAAGAGACCCTTTGCCCAAAGTTGTTCTCAAATGAATTTATGAAGGAAGTTAAGTCCCATCAACTAATGAATTAGTTCATTTCATGAAATTATGTAAATCTGAATTGGCTTTTAAATTAAAAAAAAAAGAGCAAAAATTTATTTCCAAGATTAAAATATAATAGTCTACTGTATACTAAGTTTAATCAACTTTATTAAAGACTGATAGCAACTTTAAACATAATATAATCATATCAAAAATAAAATATTGTTTGAAACAATTTTATACAGAAAAAGGAATAAAAATGATATGAACTGGAAAGAAATAAAGATGAATGAATGGGGCTAAATTATGAAGACTAGGTTCAAGAAATTGCCAAAATGAAAGCAGCATTGCCTATTATGAAGAACTGCCAATTTATTATTATTATTATTATTATTATTATTATTATTATTATTATTATTATTATTATTATTATTATTATTATTATTATTATTATTATTATTATTATTATTATTATTATTATTATTATTATTATTATTATTATTATTATTATTATTATTATTATTATTATTATTATTATTATTATTATTATTTTTAAAGTCAAAATATTAGTGAATAACACTATTCAGAAATAGACCTTGGATTCTGCTATTACTGTATTCCAAGAATTTGTGGGAAAAGGTGTTAAAATGTTATTATTGATATCTGATTAAAAATTAGTGATGATAAAAGTTTTTCTTTTGTCAATCTGTTTATAAGTTCCCACTGAATTCTGGTGTTTATCTCATAGATAATTCTTTCTCTATATAAACTAATTATTAATAAATTTGATGATAATAGAAATTATTTTTCCCAATAATACCACAAATTTAAATAGCAATTTATGAATGAAGAAAAGATAGAAAAAAAAATAAAAATTCACTGACTAAACATATGTTATTCATTATTGAAATTTTTTATATACTAATGAAAATCTAATGAGTGATTCAGCAGATCATCTACTGGATAATGAATTGCAAACACCAATAATATTGCTATTAAACAACAAGTAGTGTCAAAACTAAAAAAAATATTTTGAAAAGGTCAGACTCAAAAGTTTTGGGATCAATTCAAAAATCCAGTTTTAAGCTAAAACAATATACTTCAAAGTAATATCCACTTCACTTTCCCCTTCCAGAAATTAAATATCTTCTCAAATATGTTCTGACTAAAATTTGTTTTTAACAGCTCTAATATTCAACAATGTCATATACAGAGGCCAACTGCCATCAATCTCTTTTTTAATTGAACTTTTGTTATTTCAAAAAATTAGGTAAACTAAAAGAGACACATTCCATTATACTTATTGTGACTTTTGTCTTTTGTATATTCATACCAATAGATTACAAAACAACACTTTGAAATTTTTTAAATAAAATGATTATAATAATAAAAAACTATATTATGTATCAAAAAAACCTAAATCTCCAATCAAAAATTTTCCATTGAAAGGTAGAAAGTTCAGTATAAAAATGAAACCAAAAAGTTTTGACATTTAATATTTTTATAAATTCAAAGAATATCTCTAATTCATAAATTTCATCACTACAAAATTATGATTCCCTGTGCTTTAAATATTGTTGGTTAGAGACATATTGTATCATAGTGTAAATTCTGAATTCTTGCTTTCTGTAATTTTTTATATCGATAACATTATAAATAAATTGTTATATACAAAGCAAATTACTACAGTTTTATCATCATTTAATATCACTATCTGTCAGAAATTCTTCAAATGTGATAATAAAAATCATTACTCACTTTTAATCATTATTTCTAAACCAGAATAAATGTATCTGTAACTTACATATGTCTATAGCAATGAATATCAATTTTTATCTATCAAAATAAATACAACAATAACTTCTTTATGAATAAAGAGAACTTTAGTTTATATTACAAAATTTAAAAGGTCCAATGAACAGCAGAAAACTGAATAAACAAAATAACTCACCCAAATATATAATATATAGGGTATATGAGCCCAGATTTTCACATGACCCAATACTCTCCACACTATCTTATAACACTGATACACTTGAACACATATACATTGAAAAGATAAACAATCACCAATACACATATTTCATGCTAAACCAGCAATCATAAGTTGGTCCAGATTTCCATCTCCACATATATATGCTATAAGTGCTCAGATATATATTAAGATAGGCAAACATTATACTTTAATGGACAGGCTTCAATCTACTCCACACTCCAACTCTTCAACCACCCATCCAATTGAAAATCTGATGATGGAATGCTGAAATTAGATGGATGGTTGAAAAGTTGGAGTGTGGAATAGATTGAAGCCTGTCCATTAAAGTATAAGGTTTGGCTATCTTAATATATATCTGAGCACTTATAGCATATATGTGTAGAGATGGTAATCTGGACCAACTGATGATTGCTGGTTTAGCATGAAATACATATATTGGTGATTATTTATTTTTTCGACATATATGTGTTCAAGTGTATCAGTGTTATAAGATAGTGTGGAGAGTAGTGGGTCATGTGAAAGTCTGGGCTTGTATACCCTATATATTACCTATATAAACACAGGTATGTAATAAGCCTGTGTGTTTCAGTTATTTTATATCACCTAAATATAATAAAAATTCAGATTATCAAAACACTAAGAATTTTTTATTTATTAAAGATATGTTATTGACTCATTGTAGTACTTCAGCTGATACTTCACTGATATCAAAGTTCACAAGTTTCTGAATATCTCAAGGATTTTAAAGATATTCGTAATGAATATGACATTGATAAATAACTGATTAACACTTTCAAACACCAATTTTATAAAAGTCAGTGGCAAAAATAAGCATAATACAATTATTTATTTTATCTAATATCAAGAAGAATATTAAGATATCACAAAAATATTATCACTTATAATTAGTAAGTTAAATAAAAGATTTATTATTCAAATCAAATTCCTGTTTAAAGAGGAAATATTACTAATAAATACTAAACTATCTTTAAAAATCTAAGCATATCCCATATCAAAATTAATATACTTTTATTTTACTATTCTAACTTGCATTACCTAATCAGCTGTATTCATTATTAACAGCTAAAATTAGTTTTCAGTACAACTAAAAATAGCACCATTTAAAAATCTTGTAATGTCTTGGGATTAGAATCATTTATCCATCTAGTATCATTTTTTGCAGCAATATATCCAACTCAACTTTATTTCAATTTTTTTCAATGAATTCCAATAAGATTTTCAATCAATTCCAGCAATATTATAATTAGAAGTGGAAAATTTTACTTCTAAGATATTATGATTTCTGAATTTCAAACAGAATTGTTTTTTATTAGTGCTAATTCTATAAATGTCAATAACCTGTAAAAGGATGTTCTCAATCCTCAGTATTATATTTATATGTCTTGAAAATATTTGTGATTGCACATTCATTCACAATCAAAACCATAATCTATGTTATTAACATCATCAACAGTTATGTGTATATTCTTTCACTCATTTATTACACTTATGATTCCTCCTTATTACTCTCTTATAGCTTTCTCTACATGTAATTGCATTAGAAATCCCTGAATAATCTGAAATTTCTGAATTTAGTGTTCATTTGGACTTATTATCTTATAATATTTAACATTTCTGCCAAAAGAACTCAATCCAGGTTTAATTTTATGTTTAATATTTTATTACAGTTTTATCTATATTAATAAAAATGACCAAAGTATTTGTAAACTTAATTTTTTCTAACTCATTACTGTCAATTTTTAGTTTCTCTTTTTTAGAAAAGCCATTGAAAATTATTTGGCATAAATGTTATTTCAGGTAATAAAAGCCAGTGTAGTTGGCAGTTTTTCTTTGACACATGAAATAACAGTCTAAAATTTTTATTAAATTGTATAAAGTGTTAATCTAATATTATGTAAAAAAAGAATGAATGATACTTCAAATAATAAGTTTCATCTAAATAAGTGGAAGCAGATAGCAACAACTATAACACCATCTTATAAAATCTGTAATAAAGATGTCAGTAGAAAATAGAGCAACTCTTCTAATTAGTGATATTTATGCACTATCAAATATATTTAAAATGTGATTGTTAATAAATTTGTTATTCTAAATAAATAAATTGAAAATGTATGCCACTGCAATAACTGCAGTGTTTTTTTAATAAGACATTATTTTTTGCAGCATCCTTCTACAAACACAGTAATATAGTAATAAGACCAAATAAAAAAATTTGAATTATTAAAAAACATGCATTATTTGGAATTTTAAACAACAACAAGAACAACAAAAAAATAGAAATCTCAAGGAAAAGTATTTTTCCAAAGTTTTGTGATAATGGTGTTTTAGTTGAATTTTTTGTTTGGACTATTTCCATAATCAAATATGAGTATTGCATGTCTTTAGAAACATTTAACTTTATTTAAATATTCTAAATACATTCAACTGTTAGTAATAACATATGCACAAAATTTTGAAAGCTATTATTCTCCCCTCTTCTTCAGGTGTTTCTGGCTTGATCAGTGACAGTACTATCATGGAAATAAAACCTGAACCCTTAGATTCTTGAGTATTGAATTTTAAGATAATGCTCTATCCAAGTGAGCCATATGCATTACCTTAAAAATTTAATATTCAAGAATCTAAGGGTGCAGGTTTGATTCCCATGCTGGTACTGTCACTGGTCATGCCAGAAGAGGCGAGAATAATACCTCTCAAAATGTTGTGTACATACTAACATGTTTGATGTGCTATTACTAACAATGGAAGGTATTTGGAATATTTAAATAAAGTTACATTTTTCTAATGACATTCAATACACATATTAGATGATGAAAATAGTCCAAACAACAAATACAATCAAGAAAAAGTACTTTTAACTCTGACAACAGCTATAATATTTCTTCTCACCACTAGTCAATCTTTTGTCACTTGTAAGATTTCATTAAATCTCTTTCTCAGTTTCTAGAATTTTTGTATCTAAAATTCTGCAACTTCTACGAAAGGTGTGATTTTATATTGCTATCCATTTAATACTAACCCTAATACTTCCATTGAAATCCTTTCTGTTCTTTATAGTAAGTTGTTCACTTACTACTATCTTTTATATCTAATTTTCAATTCTTAATATTACTCTCAGTTTTACACATACATGTGTTAATTAATTTTATACCCTTCTGAGTTACACACTGAGTTATTTTCTAGGTTTAAATCCATTTAGAGCAGATTTTATATTAAGATCTGAAATTTAATTCTAAATTCTAAAGACCCTTTATCAACCAATGAATTTGGATTCAGTATCTTCTTCTGTAATTCTAGATAATGATTTCTATGTTGTAATAATTTATCATTCTGCATGTATAAATTTGTCATTTACTTTCCAGAGTCTGGATTCATTTATTTGCTATAAAACAGAAAGAAAATAGATTTGAGAAGATATGAGAAATTGGAAGAATAAGAAACAATAGATATTTCTTCACTTATCTAGTATTTCTCATGATCAATTTAACATGGTTTTCTTTATGAACAGTTGATTGAATGTTTTATCATTGAATGATAATTATATAGAATTTATTTAAAGCAAAATTTTAATATTTATATTGGATGCCACTGAATAAAGTCCCAAAGTTAGAATAAAGTAGACCAAACTATGGAATCATCTTTTCAATATTTTGATAATAAATTATATGGAAGCATTATTGTTGCAACACAAATTTTTTTTGATTATATAGCTATTTATTCTGTAGTATTATGTTTACAAAATTGTTAGTAAAGGAATATAAGCCATCCAGATAGCATAAATCTGTCAAATATCAATCAATAAGCTGCTATATCATTTGACTTCTTCATTGGTTTTCAGAATGTCAGGTTCAAAAACTTTATAAATAATAAAGATGAAAGTAAACATACTCCTGATTGCACTTCAAACAGCTTGGTAATATTTCTCAGTTTTCTATTTGATATATCTCATCATCATTATTAATACCATTTTTAAATAAGTATGGGCATTCTAAATCTAGAAGAAATATAAAAGTATAAAATATAAAAATATAATAAATAAAAAAGTTAAAAAATGAAAAAAAAAATGATATTCAGAATTTTTATGTTTACATGTAATTAAAAGTTGAGAATGTGGTTGAGCAAATATACAAACTCATTGTCACAGTTAGAGTAGAGAGATAACCAATAGCATAAAATGTTCACATTGACTGGGCTCTGTATTAATCAAAGTAATTGAAGGTAGTAAGATAAAAGAGAATGAAAAAATAAGGAAAACAATAATGATAATTAATTGGTTACAAATGTTAATAATAATTACAAATGAATTAAGATAAGAAAAAAAAAAGAATATAATGTCCTCCTCCCTTTGTTTAATGTATATTAACTATATTGCTGCAATCAAGCTGACTGATTTTAAGGTTAGTCTGTAAATTAGTTCTTTGATACTATCAACAAAAAGTAAATTATGTAATCTTTAATACTTATATGATTTTCTCTCCAGTGGTATGTATTGCAATAATATATGTAATGTCTAATTGATCAGTTAGAAAACAAGTTGGTGGCTGTAAACATGTCTATCAACAGTTGATTTAATTATTTTTAAGTTTATAAAGTTTGTTTGACAATAACTATAGTCATTTCTCTATTAGTTTTTGCTTTTTTGGCAGACCTTCTTTTTGGGAAGCTTTATTAGTCATTTTAAAACCATTTTTATATTCCCTAGATATATAAATAAATAATAGTAGTAACAATTTATTTGAAATCTAGGTATAAGATTTTAGAGCTAACTAGAATAATACTACATAGTGTTGATATCTAATAAATCTTCAATTGCTTGGTATTTCTAGATGGAGAATCTAAATTAAAGTTGAGATCTTCATTATTATAAAATTTAATATCACCATTAAAATTTAAAACATAAAGTCTTTTTGCATATGTTATTACCGTGAACCAATATATATTTTTATATGCTTTTAATTGACTTGTAATTGTAAGCTTTCTTTCTGATAAATCTCCCTGTTAAAATATAATAAAAAATTTATTATCAAAAACTACATTCAATTCTATTTTCTTTGTTAGATGGTTAAGACATTTCCCCTAAAACCTATTTTTTAATATTTCATTATTGAACTTTATATCTTTCATCTTATATTCTAGTGTATTAAGCATAACTTTAATCTATATTCAAATTTAGACAAATTGATATACATGTCCTGAGATACTATGTCTCCACTACCTCTATCTTCCAAGAATGCTTTTAAGAGTTTATATTAAAACTATTCATCAAGTTTTCAAAAACAGTTTATCAAATTTTTCTAAATTTCGTTGATAAATGCATTCTTTAATTCAATTATAACATGCTAGGGTTTTTTAATTTAAAAAAACAAACAAACATTTCTTCCATACACTTAATAATAAATTGGATATCATTAAAGAAAGGTCTCCAATACAATTTGCAATTTCATTTCTAACATCATGTAAAGACATATTACTTTTTTGTAAATGCAAAGAGATTTATTTGGTTTTCAGCATTATAATTAGGAAATTTATTCCCCAAAGACAAAATTTTTATCACACAATTAATATATTTATCCTAATGAATTAGTTTTTCCCCATGTCATTTTTGTATTTCTTGTTTACAAATCACAATCTCCAAGTTAATGTTGTGTCATTATTTAATGTAGCATGGAGATTTCGCTCTCATTATTTTTTCTCTCCTTACTTTCTTAAGCATTTATGCTTTTTCATAATTCAAAGGGAAAGATTAGGCATGGTTGTAAGACTATATGCACCGATTGGTACCTAATATTGCACTTGCTTTATCATCTTATAACTTACAGTGCATAAATTATCGTCAGCTTGCTTTTGTCCCTTATTTCTTTGAAGTCATAAAAATGTGATATTCTCTGCTTTTAGTTTAATAAAAGTTATTTCGTTGAATTCAACAATCTTCATCCTTTCTAAGACCTTTTTTTGCTTCTTATTACCATAGGAAAAAAAAAAACACTAATCTTACAGAATTATTTGTTTATTTCAAAAATCTGTTTTTCATCTTTTTTTTATATCAAAAGTCATAAATCCTAAAAGTTATTCAGTTATGTTATACCTTCCATGGTAAACTAATTTCAAATTAAGACTTGTGAATAAATATTAGTCCAATAAAATAATAGAATATATTTTCACAAGTCTATTTGTTTTATGATGACAAAATGGGTAAAATATGATCGATCTCTCTTTTAAATAATAGAATAAAGTCATCCAAACTAACTTGGTATGATTGTATATTTAAATTTTAAGACTACGGATGTTTTTTTAAATTTTTTTAATATAAAAGTTGTTAAATTAAGCAAATATAAGTCAAATAATTAACTGAAAAGATTTCGTAAAAAAGTTTAATTAAAAGTTTATTACTGTTATAATTAATATCATATAATACTATTTTAACCAATAATCATCAATAAATTATGAGATTATTGATCGATCACCAATTTGTGAAAAAGTTGAGTATAAAAATGTTTGTGGAAAAAATCAAATCCGGTCTCTTCACGCACATAAAAGGTAATGGTAAGTTTTACAATAATATATTTCGTAGAATCTTATAAAACATATAATTTTTTATACAAGTAGTTAAAAAAATTATTGTGATTAATTTAAGATAATTAAAAAGCTACCATAAATTCCACAATGCTGCAGAAACATTGTAATGGTTGAGTAGATTTGAAAATGGTGACATAAGGTTACTTTTCTGTTCAGTGAACAGAAGATCAAATTATTATGCAGATACATTATAATCATTGTTTGGAAAAATGTCGGTATGCATTATCTTTCTAAAATAGTTTAATATGAGAGACTGTTCAGTAATAATATACAAATATCTAGTAAAAAAATAGATCCGTCAGCATCTAAATTTATCAATAAATCCTTTATATATTGTAATTTTTGCATGTCTCCTATCATGACTATAACTTTAAAGTGTTTACAAAAAAAATCCAATTTGATTTCTCAACGTCTTCCAGAAACTCAATTTTGTTTCTGACAACTTTCATCTTCTGACCCATAAAAGAGATCTTTATTATAAATGATAGCATAAATAATACAAATATATCACTTTGTGATGACTTTACTACTATGTAAGAAATGACATTTCTGTTAGATTGCCTCAGTTCTTTTATGATGATTAACATATCTTTTAGTAACAACTACTGTTGAAAAATTTAATTATCTCACCCTTTTATGCATAGTGATGAGCCAGCTTGTAAATATAGGTTTATAATTACATGTTTACAAGATAATATCTATCATGCTATTTCAAATCTATCTTATTAGTTTGAATGTGAATGTTTCTCATTGGTTAACAAAATTTGATTATGTCACAATGCAGAATAAAATTTCAGGTATAATTTTATAATTGAGGATAATTTGTAAATGCTTATTTAGCAATCATAAAAACAAGCTGTTTCATCATTAATCAATATTCTTATATCTTTTCCTTTACTTTCTTGCATTTCTCTTTATATATTCATATATATTAAAATATATATATATTAAAAAGATCTGATGAAGACTGCAGGACAGTCAAAACTGTAAGCAAAATAAAAAAGGAATTATAAAAAAGATTGCATTAAAGTACATAAAAGGGGATGATAAAATTTTTTTTAATGTTTACATATTTTAAAGTTTATATAATAATCTATCTATCTACCTACCTTCTTCCCTCCCTCCCTACCTATCTACCTGCCTGCCTATCTACATACCTACACCTACCTGTCTGCATACCTACCTACCTGCCTGCTTGCCTATTTACCTACCCTGCTTGCCTACCTGCCTAACTATCTATCTATCTATCTATCTATCTATCTATCTATCTATCTATCTATCTATCTATCTATCTATCTATCTATCTATCTATCTATCTATCTATCTATCTATCTATCTATCTATCTATCTATCTATCTATCTATCTATCTATCTATCTATCTATCTATCTATCTATCTATCTATCTATCTATCTATCTATCTATCTATCTATCTATCTATCTATCTATCTATCTATCTATCTATCTATCTATCTATCTATCTATCTATCTACCTACCTACCCCTACCTACCCCCTACCTATCTATCTATCTATCTATCTATCTATCTATCTATCTATCTATCTATCTATCTATCTATCTATCTATCTATCTATCTATCTATCTATCTATCTATCTATCTATCTATCTATCTATCTATCTATCTATCTATCTATCTATCTATCTATCTATCTATCTATCTATCTATCTATCTATCTATCTATCTATCTATCTATCTATCTATCTATCTATCTATCTATCTATCTATCTATCTATCTATCTATCTATCTATCTATTTACCTACCTACCTACCTACCTACCTACCTACCTACCTACCTACCTACCTATTAGCATGAGTTAATGTAAGTAAGGGAAATAAATTATTTCTTTCAGGCTATGAATAAATAGTTTTTTGAATTTTAGCAAAGATCAAAAGTACAATAAATTCACCCAATCTTTAAGTGCCTAATGTTTATAAACTTGCACGGATGAATGTTCAGAGTGAATTAATCAATTATTAAGGATGGAAACAGAATCTTACTTTTTTATAACTTTATTTTGATAACCAAACAGAAGCTAATAATTGTAAACAAAAATCAGCATAGCTTAATGTATATACAATTAATAAGAATAAATCATTCTCCCTCAGGCTATAAATAAATAACTTTTTAAATGTTAGGAAAGATCAAGAATAGAATAAATCCAAATATTAAGATCAAAAATATTTGTAAGCTTATTATTTACAACCTTGATAAGAAATAAGAGTAAAATATATGTGAGCCAGATGAAAATAAGGCATAACAATTATTACATTAATAATCAATTATATAAGATTGAAAACAAAATCTCACTTAAAAGTGGGATTCTATTCTACCTTTGTATAATTGATTATTAGCTTCATAATTATTGATGTCAAATTTTCATCTGGCACATATATTAAATGCACTTTGAATTTTAGCAATTTTGGCAAGAATAGTTTATAAACATCAGAAGCTTAAAGAATAGGTGGATTTATTCTATTCTTAATCTTTGATAATGTTCAGAGTATTTTTATTCATATTATGAGACAGTGAATTATTCCTCATATATATATATATATATATATATATATATATATATATATATATATATATATATATATATATATATATATATATATATATATATATATATATATCATTACACCATAATCTGATAGACTTTTATGTGAGGATTTGCCATAGTGATCATCATCAATGTTTATCTAGTATTTTGATTTATTATCAGTTATTTACTACAACAATATTTAAAAAAAAAAAAAATTTTTTTTTTAAAATGTCACAATTTTTTTAAAAAATGGGGTTCATTTTGCAAAATTGGTAAAATTATAAGGTAGTCAGATCATTAAAGTTATATTATAAAGATAACATAACAAAAGTGTACAGTACTAAGTTTATTCATTATACAGTATATAATATGTTTTGATTTTAAAATTAAAATACAGTTACTGCTATCATGGAAAATCAATCAGTGTTTTCATTTATGACATATCTAAAGTAAAAAAGAAATTCAACATTAATGACTACTAAATTAAAAAAAATATCAATGTCATTCAGTATAATAAATAATCAAAAACATACTTTAATCAAATACATTAACAAAGTGCATTACTAATAAAATTTAAGATGTGTACATTAGGAAAAATATATTCATCAATCAATTTTGGACAAAAATTTTTATAAATGATATTTTGCCTGTAGCTAAAAATACAGTGATCATAATTGTAAAATATAGTCATCATAATTGTAAATTTTTTGAGGAAAAAACAAGAAAATAATTTTGTGCATTATGAAGCTTATAATGAATTTTATATAATCAAAGGTTATTAAACATAAATTAAAAATACTATTTATTTGCTCAGTTTAAATCAATAATTTTGTAGTTTTTTTTTTATGTTCAAGATAATGGTGACTTTTATTGTAAAAAACAGTTTAAAAAAAACATTTAAATATATATTCTCAAAACTACAGAAATCAACTACATATTACACTTTTTTCTCTACTTTTTATTATAAGTTTTGACTTCATTTATGTAAAATAAATAAATTCACAACTGCTGCTTTAAAACCAACAAACAGTGCTGGAAAAAACAACAATGCATAGTTTTATTGATTAGTATTACAAAAGCAATAAATTGATAAAATAACATAGAATGTACTGAAATAAATTATAAAATTTACATTGCATTAATTTTTTTTTTTTACATTTTATTTTAATTTAATGAATCTGTGATTCAGGAATATCATTCTCTATGTAAGAAGCAAAATGGCAGACCATTAATAAAAAAAATTATATACATAAATATTTTTAAAAATATTACAGCTACTGAAATGTTTTTATACAGTATATTTATTCACAGAATAATAATTTTTTTTATTAAAAATATGCTTAGTGAAATCTTTAGTAGTTAATTTACTTTTTTTTTTTCCAATTTCAAGCTTTATTTTTTAATTGTGTTTTTATAAATTTTAAACTTAAGCCAACAAATTAATATTTTTCTCCTTAGGAACTCATTATAATTGCTTATTATTTATATGAGATTTTGAACTTATGAGGCAATTTAGGAATCAATTGCTCTCACTATACAGAGTAGGTATACATTAAATTATACAAAATTTATGTTGACAATTATTAGCTTCTATATGATTATTAAAACAAAATTATTAAAAATGAAATTTTATTTCTATCTTTATGTAATTGATTATTAGTTTAATTATTATTAACATTATATTTCCATTTAAGTCTCATATTAAATTCAAAAGTTTAAAAGATGAATTCATTTTATTCTTTGGTAACATTCAGATAGTTATTTATTTATAGCCCAAAGAAGAGTAATTTACTCTTCTTAACTATATATTTTATAAATATTATTTGAGTATTGGCTATTCTGATAAATTTGTTAAAAGTATTTTATTTAACAGTAATAATATAAGAATAAAAAAAATATTATTTTATTTTTTTGCTACTTAAATTGTCTTCTTATGTAATTATATGTAAAAATAATAATTTGTTTGGAAATAAGAAAATTGCTCGGAAAAGAGGTATTACTTTGAATTTTATTAAATAATACAAAGGCAATTTTTTAGAAAAAGATTATTCCTGGAGTAGTGTATATTATCCATTGTTTTTGTATATATATATATATATATATATATATATACAAAAACAATGGATATATAAACAAGTTTGATATATATATATATATATATATATATATATATATATATATCAAACTTGTTTAAGCTTATTTGAAAGAATAAAGATACATAAAAGTAGGTTTAGAAATAAATATTGTAGTTCTGTTTTATATATCCATAAAAAGATACAGTGTAATTAATCTTGATAAAGCTAAGGTTGTCTTCTTTGGGAAAAATGAAATAAAAAAATCAAAGAATTTTTATTATTAAAAATTTATGATTCTGAAGCAATTAACTTATTTAAAAGTTCTTTTAATATTAAGGGTATATGGGATGTAAGTGAAATTGTGGGTAATGTTTAGTATAAATATGTTGTTATTTTGTAATTCTTTTCACTTTACATGTCTGCTTGTAGCAGTGAAACCATTGGTTGTGTTTTAGAGTATCTATTTTTTGTCTAGACTGGTTGAGTTGTGAATTTGGAGTAATTTTGATTATTTTGTTGACTAGTTTAGCTTTAGGCTTCTTTAATGTTTATTTATTATATATATATATATAAATAAATAAACATTAAAGATAGCCTATATATATATATATATATATATATATATAAAACCTGGCAAATTCCAATGTATGTAAGAATAAATATTAACTATTGCCAGCTGATGGCATGTCTGCCAACCTGAGTAATATTTACCATTAAAATTATTGTAAGAGTTTATTCCAGAGTTGTTTTATTTATTATGAAATTGTTGATTACTATTGATATTAGTATTGTTTAAGTAATAATTGTTTCCATATATTTATACATATATAGTATAGACCTTTTTACATTGAAAATATTAATAAACTATTATAAGAGATTTACTTAAACTGAGTATTTAAATAAATATAAAGTCACTGAAGATCGTTTTTATTATAAAATGGATATTTTTATTTTATTTTTGTAAAATAAATTGTATTTTTAAATAAAAATTTAGATCAATTTACAAATTTATAAAAACCACGATAAATGCATTTACTATATTTAAATAATTATTTTATTAGAAGTGGTAGTTAAGAAATTAAAGTTATTTAAAAATAAATTTGGCATAAATGTATAAAAAATTATCTGACTTCTGTTTTTCATTTTGGAGAGAGAAGATTGGGTAAGTTGTCTTATTTTCTATCAAAGAGAAAATACTGGTTAGAAATAAAGTAGAATCCAATAGGCATTAAAACAATAATCATTTATTGATATATTGTAGCAATAGTTTATTTAGATGTTTTATTGTTATATTTCTTACTTACATTTTAAAGATAAATGTAATGAGTGATTGCAATTTTCCTTTTAAAAAACCCACAATGTTGCAGATGAACATGCTACATTTTAATTTTTTTTAAATAAAAAAAGATTATGTGTTATATCTTTAATCCTATATAGATGTTTAAAAGTGCATAATAGATTTTAAAATAATTTGATAATTTTTAAGCATTAATTAAAAATTAAATATATTCTGTAATGAGATTTAAAATAGAAAATAATACTAAAGAATAAATTAATAATCATTTAGGTATTTTGTAATTTCTATTTATATCTTCTAACTAAAAATTTGGGCTTCCCTATTATAATTTATATGTTTTCAAAAATGTTTAGATTATTTTTTTATAGGGTTTTAAATAAATAATAGATGCATCACTTAAATATTGTATTGTTTTTAAAAGAATACGAATTTTTACTTTTTTAACAACTAATTTATTGCTTAATAAGATTTTGTACAGATGAACTTAGACTATATTTGGTATTAAAGATAGAAAATATTACTGTAGATAACTAAAAAAAGAGCTTTTTATACCAATAACATTTCTAAATATTAACTTTTTTTTAACTGTAGTAGTTTAATGAGATCATTCCTGTATTGATTATGAGTTATGTTAATTGAATAAATACTTATGATGTGCTCTTTTATAAAGGTGATTTCTTTTGATGTAGTTTGTGTAATTAAATGATTATATGATCAGTATTATTTCTTAACACCAGATAAAACATATTGTATATTTTATATTTTATAGAAAACTCTCAGTTGAGTATTTTTTAATGCTTATTTGATGCTTTCTTTAATTTCAGAAGTTTACAGGATTTTGGGAATGCACATTATGTGTATGGCTTTAACAGTGTAATCTATGATGTGACATTACAATCACATAAGGGATAGGATTAACTTTAAAAATTTGTAATGATTATTAATTGTTGACTGAATAAATGAAATAAATGATTGAAAAAAAAATGAAAATATTAATTATCTTTGTTTAAGTGAATCTTAATTCCACGATTTAGATATTGTTTAGTATTTTATGGTATTATAAATTTATAATTATGTGATTGAGTTTTGTCTTTAAAGAGCTGTGAATTAACTTAATTGTTGAGTATGCAAGTCATGTAAAATATTAATGTGAAATGTAAAATGTGTCACAGTATAAAGATCCAGTTTGAATAATAGATAATATGTTTGAATGCATTTTTTTTGAAGAAAACTTTTAAAAATCAAACTTAAATTAATAAATTTAAATCAGTGATAGGTGATCAATATTTTTTTTAGTGATTTGTGTATCAGTAAATTTGTTTCGTTTGTTATAATTATAAATCTCTCTCATTTATGCCATAGTTAATTTTCATATTGTGCACATTTATGTGTAAATGCTAGATTTATATGCAAACATTAGATTTTAGCTTTGTATTTAATTATAGGATCTATTTGCATACAGTTTATTTCTGTTTTAACTTTTTTTTTGTATAAAGTTCTAGCAAATAATTTTTTTTGCCTTGGAACACCAAGTAAATATTATTTCCTGTCACATGCAAAACATCATTAGAATGATATGGCTATTATATTTCTTTCTTTCTTTATTATAATGTATTAGAATTTGGAGTAATGTAATGTTGATGGAATCACTTTTGGTGTACCATTCAAGTCATCAGTTAGAATTATAAACTTTGGATGATGAGTAATCATAAAAAGTACTTTGCACTGTGAAATAATATGTATATATAGAACAATAGCCTATAACACTCAATCACAATTAATTATACTTAATATTTTGCTATTTATTCTCTTAACTCTATCCATTTTAACATTTTATATTTTGAATGAAACGAAAAGTAAAGGTGAGTCCATACACGTGGCTATACACTTTAGTATAATGTTTGGAGATACATCATAAAATAATAAAACTTACAAAACTATTTAAATAGGTAGATTATTGTAAATTAATAATAAATTATTTCAACTAACCCTTTAATTTTTTTTTATTACAAGAACTATGCTATAAACACATTTTTAACATTTTGAATATTTAAAATATACTAATCGAATAAATAATTTTTTATTTTTATAATCTCAATAATCGTACTTTATATTAAGCAACTATTTTATTTATTAATTATTTTTGTTGGTTAGTGTTAAAATTTTTCATATATTTTAATTTTTTTCTATTTTCATGTCATAAAACTAGTTTCTAAAAATAGCACACTGTGTTCTTCAATAAGTTAGTTAGCTGTTATTAAATATTCATGAAACCTGAAAGAAAGAAAGAGAGAAAAAAATCTCATTCCGCTGCTTTGCTGAAATTCTGTTAAAAAAAAAAAGTATGTAAAATTTCATCACATTTAATTGAATAAGAATTTGTTAACAAACATACTCAACCAACCTAAATATAAAAGGTATAGTTTAGGTAAAATAGACTATATATTAGTTGAAGAATTATTTATCTTTTCATTTAGAATAACGACTAATACTATTACGGTATTTATAGAAATGATTTTTGATTATTTAAAGTATTTATATATTTTCTGACATTAAAACTATGTCAAATATTTAAAAATATTTTGTCATTATGATATTGTTAAATGGCACACGTCAATGCGGTTTCCTGAACTCCTTAATTCTCACAAAATATTAAAATTCATATGTTTTTTTTTCAAATCCTTACCATGGTGTTTTCTAGCTACTCATTTTATTTTTGCCGTGAGATGCACTCCATTTCTATTAGCTTACTGTCATCCATTAGATATCAATAGTGAACGAAAGGAAACAATCTATTATTAATTCTTTATCAGCTATTTATTTATTTTTTTGCAAATATTTTAAATATATGCACTTAATTAGCACATTAATCATTTATTTTGTGATATATTTACAAACGTTAGAATTTGTAAAAGAATATTTCTAATACATAGATTATTTTCTTTTCAATTTAATAATTCATTTTGCTAACCATTTTTATTGTCCAAACATTCCATCCTGCAATTATAATGCTATCTTTAGATTTTTGATAGTAGTGCCTAATTTGTGCTGGAAGTTTTAAAAGCTTAGTGTGAAATTACTTTAAAATACTAAAGCTCTAGTATCTAAGTCTTAAATAATCATGTATTCAATAATTAGTGCCACTTTGTAGACAGCTACATTTTATATAGAGGCAAACCATTATTATTTATTATAAATATAGGTGACATATTCTTCAATGGTTAAAATTTATCATATATTTATTTTTCCACGTGTCTAGTTTTATGATATATACTAAATAATTAAGAACCTCATGATGCAAAGATAAAGCATCCTATTCTGTCTGTCAACTTAGGTTCAAATTTGAGCTAAAAATATACCTTTTTCAAAGAATTGGAATTTTTCTGGCAGGAGACTAATCCTCTGACAACTTAGCTAATCATTTGGTATTAGTCAGTAAATGGATATCTGGCTATTTTTAAATATAGAAGAAAACAAAAACAAAGAAATTAGTCAAACTATTATCATGGGCAACTGATAAGCAAAATGAGTAATGTCTTCTTTACTATTTCTCTATGAAGGGCTATAGGAAAGGCCTTTGTCTTGCAATGAGATATTTACTAAAATGTCTATTTTACTTTTCATGCTAAATGAAGTGTGTTGTTATTATTATTATTATTATTATTATTATTATTATTATTATTATTATTATTATTATTATTATTATTATTATTATTATTATTATTATTATTATTATTATTATTATTATTATTATTATTATTATTATTATTATTATTATTATTATTATTATTATTATTATTATTATTATTATTATTTTTTTTTTTTTTTTTTTTTTTTTTTTTTTTTTTTTTTTTTTTTTTTTTTTTTTTATTTTTTTGTTTTTGATATTTTTATGCATAATTCATATACATTTCTTCTTTATTTAAATTTTTTAATATTGATTTTGTATTTTTCATCTTCTTCAATGATTACTATGTTATTTACATATACTTTAAATTTAATAAAAGTTCAATAATATTTGTAATATATTTTATATAGTCAATTAATAGTCGTTGTACTTTCACTTTTTTACATTTGAATAAATTACAATGAATGCCTAATTTATACATTTTAAACATATAATTACATTTATTGGGAAAAAAAACAAAAAAAACAAAAATATACTAATGGTTTCTAAGATATATTTCAGCATAACCAGATATTTTCCATTAGGGTAAGCTGCATGCAGCACCTCAAGCACCAGATACTATTATTTTATATTTATAGATTAAACACTTGCAAATATATGTTTAAGTAATAAATATTTACAAATACATATTCCCCAAAATCCCCTTTCAATAAACAAATGAATACTATAAGTTTTACTTATTTAAATTCAACAAATGCTTACTATATCAATCATATATGATAGATGACCACCATAATACGTAAAAATATTTCAAAATAATAATTAATAAAATTGCTCATCTTTTTTTCTCATGTGTCATAGCATCAGCCAAGAAGCAAAGCTGCTAACCCGGGACAGCTGCTTGTAAAGCAGCTGTTGCTGACCTCTCAACCACCAATGCTTGACAAAATTGCTCATCTTTAATGAAACAACTTCATTTATCTTAATAAACATATTGAGAAATTATATTTCTTCTCATCTTAGCTACAGCATAGCAATTTAACTAGGATAAACTTATTAAAAAATGAACATACATGAAATGATCATGTGCCAATTTTAAGACATTTTACCAATAATATAAATTTTTAATTTTTATTATATACAGTAGTAAAAGAAGAAAAAAATACAATTTTGTGTTTTCTTGTGTAATTTATTTTTTATATAATTTATTTTTGAAAAAAAAAAGAAAGAACAAATAAGACATTAGTAACTGGGTTATAAATAAAATATTTTATTTTTAAAAAATAAAAGGCAAAAAGAAATTAAGATTTTTATCTTTGAAAAACTTAGAAGCTATTTTTTGATTAAAGAATACATAGCATATTTTATTTTTCAAAAAATAAAAACACAAGAAGAGATTAAAGTCTTTAAGATATTTTTCAATTCCTTTTTTTAAGAAAAAGAAGAAAAAAAAATCTTTCTTATAAAAAGAAAATCAATTAGTCAAGGCTTAATGCAGTAATTTCTGAGGTAGTCATGTAATTGGGTGAAAGATTAATATCAGTATTATTAAAAAACAGTTTGTGGGCAATGGAATTTAGTAGAATTTAATAATAGTCAATTTAGCAGTTAGAAGCTAAGCTTGGAAATCTGATACTAAATTGATTTCACTCTTAGTTAAAAAAGAAATGATATAATGTTTATAAAGCTATGTAATAGTATGGAGTTTACTAAAAGCTGATTGTTATTATCCTAATCATGTAACCAATTTCACTAAAAAGTAGAAGAAAAATATCCCTCGAAGAAACTGCCAAGTAGCCTTATGTATTGACTGTTGTAAAATCATTACTTTCTCAACTTGTGTTAACCTGAAATGAAAATAATGATCAAACTAAAAACATTGAGTTACAACAACAACAACAACAACAAAAAACTTGATGGATAGAAAGCTATAATATAAAAACTTATAGCCAAGAAATTAACCAAACCACTACAAGCAAAATTTACTAGAAGAGACACTAAACCAAGCAACTACAAAAGAAAGATTAAAAGAAAAAACAAGAAAAGAATCCATAATAAGATAATGTATTGTGTTGCATCTACATTTATAGACATTACTTTGCAAAGAAATGAATAATTGAAAATATTGAATAATTTTTTGATAGTTTTATGGAAAACATTCAATTTTACTTGGCTAAAATTATATGGAAACATCTTTATTAAGTTTTATTTCTTCTGAAATATTTTTTATAGGTGTTTGATTATTATACAAAATAATTTATATAGATTAAATGTTAATTATTTAAAAGAAAATAATAATTATATGTGTTAACAAAGGCAAGTAACTTTAAATTTGTCACATTATTCTTTAAATTTTTTACTTTTTTATTTGTTAGTTAACTTCATTAAATAATAATAAAATAATAATAATAAGAAATAATTTGACAAGTTATTTTTTTTGTCTTTGTTGTTATGGTTATCCTTTCTGTAAATTATTAATGTAGTAACTGATTATATTCTAATAATGGAAAATATTATAGCAGATATGGAATCCCAAAGTTAGTAAGGAGATAATAGTGTTTGCCATATATCATGTGTGGTCATTCAGATGGTTTTCAATAATATTATTTGGATGGAGCAAAAATAAAGATCACCTTTAAAAATTACACACTTCATTTTATTTGCATGTTTTAGGATCATCATTAGTTTACTGATAGTCATATACCCAATATACCTGATGACTGACAGCATTGATGGTGATCAGCATTAATATAAGCATTATAAAATTTATCATATAGAAGTTTGTTAATAATTACTTTGGCACTTAAATATTACCTATATTGGTTTTTTCTCAATTTTCTTAAGTTCAATTAGCCATATATGTACAATTATGAATGATGACCTAATTGCGGGCCTAAGGATGATAGAGTTCTAGAGACCTGTAGTACAAAATGGCCATGTAACTGAGAATCAAATATAACTTTGTACCTGAGAAATAACAGCCTATGTTTATTAGTAAGATTGTAAAATATAAAAAAAATTACTATGAACTATGTTAAAGCATATATACAAATTTATTCATTTAATGATAAATAATTGATTTATAGCCATGATGTACTTATAAAAAATAAATATGTTGTATAGAAGCAAGATTTTTGAAATTGAAGAAAGCTTTTGGTTGATAAAATTTATTTAACTGTATTTGAAGTTACTGGTTATGGATAAATGATGTAGTCATTGCCCTAAGAATATAATTGTCACTTGTCTCCATGGATTGTTCCTATCTCATACATTGTATCAAGCCACTTTTAAGTTCAAATTTACCAGCCTCTAACTCTCAAAAGGAGCAATACATATCTTTCAAGCTTTCATATTTTTTAGCTTCTAAGACTGAAAAAAGCAATGATTAACTTATAAGAGAACGCCAATGTTCATATTTATATTAGAGTCATCCTCTAAATCTAAAAAATCTCCATGAACAAAGCTTAAAGATTTCTAAGATTTTATTATTATTTTACGTTCAAGGTTTCAAATAGATTATTAGTGATCAAATTAAATAGCTCTTCTGTTTTATTCATGTTGGATTGTGTACCTATTTTCTAATGGTTGGATTCTTTATTTTTTTAAGAATTACAATTGACTATTCATTCTCTTAATAATTAAATGTTAGTCAGATCTCTAGAAAAAAGCATTGAGTACATGGTTTGATATATAAAATTTATTTTAAGCATGTATGTATATTTAAGAAAAAATGTCAATGATAAAATTGGTCACATATGCACAAACTGAACTAATATGGAGAATAAAGTAGAGAAAATAAATTACAATATCCAGGTAAAGACAGGGGTTGAAACAGTCTGGTTTATAAAATACAGATTAGGCATAGTAGATACCAGTGTAAAGTTGCATGAAAGGGGAGGTGATATGAGATTTATTTTATAAATACTATTTTAAAAGTGTTCATTTTTTGTATAGTGTTAAAAGCAAGTGATAACAAACTTATATCCTGACAATGGAAAAATTCAATAAAGTTGAGAAAAAAATGGTTAAGGAAAAGAATATCATACTACAGAAGAGACCCAGAGAATTAGAAAAAATGACCATGTCAGTCCAGATATAGCAAATTCTGCTAGAAAAATAGAAGACTATCAAAAGAGAACAGAAAAAAGTTGGATGCTGCTAAAAAAAAATAGAAAAAAAAGCAATCAGCAAAGAGAAGAAAGTCTTCTAAAAAAAGTAGATGAAAGCAATTAACAAAAAAAAAGACAGACAAAAGAGAACAGAAGAAAGTCAGATATAGATAAGTAAAAGAAAGGAATCACCAAATAGAAGAGATGCTGTAACTGAAATGGAAAAGAGCAATTAACAAAAAATAAAGATAAAATCAAAAGTATTAATAGAGATATAGGAAAATTGATGAAATGAAAAGATGAACCAGAACATTCAGGAAGCTATCCACCATATTACATGAAGACAGGGGCAAATAAGAAAGAGGAGGACAAGAAAATAGAAAATTCTATATATTATGTGCCAGGTATGATACAAATGAAAGCTAAAACAATAGATCAAATATTAAAGAGAAGTGACAATTGGAAATTACAAAAGAAGTAAGAATGACAAATAGGAATTCATAGGATAGTTGTTAGAATAAAAGAAATAATAAAAGGATCAAGTATCAAAAATTCAACAGGAAGCAAAAAAAATACTGAGTAAAGCAGAGCAATATCAATTCACAGAAAGCATGAAAGTAACCTAAAAAGAATTAAGTGAAAATTTTTGCAAGATGAAATATGAACAAGAGCAGTATATGAAAGAACTGCATGAAGAGATGTTATGAAAGATAATATTAAAGTCTACTCAAAAACACACTTAAAGAAAGCTAGCAAGTAGTGTTATAAAGAGAAAAACAAGTCTCTAGACAATGAGCCAATTGATTTCCTAAGATAAAATGCACTTATGAATGATGTTGGGGAAACCCCTGTGGAAACCTTCATAATTTAGTGAACAGTTTTTCATTGAATAAAATATGCAAGGGGTGTAAAGGATACCTATAATAAATTTAGACCCATTTTTATAACAAAATGTTAATAATAGATGGATATTTCTTTATAATATGTAAATAAAAAAATGAATGGTAAAGTAATCAGGATGATATATTTTCATTAGAATCAATCATTTTATTTCCAGTCAAAAGAGATGGGGGAAGTGTGAGAAGGATTATTTATTTTTATTAAACTGCAGAATACTCTAGTTGCTAAATAGAAATTTGGTTGGATACACTTATTAAAAGATTTACTTTCATGAAATGAACACTTGACAAATTTAAAACATGGCAAAACTCTCCATACAGTAGTGCCACCCTGTGCCAAACAGTGTAATCAATGGATGCCAGAAGGCTTGTGCATAAAATCCGTATCTAGTGTCTACTCATCCAATAACCCCAGACTAGTTTCTGGCTTTATAAGTTGAACATACGAGGGGCTTGGAACAAAACATAGCATAGTTCACTGCTCTACTATATTTTATTTTTCAAAAAATAAAAAGAACAAGAAGAAATTAAGATCTTTATCTTTGATAAAATTAAAAGTTATTTTTCATTAGTGATAAAGAGAATAAGAAAAAGAAAAGAAAATATTTCTTGTAAAAAGAAAATCAATTGGTTAAGGCTTAATTTTGAAGTAATCATATAACTAGATGAAAGATTGATATCAGTGTTTTTGTTTTTTTAAAACCAAAGGGTTTGTGGCAGCAGAATTCAGTAGTGGTGAGTTCAGCAGTCAACAGCTCAGCTTGAAAATCTGATGTAAAATTGATCGTACTCTTAGTTTAAAAACGAATTGACATTTGCAAAGCAGTATCATAAATAAAGTTTCCAAGAACTATGTTGCTCAGCTCGTGATAAAAACTGACCATTACTAATTCAACAATGTAATTAACTATATTCACTAAAAGAAAAGTAAAAGAAAGAAAATATCCCTAGGAAAATGTTACAAGCAACCTTATGTATAATCCATCCAAATTCATGACTATTCCAGTTTGTATTAATCTGAAATTAAAATTATTACTAATATAAAAATTTAGAGCCACAACAAAAAAAAAAAGAAAAAGAAAAAAAAACTAATTAGGTGAAAACAATTATTAAAATCTATAACAAAAATAAAACAAAACAGAGCCATGACATTGACTAAATCACTATCTGCAAGATTTACAAGAAGAAACACTCAACCGGGCATCTATAAAAGAAAAATTAAAAAAACAAAAAAGAAAAGAAATAAAATCCATAGTAAGATTATGTATTAGTTTAGAAAGATATTAAAAATTTAAAATGTTGTGTAATTTTTTAAATAATTTTGTGGAAAAGATGCAATTTTACTTGATTAAAATTGCATAGGAAAATTCTTATTTTCAAAAGAAAAAGGGAGGCAGGTTTAGATTAAATGTTAATTAATTAAAAAAAATCATAAAGATATAAAAATTATAGCTATATTAAATACTTTATGTATTATATCGATAGGATGGCTCATATGTATTAACTTTGGGATTGTCATCATTTTCTAAACTTTTTATTTATATATTTGTCTTTATTAAATAATAAAATGATTATAATAAATAATTTCAAAAAAAAATTTTTTTTGGTGTTTTTTTCTTCCAGCTATCCTTTCTTTGAGTATCAATGTGATAACTGATTTCATCCTAGCTTTAATATAAAGTTAGTAATGAAAAAAAATCATATTTTTTTTTTCACAGTTAGAATTCTTGTGATTCCAATGCTAATTCAGACATAATGATATTTCCTATATATAGTATTTATGTGTATATATGTGGACATCCAAATATCTCTCTATAAAATTATTTGAATGGCACAAAATTATAGATCACCTTTAAAGTTTACATACTTCCATTTTATTTGTATATTTTAAAATCATTATCAGATTATTGATGGCTATTATACTCAATGGATCTGATGGATTAGAATATTATTGATTATGGCACAAAGGACCTAACATTTGTGATATAGAATTATGTTTATAGTTATTTCAGTGCTTAATATTGCTTATATTGACTTCAGATGCTGCTTTCTTCTCATTTTTCAGACATGATGATTGACATTCTTGTCACACCTCACATTTTTACTGTTGCAATATATATAATTTACAATTATTTCCATGTAAGACAAGAACTATTTTGTCTAGAATTACCATATGCCTGAAAATAATGTTGATTTGATCAATTTTTTAATAATGCTACTTGAAAATGGTCACAAACTCTCTATTAAAACATGATAGTTTGAGTTAATGTTTATATTTCAATAATTAAAATAATTGGTGAATAGTGTGATAGTACACAGCTAAAGACTAGTTTGAGCTTCAGAGTTTATGTATTAAGATACACTAAGTGCTTTTGAAAGCTTGTGCTTTCATATTCATAGCTGGGATAAAATGATGAAGTGGTGAGGTAATGTATTGTGATTATATATGCAGTAATAAATATTTAAATTTGAATGAAATTGTTGAATATTAATTAGTGTTATAATGTCCATTTTTTTTAGAGAAGGGAAAAGATGAGTCTTTTCAACTATGCTCTATTTTCTAGCTGTGAGTTGTATGGTTGGTGTGAATCCATGTCCGGTTAGTTTTTGTTGGTTGAAAAATACTGAACTGCACTCTGGTTTGGTGTTTGTTTTCATGTAGATGTATTGGGGTTGAGGTAAATGAGTGACTAGTGATGCACAATATTCACCAAAATAAGAAGAATTACACCCAGTGTGGGGACATTGGATTTTATAAACAGTGCTGGGGCTGAGAGCAGGTTCTAGTTTGTCTTTCAAGTTATTTAAAAGTCTATTGGAGAAAGGAGTATGGTAGGCAGGATGGTATAAGCACTTTCTTATAAGTTTTAGTGAGAGAGGAAATATTTGGGAGAAAAAACCATGGTTAATCATCAGAGGGGGAGGTGGAATTGATATTTTTGTAAAAATGCCTTATTTTTTTTTATGAGGCTATTGCTAAATCTGATGGAAATAAGATCGTTGATGTATTCTCCAAGGTTGGTTTTCTGTGAGGCTTCATATTTACACAATGTTTGATTACAAAATAGAAAGATGATAATCCTATAAGCTTTTGAACTAGTTGTGGTGAATTTAGGGTGTGTGAAGCCAAGTACTTTGAGTGGTTTAATATGCATGGTGTAATCAATATGGAGTGATTTGCTTTGGTATTATTAAATCAAGGTATTTGAGATATTGTGTAGAGTACTCATGTTCTATGGTTAAGCATAGTTCAGAATGACTTTGTAAATTGGCTTTTAATTTCTTGAATAATTGATTCTGGAGCTGTAGTAAAGATATCATGAATTTATCTTGTATAAGTGAGATTTGGATAGATCTCACAGTATTGTGGGTGATTTGTTTTTCAAAATAGTTCATACACCTTGGTTATACCATACATATTAAGTCACTCAAAGTACATGGCTTCATGGACTCTAGATCTGCCACAGCATTATATCATAAGCTTGCAGGATTATAGTCCTTTCTATATCATAATCAAACGTGTAAATACACAGCCTTCCAGAAAAACAACCTAGAAGCATATACCCAAGATCTCATTTTCATTGGTTTAGCAACAGCCTTGTGAAAAACAAAATAAGGCACTTTTACAAAAACATCAACTCCACCTCCTCTGACAATAGCCCATGGTTTCTCCTCCCATATATTTCCTCTCTCACTAAAACTTATAAGAAAGTGTTTTCATCTACATATCACCTTGATCACTACAAATCTTTCCACCAATAGACTTTTAAAGAACTTGAAAGACAAACTAGAACCTGCTCTCACTCCCTGCACTGTTTATAAAATTCAATGACACCAAATTGGGCGAGATTCTACTTTATTTTGATGAATCTTGTGTATCACTAGCCACTTGTTTATCTCAACACCAATACACATACAAGAACTAGAGTGTAATTCAGTAATTTCCATCCACCAAAATTTAACCAGACACATATTCACACTAACCACAGCAACTATTTAGTATATAGAGTGAGACAACTCACAGCAAAAAATTAGAAAAGCATACTTTGTAGCTAATTCCTCCACCCCCCAAGCTATTAACTAGAAAGTCTCATCCTTCTCCATCTCCAAAAATGGACTTTATAACACTAATTAATATTCAACAATTTCATTCAAATTTAAATTTCTACTATCACATATATAATTACAATGCACTATCCTATCACATCACAGTTTTATCCCAGCTATGAATATTAAAGCACAAGCTTTCGAAAGTGCTGCTTAGCATATCTAAATATATCAATTCTAAAGCTCAAACTTCTCCTTAGCTGCATACTAGTGCACCACTCACCAATTATGCAATAGTTTTTAAAAAATAAAATAATTTAAAGTTAACATTTCAATACATTAAAAATTACTATGCTCAGAGATTTTTTTTACATGCTATTGTACTGAAATGTCAGCTGTGAAAATTATTTTTTTAAAAAACTAATGTATGATTGAACCCATGTATTTTGATAGAATTTTGTGATTATTGTAAAACAATATTGTAAAGAAATTTATCACATCAAATTCTTTTTCAGGCATAGTAATTTTAATACAAATGATCTTTATTTTACATAACATTTCTTACTAAACTATAATAAGCAATCATTGTTTTTCCATGAATATATATGGATGGTTCTTATAATTTATATTTCAATTTTCATACATTCACAATATAAAATCATTGCAATTATTTATTAATGAAGTGTATTTTAAAACATAAAAAATTACATTTCCTGATTGTTCAAATACATAAATAAAATAAGAAACAAATTTGAGCTAGAATGTAAACTGCATTGTTTTTATAACATAGATTCATTTAATTTTTATGAATTAGAAAAAATATTGTTTTTATTTGACATATTTTTTGCTCTCAGTTAATTTATTTAATATATTCAATAATAAATATGTACAATTACATTTTTACGGATTAATTTCTTAAATTGCTTTTTTCCCTAAAGGTTCATCTCATAGGCTTATTTTGAAATTTAAGGTATATCTCATATTATAATAGTATCTAAAACAGATATAAAATTAAATATATGAGGAATTTCAGACTAATAAATATTCTATTATTTAATATAGTATATTTGTTAACTAATAACATTGCAAATTATAATGTGGAAGTCTGATATCTATCCTAAATGATTTTAATATACCCCCCCCCCCCCCCAATACATTTAAAATGAATGATATAAGAAAGATGAGATTAAATAATTGAAAATGATGATATATATATTCATACTTTTATAAAGTGCAGACAAGCCTTCCAATGGGGAATAATATCAATATTATTTTTGATGATTAAATATGAATTATAAAGATAGATTTATTAAAAACCGGTCAACACTTAGACAATTCCAATATCAATAACAATCAACAATTTCAAACTGTTGTCAAGGCAACATCCTTCTAACACTAAAAGTGGAATAAAGATAGATTTTCAAAATTTACAGCCAACCCTCAAAAGTTTTTGGGCTTTGAGATATCCAAAACATACTTCCAAATGTCCAAAGATATTCAAAATCACATTCTGCACTCAATGGAAAGACTTACTAAATGTCTGTCTAAAGTCTACCTTTCCATGGTAAGGTAATGCTTCTCAATATGAAGTTCATGGCCAAGCTCAACTATTATATGCCCATGACGAGGATCACTAAGACTTTTATCAGTAAAATGAATTCTCTTGCATCCCGACTTTTCTGGGGAGGTAAAGTTGTAGCAATTAGCATTAATAGGATGCAACTTCACCAGAAGTATAATGGACTTTCTTATCATGCTATACAAGCCATTCATATTCAAAAGATATTTAATTTCATCACCATGCTTATCAAATCATTTGGATATGAGCAAGTCATTTTTCCAGTAATCCTGACGGATAGACACCCTCCTAGAGTTAAGAACTTTCTTGATGTTGCTATTGATTTGATCAAAAGCTACATGGTAATTACAAATGATATGTTTGACAACAAGATTAATATTTGGCAAGCACATAGTCTCATTCACCCTGTCACAATTCCCATAACACCGCTACTTGCCCTGACCAATAATAAGATAATCTCCCTCTTCAGTGCTGGGTTATGGAACCAAAATTATTTGATTTCATTATTAAGATACATTTAAATGCCATTACCACTAATTGGTTTTTTCTTCCATAGGCGAGGCATCAATAAAATTGACCCTATCTGCCCCCTCTGCCAGACTCATGATGAAACATTTGATCATCTGGTTTACTCATGCCATGGACTCTGGAGGTCTAGAAGGATTATCGCTGATAACCTTAAAGTGAATTTTTACCTTTTATGTCTCTTAAGAATAGTATTAAGACAAGATTCATCCCTACTATTAGGCTTTTATTATTTATCAACTATGCATTCTGGTCTACTCGTTGTAAAATGGTTTTCAATCCTGGTGCAATTCATGAGGGAAAATTCTTTCTGAATAAACTTATAAAATTTAAAAACCATGACATGCTCCTAGCTCCAAAAGTACTATTTGAGAAAACATGGGCTCTGATTGCATTGAAGGAATGATTGCTGGTAAAACGCTTTATTTCTTCTGTCTAAGATATTGCTGAAAGTGATTTTGTTAATAATCAGAAGTTCAGATCCTTAAGTTATCAAAATGGATAGTTTTTAACTGAACTTATCAGATTTAGCATAAATACCTAAGCCTTCATAGTTGTAGTGATTTTTCCAATGGCAATCTGACCAAACTCTAGATTGACTAAGTGACTCTTGGTAGTGTGAGGCAATTTGTCTAGGTGAGTTGGGTGAGCTTAATTAACCTACTTGTGTGCTAACAGTAGACCAGGTATTCAGGTTTACCTCTTGCCCAGAATAATACTATCTTAGATTTATTTATTATCATGTAATTTTTTTTATGTTTGTAATTCTAGCTTTCCTTTTCAATTTACCATGTACACATAATTGTCACTGTAAACATTGTACTTGTTTAATAAATATTTGGAAAAAAAAGATAGATTTGTAAATAATATACAATCTCAGACTTTTTCATTCCGTTTTTATAAAGAATCAATAAAGCATATTTGCATTCATTATTGCAAAATTAATATAAGCTTATCCATTTACAAGAGGAAGCCACTCTAATCTATGATTATATATAAATATATAAATCATTTTATTGAATTTGAAAACAAAAATTACCGCGCGATTAATAAAATAAGTAAAATATATTGCAAATATATCTTTTTCTTACCCACTGTACTTTTCACAATAAAGTTATCTGAAGAGATTTTATTTTATTTTAAAAATGTTCTTATGAATAAAATATGATTAGAAAGATCCTAACACCAGATGTTTAAATCTCACTATTCGGAAAATTATTACTAGAAGAAATTTTCATTTTTACTTATCTTTCTGTTTCTCAATTTTGTTAATTAAATAAATAAGACAAATGTTATTAGAAATTTTAAATAGGAAGTACAATATACTACAATCTTAAAGTAATTTATAATTTAAATGTGTATTATTTGTTTTTAAGTTAATTTAAAATATATCTATATTTACATGTTATTTTACATTCAAAATATAAACCTAAGAGTATTCAACCTTTTAAGTTGATAAATGTTTTTATTATTTATTAAACTTTAAAACAAAACAAAACAAAAATTTAAACAACAAACATATGATTTTTAACTATTTATATTGGCTTTAAGAGAAACATGTAAAGGTTATGGCTTCTGAGAATTTTGCATTTGTAAAAACTGGTGGCTGTAAAAAGATAATATTTATCACATCCAGACATCTTGTTTATAGTTATAAACTTATGTAATCTTAAGTGACATTTTCATAAAAAAAAATTTACAATCTTAAATTTAGTAGTAAATTGATTAAATTAATTATCTTGAGATAGGTTGCATGGTATTTTTTCAATCTGTGAGCTTGTGGTATTATAAACAATAGAAATCTGTTTTACCAATTATTTAAATTCACAATCTTAAATTTAGTCTTAATTCACTTTATTATTTTATCAGCATTTTGAACTCATGACTTTGGAGCTAATGTTAGTCTACTTTACTAATATTTGAATCATAGAGTAAACAATTTCTCTACTAAAGTTTTGAATTTATGCTCAGTAATGAAGTATGTTAAATTGAATATATGATTGTGAAATTAATAAAAAAACAGGTTTGTAACCTAACTGAGGACATATATTTGAATTCAATGGAAAACTCTTGCATAAATTATTTTAATAAAATAATAATTGAAATATAGTCTATCTCATGTTTAAATTTCTAAATTAGTATTCAACAATAAGTTGTTTCATCAAACATTTTAATAAATACAGTATTTGTGTAATATAAAATGGCACCAATATCAATCCAATTTTTGATTCTTTTTAAAAATTAGTCACATTATATTGACCATAATATTTTCCATATATGTCTATTGGAAGATTATATCATTAAATAAAAAATTCTATATATGGCTTGGGGGCTACATTGAAAAACATTTAACAAGTTTAATTATGTTTACTAATCAACAATAATACATATATATTCAAAAGTTCAAGTTTGTTAGTTGGCTTGATAATGTTACACACTATATTTTTAGCTTTTAGTTCAAAAGCATTAGTTTACACAATTTATGGTAAATGAGTTTAGACAAAGGTAAAAAAAAAACAGTAGAAGAAAGTCCAATTTATTGCTTTTTTAGGTGTTGTCATAGAGATTTAATCTCATACTTATTTTAGATGTCATGTTGACCCATGATATTTATTTTAACAGTGTTTGTCTATTATGATTTAAAGTTTTTTCTCTGTTTATATGTATACATATATTTATGGGCACATGTAGCAATGGTGTTTTATGATCCAGTTATATGCATTCAGTCATCCATAATGGAATGATAATGTTCTTGAGATGTAATCTTATATAATTAATGACTAAAGATACTCATGAAAAAATGCAATGTGGTTGGTTTATTTATTGGTTGTATTATTTCTATTAATATTCAGATTAATTAAAATGTTTTGCCTTTTTAATGTACTTTTTGCAGCTCTAAGTCACAGAAAATTAATTTGTTGGCCCTGTCATTATAATTACATGTTAAAAATTTGGTTTTTTACTATGGGTGAAAAAATATTTTATTTCTATCAGTGTTAAGACTTAAATTTAAACTTTAAATAAATATTACTCTCACACATTGAATGAATTCTCTTAATTTAATTTTTATTTATTAGATGGTATTCAAAGTGAAATAATTCAATTTAACAATGATTCTGTCAGTTCTCTTTTTGTATTTAATTTCTTTAGCTTTGTAAAATAGTGTCTTTCTTAACACCCTACACATCTTAACAACTGAACTTCCAAATTCTATTTTTTTTTCTCAAATCATTTATATACAAAACTTATCTAAAATTTTCAGTTCTTCAAAAATATGTTTACAAATATCTAACAAATATATTTTCTCTTTTAAGCATGACAAGTTTTATTTTTTTCTCTTTATTTGTTAAATTTTCTAATTTTTGAATAGTATGTTTTGTTTGTTTTTGTGTGTGTGTATATATATATATATATATATATATATATATATATATATATATAACTATTTAAATGTATATTGTCTATACTAAATTTAATGTAATTAGGACTTGATCTCAGGTTCTCAAGCTTCCTCAGATTTTCAATGATATGGATGTCTGAAGAGCTGGAGGATGGAAAAGATTTGAAGCATGTCTATTAAACTTTGAAGATTTGTTATCTTAATATAAAATGAATAGTGATTGTATATTTGTATGGAAGATGGTGATCTGGATCAACTGATGAATACTTGTTTAGCATGAGATACATATATTGGAGTTTATCTTTTTCACAAGTCATGTGCATCAGTTGTATAAGATAAAGTGGATAATTGTAGGAAGCTTGAAGTTTGAGTTCAAGTCCTTTCTAGTTATATATATAGTATAAATAAATTTTAAATATACATGAATTTTGTTCTTTTTCCACAAATCAATTGCATGAATTGTGTAAATATCTATAATCTACAGAACTTCTCATCAATCAGTACATTAGAGCAAAAAGTGTCCAGAAAAATTGATTATATATATTTATAAAAGTATTTATAATATAGGGGATTTGAACCTAGACTTTCAAGCTCCTTTCAACTAGCCACTCTATCTCATACAACCAATACATGATCAGTATGCAAAACAGATAAATGAGCTCCAATATATAAACGAGCTCCAATATACATATTTTATGCTGAGTCAGCACTCATCAATTGGTCCAGATCATCATCTCCCACACCAGTGCTCAGTTTGTATATGTGAGGGAAATAATGATCTGGACCAAGTGATGAGTGCTGGTTTAGTATGAAATACATGTATTGGAATCATTTTTCTTTTTCACATATATGCAGTTATGTGTATTGTTTGTTATATAAGATAGAGTGAATAGCTGAAAAGTTCGTGTTCAAATCCCTTATATTACATCTAAACTCCCGTATATACCTTATATTTGTATTTAAATATTAAAAGTGTTCATATTTTAAAAAAAATCTAAAAAAAAAATACTAACAATTTCTTTCCCAAAACATAAACAATAGTTAGTGCATTCGGAGATTAAAAAAATATTATTCATGTGAATTTTCGTAATGTCTGAAATCTATCACTATATAATATTATTTACTTTTTGTAATAGATTAGGTAAATCCAACTTTCTGTTTTTCCAAGATATAACTGGCTCTTAAACTGCAGCGTTAGTAATAGAAATATCTTCACTGAGGTGGGATGCATAGCATCATTATCATAGAATTATGATTCTGTCTCTATATGATTACTAACATATATTTAGGCTGATGAAGAAGTTTATAGAAAATAAAAATATTTCAAAAATAATAATATTTATCCGTAAAAAACATTAAAAAAACAATCTAGTTGTCTAAGAATGTTGAAAGGAATTTTGACTGTAACAAGATTGATTGAATCCTATGTGATTAGACCTGTATTAATCACAACATAATTGTGATCTTTTTGTCTGGGTAATTGGAGATATTGCAGTATATGTTTATGAATCAAGGCAGTAGAAAAAAAATCATTGTGTTTTTTTTTTTGTATCATTTTATCTATATTAAAACTTGTAAAGTCTATTTCTTTAGAAAATAAAAGTAGAATCACAATAATCTTCTTATTTTTAAGTTGAATAAAAAAATATTTCAAAACATTTTACTGCATGGTTTGGAGCTTTAGAAAATGTTATATAAAATAATGGTCATAATTAAGATATAATCTTTATTGAAACTACTAAAATTGATTAAGTATTTTGCTGATAGTATTTAAATAAAAATAAAGTAATTCGTTAGCCCTACATTTTTAGAAAAATAACATTTCCTCTATTTTCGGGCTTAGACTTTGATCTGTGTAAAGCTTGGCTGTAATATTTATAAAAGCTATAATACGGAAATTCTGGAATACAATGAAAAGCTACAGCTTCTATAATTACATAGAAAATATAAATGCATTGTATTAAAATCATATGTGTTTTTAGACAATGCATTTATACTTATCTGACCAATCCAAATTACACAAGACTTTACCTGCTAGATTACTGACAAATATTGGATGTAAGCTGAGTTAACTGCTAGAAAGCTATCTTAAGAAATTAAAAAAAAACATTTTGAAAGTTTACTTAGTCCAGATTCAAATTAGAAGGTCATGGCATAGGGGTTGAATTTGCAATCCATTACAACACAAACTCTTGTAACAGATAATGATATTTTGAGTGATGTTAAACAAAGGCTCACTGATTGTAGTCAGGAATCATTCATTAATTGTTGTTGAACATCTTTTACTATTTATTTTTATTCATGATATAATATATCAAATATTCAGAATAGTGATCATATTGAAAAATGTTGACAATATTTTTAATGCTCACTATTAAACTTAAATTCTGAAGAGATTCTAAATAATAAATATTTATGTCTAAATCTAGATAAAGTTATGATCAATTATGATTTAATAAGTGTAATAGTATTACAATTTAAAAAATAATTATGTAATAGAAATTATTACAATAAATTATCTGATAGATATATTAAATATGATTTATTGTAGATGCTAATGTACTTTCAAAAAAAAAAAAGATCTGATAGCATTACTGTTATATTAAGTAGATTTCAAAAGCATGCATATAATCTTGGAGAAACTTAAATAATCTCTTACAGAAGTTAATTAATAGATTTTGCATGAGCACTTCATCAAAAAAATTATTATAACATTTTATTCTTTTTGTATTCTACATATATCTCACTACTTTTTGAGAATACTACTGTTGTATTTGCAAAACCATTTTGTGAATTCCAGTGCTCTCTCCTCTCTTTCTCTCTTTTTATATATATATATGTAAACTTATAAATAAATATTAAAAAATACAGTAATTAAATTTTTTTAAAAAGAACAAAAAATATAAACGCCAATTAGGAGCACTGTTGACTATCCTCATAGTCTTTTTCAACTAATACTTTGAAAGGTCAACTTTCCCATAATTATGTGATCTTAATGTTTGCTGCCTGCAAAAATTTTAATTACTGTATTTTCTAATATTTATTTATAAGTTTATGTACATTATTTTGAAGAAATACAGACCTCAATTTGTAGTATATATATATATATATATATATATATATATATATATATATATATATATATATATATATATATATATATATATATATATATATATATATATATATATATATATATATTTAAATTTGAAGATCTCTACAGTTATGCACTTCATCTTATACAACTGATACATCTGACTATATACATGTGAAAAAGATAAATGTTCACCAATATATGTATTTCATGCTGAATCAGCATTCATCAGTTAGTCCTGATCACCATCTTCCAGGCAGATCTCAGTTTATATTAAGATAGAAAATATTCAAACTTTAATGGATAAGCTTCAATCTGTTCCACTCTCCAACTCTAGAGTCATCCATATCATTGATAATCTGATGATAGAACATTCAAAGTCCTTGTTGATGCCAACATTATTGTCAAACCCATATTGACTTTAAGTCACTCTAATCCCTCGCATATAGGACTTTAATATGTCAATTTAAATATGGAGTAGAGGGATGGGCAGAAAACAGGCTGAATATATAATATTGAAATATAAGTATATTTTTTATACCAAGAGTTCCCAAACTTTTTTTGGCTGCAGACCAAAAACATTTAAAACCATTGAGACCCACAATCATTTACTTTACTCACTCAGATTAATAAATTTGTACATTACTAGATATTAAATATTTCATTAGATATGAAATTTTTCATTTTAATCACTTGTAATTAATGATTGAAAAAAATAACAGAACTATGGAATATGGCATTATTTTGTGCAACATTTAATATCGAAACCTGCACTAAAAAATTAAAGCAAAAAAATATGAGCAGAGTTTTTTTAATTTTTTGACATTTATGAAATAAATATATAAATTCAAAATAAGTACAAATATTGAAATCATTTTATTAAACATAAAAATGAAGTGAAAAAAATCAACGTATTTAGATAGAATTGAACATCAACTAAATTACAACAACTAAAAATTTTAATCAGAATTATAAAAATAGCACTATATAAATAAATACCTTGTTATATATAAGTTTAATTTCAACTAAGAATGATTTATAGTAAATTTTAAATAATTTCACAAGCGTCATTCATTCAAACATAATAAATTAATTTAAAGTGACTGCTTAATACCTTCATCCTCTCATCTCCAAACACTTAAGATTGGCCCATATTTAAACATTTGGATTGAAAAGATAGATGAATCTTTCTATCTTTTCATAAAAACTTTATCTTATGTTTGAGAATGAGAGTATTCATTTACATATAGTTTAAAATCTGTAAAGCACATGTGCATTAGCCTGATCGCTAATTTACAATTACAATTTATTAACATAGTGCTATATAAATAAATACCTTGTTATAAAAATAAGAATACCAAATAAATTAACTTGGAAAACTAAATTTAATGAGATGGATATCTGTCAACTATTTATCTATATCCAGTTTTAAATTAGCGAGTTGCATGAATATCCATGTTCAGTGATATGTAATCATTGTTTGTTCTGAAGCAGATTTAAAACTACATTGAAGCCTCTTTGTACCAGATACAACAATAGAAACACCAGCAAATACTTTTGTATAACAATCCACAGAGATGGATATAGAAGTGGAATATCTTGTTCCAGCCAAAACCTTTGATAATCCTGTTTGAATTGTATCTTGAGATCCTCATTTATGCTGATGATTATCAGCTGATCTTGCAAAATTATATTTGATTCTGCACAAGTAGTGTATGAGTTTATTATCCAGTTGAGTATTTCTAATGATAGAATATTTTTGAACCTAGTTCCAAAATCTAAATTAAGAGTTTCCAAGTGGTTGAAGTACAGCAAGTTGTTTTCTTCTTGGATTGTATCTATCTTAAATAAGTTGGGGAACTGGGGAAAGCTCAGATCTTGCAATATTTTGCTTAAAAACATTAATCTGGCAACAAAAGCCAATATGACTGATTTTGCTTTGATGAGATTCAAATTGTCTCCTGGCAGTTGTAAATTAACATCATTAAATTTGCCAAATAAATCAGTTAAATATTCAATATCTGATTTACTCTTAAATAAACTTTCCTTCAATCAGGAATCCTCATCTTCCAAAAACTCTAAAACATACTGAAAAAGTGCAAAAAGTCTTGCCAAATATAAAGCTTTTGAAAGCAAGCAGACTTCTGTATGGAGAGCCAATCAGTAGAAATTTTTATTGCTTTCCTCACATAATCAAGTGAAGAGTTTAGTGTTTAAAGCATTACTTCAAATTTTATTCATAGCTGTTACAAATAAGTGAATCGATTGAGTCAATTTGTCACTAAGGTTCTTGGCTACTAAATTGGATTATGCAGTGGACTGCAATCACTTCAGGTAACTTATGAAACTGTTATAAAAACCAACCATAGCTGGTGTCCCATTTATCACAACAGATATTATATTTGTCAATGGAATCACTTTTTTCCTAAAAAAAAGTTCCATTAAATTAAAAATTAGTTCACCTCTGATGTCAGTTTCTAAAGTTTTAGCAAAAAAGCAGCTCTTCATGCAATTCCTGATCTTGAATAAAGTGAATGTATACCAGCAACAAAGCTTAATTATTGGTTAATGTCTCATCCTATTGGAGGGGAAAAAAAACCTTTTTTTGCAAATAATTACACAAGCAGTTTTCCATGTCATTACTCATTTTGTAGATACATCTTTGAACTGTATTATTGCTTAAAGGAATCCCTTTTATAATATCTTGTGCAGGTTTGTGAAATACAATGTTCAATATCTCCATGATGGCCAGTAGAATCAGTTTATGTTGTGCAGCTTAACAGACTTTGTGATGAGTAGAAATATGTTGTACAATGCTCTTAATCCATCAACATTTTGCTTTGTGATGAAACAAATATATTATCTATCATAGTTCTCTTTAGAATTTATCTTTAAGTGATTGAAAGTATGATAAAATCTTTCTCCTTTTTGTCAGGATGAATTCTGTTCAAGTGATCTACTAGTTTTGATGGTTTTATAGTGTTGTTGCTAAAGAGTTTTTCGCATATGAGGCATATTGGAAAATGTTTGTTTGATAATGACAGAACAAATTTTAGTTTCAAATAATCCAAGCTATAATGTCTGCACTTATTTTTTGGTTCAGTCATATTATTATTGTAAGAAATAAATTTTTTTTATTAAAAAACAATTTCAACAGCCCCTATGATAAAAAAACCCAATAAAGTATATATTTACTGGAAACTTGAATAAATAAACTGTGTCCTTGTATTTTTCTATTTATTATACTGATCATCAATAAATAATTATATCCAAAATTCAAATCACACATAAGTACATGTTACATCAAACAAACCAATTTATAGTGTTTTATGAAAGCACAACTGTACAAGGCTGATAGATTCTGCTAATATCAAATATCATTTCATCCCATCATAAGCAAGTGCAGGCATGCAACATTTTTTCATGGCAACATTTGTTTTGATATGTTCAATACACAGATATGTTTGTGCTACATGTATTTTTATGCATTCTTATGTGCTACTCTTTTAATGACACATTTTACCCTTTCATTCTCAAGTTTGGTATATAATATGTTTTTATAAACAAAGTGTTTTTTTGAATTATTTTACTTCTTAATTAGGTAACTATTGAAATCATAGATATTTTTCAGTAACAAAGAAATGACAGTAGTAAGGGGATCTATTTTTATTGTCATTGATCCCCAATTTTTTTATTGAAACTATCAACCCCTAGAAAGTTCAAATTGAACTCAGGAGATTGATATTGACCACTTTGGTAACTCTTGATCTATACTAAATATAATGAGCACTGATTGTATATATATGTAGGATATGGTGACCTGGACTAACTAATGAGTGCTGGTTCAGCACAAAATAAATATATTGGAAATTATTTGTCTTTTTTACATGTATATGGTCATGGGTATCAGTTATATAAGATGAAGTATATAGCTGTAGGAAGCTTGAAAGTCTGAGTTTGGGTCTCTTCTAATTACATTACATTTGGTATGGACAATATACTTGTGTTTGAAATATATATATATATATATATATATATATATATATATATATATATATATATATATATATATATATAAAAAAATATATATATATATGTATATATGAATGATATAAAACCAGTTGTGCATTACTAGCTGAAATTCAAATATAGAAATATCAGTATCATTCAAAGTTCCCTTACTACAGAAAACACTGCTGAAAGAACGTAATATTGGATAACACTGATATATATATATAAAAGAAAGTTACTGTTAGCACTAACTGAAATAATTATAGAAAATATACAAACCATTATACAATTACAAATATCCAGTAACGTCCTCTGTTTAAAGATCTATATCTCAATAATAGATCTATATCTCAATAATAGATCTTTAAACAGAGGACGTTACTGGATATTTGTAATTGTATAATGGTTTGTATATTTTATATATATATATATCAAAAGCTTGAATAATCAATAAACGCTAAATGATAATGCTATTGAATCCACATTTCCATATGTATTTGTGACTTATGACCACCTTCAATGTGAAGCTTGTATCTAATGATGATAAATATCATTAGTCAAAGATGAATCAGAGATGTGGATATAACACTGTTTTCTAACATTCACTGATTATTCAAATTTAAAATAGGTGATGCTGTAGTAAATTGAAAAGAACTGCTTTTAAAAGTACACATTGAATGTAATATAAAAATGTCAAAAGATCTTTTTGTTAATATAAATCTTTGGATGATTCATATGATATATTATTTATAAAATCAGAATTCAGTAAAATAATTTTGCCATTTCTTTTGCAAATCTCAAGCACAGATGATCCCATTTAATCTATTAGAGTGTAAATATAATTCATCAAGATTGAGAAAGACAGAATAATTATTTATACAATTCAAAAGGTAAAATTTAATATATAAGTACATATACATTTTGAATGATGCAAACATGCTAATTTTAAAAGATTTATTTGTCTTCAATTTAATTTGTTAATGAAAGAATCAGTGGAATTTTCATCTATGTATAATACAATCCATTTAAAAACAGCAAAATGACTTACAAATCCAGTTTTATACACAGAGTTCATTAAGACAAAAATCCATTTTTCTTTAGCAACACTTTTTTCAAAATCAACTTCAAAGTAAAAAGACAAAATCATCTCTTCTGTTATTTTCTCTATAAATCATGCAGATTAATGAAATATGCAGAGATATAATAAGATATGTCTGTTGTGATGGTCTTAAAGATATCAGTTGTACTGTAGGTGACTGATTTAACATAACTATCTCAAGCTCATTTCATTTAGTGTTTTAGTAATTATTAAGTCAGTGATAAATTAGTTGAGAAGCCTTAAGGATTTTGAAGCTGAACATTAATCAATTTTTTAAATGCAACATATTCATTAATAGAAAAAAAATTAAATTAACAAAAACTTCACTATTAATAAGATAATATAAAAGGACTAAAGTATAATATTTTTTATCGTTAATCTGCATTGAGAGTTATATATGCATTCAGGTTCAAAGTTATGAAAAAGAGATTTAGATGTGCTTATTAGCTATAATTTATTATTACTGTTATGGCTGATAGGAAATATTAAAATAGTTTTTTAAATAAATAATTTACCATAAACTATATTTAGTTTCACATTATTCTTCAATCATCCAAATAGACACATATTAAATGGAAATCAAGTTGTTCTTAATAGAAAAGAAATTATTATGTTGTCGAAATTTATGTAAGATAACGAACATCAAATAAAGAATTTTTTGACAATATGAAGAACAATAGAACTTTATGAGCTAATGCCATTATAATAATCATTAAAGAATAACTGAATGTTTAGTCATTTGGGAGAACATGAAGCAATTGAAAACAGAATATTAAAGTTTTGATCCAGGAAACCATTACCTAACGGATCTGTCATTTATTATCAAAGAGTAAATAATAAAAAGGCAATTATGAAGATCCTAAAATAATAGTGGCAAAGCTTTATATACTGCAACATTTTTCTTTAAGTTTGCATGATTAAAATGTTCATTTCTATATGTTGATTTTCTATTTAGCATAATCATTAGCACTAAAGTAGAGATTTGAGTTTATTTTCTTTTATATTATCAATACAGAAAGCAATACTATCTGCTTAATTGCTTTTTCTAGAACTATATGCAGAACATATACCTCGTTCCTAGATATCCAGGATTTGATTGTAAGTAAACCACTTGTCATAATCTAGTTGAATGCAATTTATTAATGTTTAGTTTATATTAAATTTATTTTGTAATTTTAATAATTTTTAGAAATATATAAAACATTTATTTTATTAATTAGGCATTGACTTTCATTATTTTTAAATCCTATTTTTATTAGTATTTTTTAAAATGCAATAGCAACAACCAACAACAAAGGAAAATGTAATAGTATAATTCCAAAGTATATAAATGGTTAACAGTAGAAGGGGTGCTGGCATTTTGGCATAAACTTTTATCAGAGCTGATTAAAAAAAGTCTATCTTTTGTTCATTGACTTTAACAAAAGAGGTTTGTAGAAATCGTACCTGAATACGTTTACCTGGGAAATTTATTTTTAGTTTTTTTTTCCCTGCTAAAAATAGAAGTCAAGTTAAGTTTTGCTTAATATATAATTATGCTAATTAAACATAAAATGTCGCACTATCTATATATATATAAACGAAACGTATATTTATCATCTCGGGGGTCAATAAAATTTTGCAATCTTTAATATTTAAATAGTTCATATTGATAATCTTTTTGCAATATTTCTGCAGTTTATTTAAATATTATATATATGCTTTTTATATAATTATACAATTTGAATATGCTAACTTTATGTGTTATAATTGTTATATACATTACGTACCATTTATCTTGATATTTAACATTTAATGATTTAGCATAAAAATCCACATATTTATGTAATATGATTTTTTTTCCTAATAAAATCAATACACATTGTATTAAATCTAAGGGTTTTGCTAAGGACCACCGAATTTTTCCTGGATAGCAGATGCTTCTTTGTAGTTGGTTATTTTAATTTATCTCTGTTGTGTTTTGTAGTCTCTTCATATTTTGAATAACAATTCTGACAATTCAAAGAATAATTATGTGATGCAGAAATTTATTCATTTGTCTGTGCACCTTGACAGAATAACCATTAAAGACGTACTTTACATGTTCATTATTTTATATTGCCAAAATCGTATTGATTTCTTTTACTAATAATATCACTAATAGTATGACCTCTTATTATTACAATTTAGAAACTACTATAGTCTCTTGAGTAGTCAAAATTTGAGTGAAATCTGTCCATTATGGTGCCCTTTTTCCAACATTTTTTTTCAAATAGAAAATTTTTTTTCCCTCTGTAATGCTGTAACCAAAATGAACTTATTTGTGAGAGTTCTTCTGATTTCTCTACTTTTTCCTAAGAGTAAGACTAATTAATAGCTTCTGACATTATATATTGTCATATTAGATTAACTGATGAGATTATTTACCATTGTGATAAGAACAGCATCTTTGAATTTTTTTTTGTACATTTTCTCTCTATAAAATATTTTTGTATTTTATCAATTGAACATATTTTCATTATAATGTACACTATTTCCTATTTTAGACACATATGTTTTCTGTTTCTAGGCACCAATTTGTAGTCTTTCATTTGCTTCTCAGTGGGGCAACTCGTCTTTTCAATATATTTCCTTCCACATTTGCATGATATTTAAAAGATAAATTTTTTGTTTATTAGAATTTTAAGTTTAGATTTTATAGAGGTTAGAATTCCTCATAGGGTGGTTGGCTTTAGAAGTCTGTTCTGTACTATTTCAAACTTTAGACCTCATGAAAAATTATATCTAAAACTGGCCATCATAGAAAATCAATTAATTTTCTTATGTAAATGTAAATCTGAAGGGATAGTTTCTAAAGATTTGCAACTAAAACCTCCAATTCACTTCCAGAGAGCTGATAAAATTACTCAGAGACCAAATGAGGCTCTGTTAAGAGAATAAAGAATGCTCAAAAGTTTTCCAAGTATCAAACCTCACATTTCATTGGTAATGTAAAATGTCTTTTAAAAGTTATTAATAAAGATTTTACAACAGTTTTTCAAGCAGTAAGAAGATCATATTCTAAATTAGATGGAAAAAATAAAAGAATGTCAAAATAAAAAAAAAACTTGGCATATGAAACATCATATTGTGACCAAGCAATCTACCAGCTTATTCTATTAAAAATGTTAGTTCTAAACATCTATCAGATGCTGAAATTTTGGTTCTCAAAAAAGAAGTAAAATTTGCCATGATATAATCTAATGTTCATTTATTAGCTATAATGGCAATCACAGAGGAAGTCATCCAAAAATTGCACCTAGAAGCAGCAGTACAATGATACTGGAAAATAAAAAGAACACTTGACAGACAACAAAATCTGCTCAGATATTTTTTATAATCAGGGAAAAGCAATTAAATCTCTCAAAGTCATTCCCCCTGCTAATAAAAGCAATGCAAAATTTGTAATGCATACAACTAATTATGGTGTCAATACAAAAAAGTAGCAAAAATCCAATACTGAATACAAAAAAAAATTACAAGCAGTTATTCAGAAAGCATTGCAGGTATTTTAGTGATTCAAAAACAAAGGAATATTGACATATTTCAACAAAATTCCAGTCTACCTAAAATATATATATAAGGACCATGCTCCATTAAAACTTATTGATAGTTATAGAAATTTACCTTGACAAGTTTGTCAAGATTTCTTCTTAAAATTCTTAGTCTTTTGGTATATAAGACACAGTTCTTCATCAGGGATTCTAAGCACTTTATATAATTAATTTAAAATATGAAAATTGAAAGAACTAAAATATTGGTAAGCTTTCATGTGGAAAGTTTATTCACAAATATATCATGCGATGAATCATTGTATATTGTAAAGTAAACATTAAAAACCAGAACAACTCTTTCTATTACTAGTGTAGTGAAATTATTAACATTCTTTACAACAACAACATATCTTCAGTACAATATGGAATTCTTCCAAAAAATCAATGGATGGGTATGAGTTCATGACTATCATGCCTGATTAGAATATTTATGTAGAAAAACTTGAAATCATAGCCATAAATAGTACTCCATTATATCCATATGGAGAAACACTATTATGAACATTCTGGACATGCATCAATGATTTATCTCTTTCAATTAAATTCGCAATAGAATCAGAACAAAAAAAATTGGCATTCTTAGATATTCTTGTGCCAAAATTCTCTCATAGGAAAATCAAAACTACAGTTTATAGAACCCCCCCTCCCACACAGAAGAAAATACTTAGCATATTCATCAGGTTCACACTTAAAACACAAAATATGGAATTATACTATCACTATGGAACAAACCAAAAGAAGTTTCTTCAGAAACCCATGATTGGGAAAGATCTACACAGAACAAACTTTCATAAAGAATAGCTACCCATTAGATGATATTAAGAAAAGCTTAAATATGTGACAAGAGAAACATTAAAAAAGAAAACAGTTACTGATATTGTAATGTATTCATAAATATCAGGAATAGTAGACAAGCTAAAGAAAATCTGCAAACAATATAACATCAGAGCAGCTTTTCATAAACATTATATTGTGAAGAATTCTAACATCTACAAAGCCTACATTTGAAATGCTGAAAGACAATAGCTGCATCTATGAAATGCCATGAGAATGAAAAAGTAAGTATATTAGTGAAATCAGTTGTCCCATTGAAAAGTGATTGAAAGAGCACAAACTAATGATTAGAAAAGAAAAAACATGTCTAAAGTAGCAGACCTTGTATGTACTAACAAACATATTTTTGATTAGAAAAATACAAAAATATTGTGATAGAGAGAGAGAAAAATACAAAGAAGAATATTCAAAGAAGCTGCTCACATCACAATGGCAAATAATAAATAATGTCTGGAAATCTCTAATTAACCTTGCTTTTAGAAAAAACTGGAGAAATCAGGAGAAACTCCCTAGATAAGTATATACAATTTCTACTGAAAATTCTACTGCCTTTGGTAGAATGGATCAGTAGGTTAGAACATTAAATTAAAATTCAATATTCAAGAATCAATGGTCCAAGTTCAATTTCATGCTATTATTGGTTTAGGCTGGAAACATGTGAAGAAGAAAAGAAAATAATACCACTTAAAATACTGTGTTATATACTCACCTGCGTGCTATTATTAACAGTTGAATGTAAATGGAAAATTTAAATAGTTTAATTTTTTTTTTAAAGACATTTTATATTTGATGTTAAATGATGGAAATATTTATTTGAATAAAAACGTTTAAATTTGTTATTGATAAATCTTACTAGTGTAGCATATCTTACTAATTAATTTCAACAATTATTGATTCACTGCAGAATGAAGATCTCTTCAAGTTTAATCCATTTCCGATTTCTGGTCTCTCTTCTTCACATATTTAATTTTGACATTTAGATTTAATTTTAAATATAATTTTTTTATTATGTGTATAGTATGTTACTTTATTCATAAATAATGTATAGAAATAATTTCATTACATCATTCGAGATTATCTAAGATAAATAATGTTGCTATTTAAACCTTAGTTGTCTTTGCATTCTTCTCTTAATAGTATAACACCCAATGTGTAGATAGCAATCTTCCACTAGAATTCATGTTTTGCTGGATTATAGTTGGGTTGTTACTGTGAAAACAGCAATGATATTACCAGAGGCTAATATAATTATGTATAGTTTTTCTTAAAAAAAAGTGGCACCCTAAATTAGGATTAATGAAGTTCAAATCCAATATAGACAAATTTTTATGAATGAAATGTAGTTCTCTGAGATAGGAATTTATGTATAATGAACAGGAAATATAATTAGAGTACCTTATATAAGCAGTTACATAAGAAACAGAAGGTTTGACCATCATCATCATCAATATCCATTTTAATTAAATATAATTCATTGGAATTTAAACTTCATTTAATCTTCGGTAAACTGAAGAAATGCTTATTGATTTGAAATAATTCATTATATGCAGAAAGGGTTATCTGTGCGTTAATGTAAGGGTGCATATGTGTGATAATCACAATCATTATAGGCGGAAATTCACCGTACACTGTATTTAAATTAAAATCATTGTTCAAATTCATAACATAAACTTTAAAATGAAAAGTCAGTAGTAAACTTTTTTTAATAAATATTTATTGTAATTGTTTAAAATAAATTTGATAATTAATAAATGTTATAAAAGTAAAAAAATATTTACATAAATTACAGATCTATTTAATTATTATAATTTGGTGCAATATGATGATTGTTGTTTAAAAAAAGATCATAATAATAAGTAGCTGAGTATAAATCTAATAATGAGTTCAAATTGACAATGATTACCATGATGAATTCTTACATAAAAGTCTGTTGTATTCTGGGAAAAAGTGTATATATTTATATTAAAACATTGCTAATATTATATATAATATAAAGACTTTATATCAGGGTAAATACTTTAAGATTAACTTAAAAAAACAAGTAATTATTCAATGCTGTAGCATCATACACAGTATTTTTATATAGTTAGATAGATGGATAGGTAGATAGGGAAATATATGGATAGATAGCTAGCTTGCTAGAGAGAGAGAGAGAGAGAGAGAGAGAGAGAGAGAGAGAGAGAGAGAGAGAGAGAAAGACAGAGATTATTTGAAATTGGAGAGGGCAAGGAAAAACAGAAATTAGGCAAATAATGTATTTTTTCCTCTCCTATCTATCTATCTATCTATCTATCTATCTATCTATCTATCTATCTATCTATCTATCTATCTATCTATCTATCTATCTATCTATCTATCTATCTATCTATCTATCTATCTATCTATCTATCTATCTATCTATCTATCTATCTATCTATCTATCTATCTATCTATCTATCTATCTATCTATCTATCTATCTATCTATCTATCTATCTATCTATCTATCTATCTATCTATCTATCTATATCTATCTATCTATCTATCTATCTATCTATCTATCTATCTATCTATCTATCTATCTATCTATCTATCTATCTATCTATCTATCTATCTATCTATCTATCTATCTATCTATCTATCTATCTATCTATCTATCTATCTATCTATCTATCTATCTATCTATCTATCTATCTATCTATCTATCTATCTATCTATCTATCTATCTATCATCTATCTATCTATCTATCTATCTATCTATCTATCTATCTATCTATCTATCTATCTATCTATCTATCTATCTATCTATCTATCTATCTATCTATCTATCTATCTATCTATCTATCTATCTATCTATCTATCTATCTATCTATCTATCTATCTATCTATCTATCTATCTATCTATCTATCTATCTATCTATCTATCTATCTATCTATCTATCTATCTATCTATCTATCTATCTATCTATCTATCTATCTATCTATCTATCTATCTATCTATCTATCTATCTATCTATCTATCTATCTATCTATCTATCTATCTATCTATCTATCTATCTATCTATCTATCTATCTATCTATCTATCTATCTATCTATCTATCTATCTATCTATCTATCTATCTATCTATCTATCTATCTATCTATCTATCTATCTATCTATCTATCTATCTATCTATCTATCTATCTATCTATCTATCTATCTATCTATCTATCTATCTATCTATCTATCTATCTATCTATCTATCTATCTATCTATCTATCTATCTATCTATCTATCTATCTATCTATCTATCTATCTATCTATCTATCTATCTATCTATCTATCTATCTATCTATCTATCTATCTATCTATCTATCTATCTATCTATCTATCTATCTATCTATCTATCTATCTATCTATCTATCTATCTATCTATCTATCTATCTATCTATCTATCTATCTATCTATCTATCTATCTATCTATCTATCTATCTATCTATCTATCTATCTATCTATCTATCTATCTATCTATCTATCTATCTATCTATCTATCTATCTATCTATCTATCTATCTATATCTATCTATCTATCTATCTATCTATCTATCTATCTATCTATCTATCTATCTATCTATCTATCTATCTATCTATCTATCTATCTATCTATCTATCTATCTATCTATCTATCTATCTATCTATCTATCTATCTATCTATCTATCTATCTATCTATCTATCTATCTATCTATCTATCTATCTATCTATCTATCTATCTATCTATCTATCTATCTATCTATCTATCTATCTAATAAAGGAATGAGTGGGAATATTTTAATGTGATAATTAATGAAATATGTTAATAGTTTAATATTTAAGTTAAATAAATATGTTAATAGTTGTATGTAAGGTAACAATAATTTACTATTGGTATGTCTAAGCTTAAGATACTTGCTCTAGTTGTTTTGAGTCTACTGATTCTCTTTTATTTTTAAATAACTAAAAAAAAATGAAAAGATATTGTTTGACTACTAGAGCAAGTAGCTTAGTTTGGGAAGATAGTAGTAATTAATACCTACTTAGCAATACCACTTTCATTAATTATTACAAAAAATATTCCACTTATTTTTTTGTTTACATATAATTAATTCATGAAAATATTTGATACAAAACATTTACACACGAATATATTATATATATAATTTTATTTCACAGATATTTATTATTTTTTATAAAACTAATATTAAGCAGCAATGCATATGCTACCTTCTTTAATCAGAAATTAAGATTATATCAATTTTCTATTGATGTTTTTTTCTCAATTATATATGGTTGTTACTGAAAATATTCCAGTTTTAGTGAGTAACTTTTTACATAATTGAGAGTAAAAAAACCAGTTTTGTTCTGTGAAGTTTACGAGCACAGAATGTTGTTTACTATTTACACATATTTAAGTAAAGGATTTGAACTCTGGATTTTCCAGTCTCTTTATCCTTCACTCCATCTTAGGCAATTAACACACATGAACACACAACTGAAAAAAAGATAAATGATTTCCAATATAGGTATTTTGTGTAGAACCAACACTCATCAGTTGGGTCAGATTTCTCTACTAACATATAAAACGTTCAGCATAAACAAATTACATACAGTCTTAAAATTATTTATACATTTGCATATTTAATAAAGCGATATTCGAAGTTAATATAGATATTTTTTCACCTGTCATTTGGGATGAATTACAAAGCTAATTATTTAACACTTTGTACTGTTTAAAAATTATTTATTTAATAAAAAATATATTTTTAAACATCTTGGCATTGTTAACGTTTATTTATTACCTAAACTCTAAAGTGCAAAAAAATACATGGAAACAACAAGCAAAAAAATAAAATAATTTTGCATTTATAACAATCTTATTCTTTATAATAAATGTTGATTATTGTACATTTTGTTAAATAATGTTTTAAAATTATAAATCTCTATTCAAGTGATTACTTAATATATGTGATCAAAATATAGTTGACGAGAGTACTTTGCTTTTTGATATTATCATCTTTTAAAGCAATCACGATCATACAAGGCCAATATGTATCCGATTGTGATATCTGTTGCCAAAAGATTCTTTAAAATCATAAATCTTTTATTGTAATGTTTTTGCTTGATAGAAAGAATATCGTATTTGTTATTATTCATAACAAATATTATATCTATATAATTATTTGTTTTTAAAGTAAAGTTTTTATTATATACAATTTATTATAAAGCATTTTAAGAAATATATATAATAAAATATAAGTAGATCGATGTTCATATCAGAATTAAATAGCATGAAATGCACAATAATACGATACAGCTACGACAACATTATATAAAGGCAATATAGTTTGTTTTACCGAAGAAGCTCATCAATAATGAGACAAATTAATCAGTATTTATGCACAAATATGATATTAGTGGTAATGAAATGAACAATAAAATTCTTTAAATATATCAGCTAGTAAAAATTGTCAATTGTTAATTTTTGACTACGATGAAGCTGCATTCAGTATAACTTTAACAATGCATCACCAATTTTTTTAATGAAGCATTTTTTTTTTTTGCTATCAAGAATAATAATTCAACATACAATTCTATTGTTTCAACATTTTATCAACCAATAGATTCTTGATCATTTTAATAAAATTATGTACGTCTTTTATGTTTTTAAATATCTTCTTTAAAATTATACAAGTTAATTTATCAGATTATGTGTTACACCAACATTTTTAATATCTAAGTTATCATTTCCTTATAAATATAGAAGATTTGAACTCAGATTTCAGAGTGCCTAGTATTTCAATTCTTACATTTCCTTTAAATGTAAGTATTTACAAGGGCTAATAAGGAAACAAGCAAATTAGTCACTATAAGATAACATAAGCACCATTTCATATGCTTGAACCATTTGTTAACACAGTAGCAATTTTTTTCATACAATATTATCACCTAGCACAACCCATAGTACTCAATGGAGGCTAGAAAATTAGGGAATCAAAATTCTTATCTAGTACCTACTCATCAAATACCTCCTCCCACTAGTTTCTAACTTATGGGTTTCATCAATGAGGAGCTTCAACTTTGAGAGTAACGCTACTAGATCTTTGGATTTAATACATCCCTTCAGTAGCCAGCCACCATTTATCTTTTTAGCTACATATAAAACTATGAGCCAAACTGAAATCATCAATCTAAGCTAATTTACTTGTATAGTTATAAAGATCCAAGGCTCCTCATTGATGAAAGACATAAACTAAAAACTAATCTGAGGATATTGGATGAGCAGGATCTAAATAGAAATGTTTATATACTAACCTAATAGTGTCCATTGATTATAATGGCATGCTCTAGGTGGTAATATTGAATGGAGAAAGTTGATACTGTGTTAACATATTTCAGAAGAAGAAATGATGCTCATATGATGTTATAGATGTTATAGTAGTTTAATATCAATCCTATCTAAAGGATGTTGATGACTATGATTATTAAAACAGCAAAGACACCAAAATATATAGATACTGAGCTGGGTTCAGATAAGTATAATTTTACAAGTGAATTAGCTTGGATTAAAAATGTGTTTTCAGTTTGAGCTTATAATTTTATAGTTAACTAAAAAAAGGCAAATCATGGTTGCTGAAGGATGCATTAGTACCAAAGATCTAGGAACAGTAGTCTCAGAGCCAAGACTCATCTCTGTTGAAAGCTATAAACTAAAAATTAGTCTTGGGATATTGAATGAATAGGTGATAAATAGATATTTTGATATATTAATCTTTTAGCATTGATTGATTTACTATGGCTTGCATTAGATGGCAATATACTGTGAAAACAAGCATAAATAATTATATACAAACATAAATCACATTTGGAACAACTTCCTTATGCTAATAATTATATAGCCACCCATATCAATTTGTGAAATATTTATAAAAAATAACAGATTTTGATTTTATCCTAAAACTGAGCATAATTTGAGCCTCAGCTAAAATAGCATCTATAATATATTAATACTTATATAATAATTCTATAAATAGATCATAAAAGAATATTTAGATTTATGTACCATATTAACATTAAACCTAAACCATTTTTATTGAGAAGCAATTCCTTCTCTCAAAAAGTATTTATATTTATTAATCTTGTATTTATGTTATAAAAACTAACAATTTATTTTATACACTTTATTTCTGTAAATTATTTACATGAGCAAATTTGATCTATAAATATATTTTTGTGTATAAAACCACCCATTATAGATTATTATCTGTAAAAGTAATGAATAAAACTATAAAGTATTAATAATAAATATTAACAATAACAATTATTACAGTTGTAAAGTACACTTTCATAATGATTCTCAACTATTAAAAATTTGAAATTTGCCGGAAATTATCTTAAATATGTAATATCACAAGATTCATAAATTTTAATATTAACACTTTATCTTTTAATTAAATATTTATTTCTATTTATGTAAATTAACTCTTTTATTATTTTTATTATAGTTTCTTTTCTCATGAAGAATTCCATATATATTAAACCTACAAATAACAAACATTCTATTTTAACTCATTATCTCATATAAACACAAATTTTTGTTATACTTTAAATTTTAGTAAACTAAATGATTTGATCTGTTTATATTATTTGTTCTTTAAATAAATTATAGATAAATACAAATTTATATTATTTACCTAACGATTTTTTATTATTCATTTTATATGATTATTCGAATTATAGGTCATCATTATTGTTGTCCAGTGATTTCTTTCATGATAGGGTTAAAAACTTTTTAAAATAACAAAATAGTAAAAAATAAACATGAAAGGTTATTAAAAAGTTTTTACTATAATAAATAGTCTATTAATATAGAAAATATATATTTATATTTATTTAAAAGTGCGAATCAGGAGATTAGTCACCTTATTTATATAAAAAGTTTTTAATATTTTTTTAAGCTTTTGCTATTTTTTATTGTAGTTTATTTTATTATATATATTATTTTCTGCTCATTTTATACTTGTTCAAGTAGTATTAATTTAAACAATAACATTATTTTTATTACATTGTTCTATTTTAAATCTTGTAATCAATATACTTACATATATATTTTACATTATTTTATCAATCAATTCCATATTTTCAATTCTAATTTTCATTTTTAAATTTCTCATATGATTCTAATTTTTAAATCTTAATACGTTTCCAATTTTATTTATATTTGTAAGCACTTTTTCTTCCCAAAAGAGTTTAATGTTTATTTATTTAATTTAATAATTTTTGCATCAATTTATAAGTTTTCATTATTTACATAATTAATATCTGTTAAAAGTTGTACATTAATTTTCAAATTAACAATTGCACTAAAACACAATTTTTTGTTTCTGTGAGCTAATATGTTTCTATTTTTATTAAATAATATATTTTTTGTTTGAAAGCACACTTGTAATTAAAAGTTTTACTACTATTCACAGAAATAATTTTTATTTCAACTTAATTTTTAAAAAATTAAATTCACATATTTATTATAATGGCTAAAATAATTGCTTTATTTATTTACTTTTCATGACTAATCCCATCTTAATGTGATTAGCTACTCAATTATGTTAATATCATTAATATTACTGCTTATCAATATAATCTTATAGAAGTTAATACCTATGTGAAACTAATATATAAATAGCATTTTACTTTTCTAAGCTTTTTTTTTTTTTGATTTGAAGAATAATATTTAAGCCAATAAACATCACATGATCACCATTTCATATGCTTGGTCTTAACTATTAATAAAACAGGCAAAACTCTCTATATTTTTGCCACTCAGTGCAAGCCAGAGTAATCAATGGATTGTGGCCCTCATCAGTAAAGAACCTTGTATCTGAGAGCATTGAGTTGCAGTGCTCTCAGATACAAGGCTCCTAACTGATGAGGGCCACAAGCCAGAAACTAGTCTGAGAATATTGGATGAGTAGTCACTAGATAGGGATTTTATGCACAAGCTTTCTAGCATCCATTGATTATTCTGACTTGCACTGAGTGGCAATGCATATAGAGAGTTTTGGCTGTTTTAATAATAATGTTTTTTAAACAATTTATTAATTCATTGTATTTACTACTAAAATTATAAAGTGAAAAAAATTATCAAAATATTGCAACTATCATATATATCTATAACACATGAAAAGCACTATAATAATATTAATACAGTAACAAACTCTCCATACAGTAGTGTTACCCAATGCAAGCGCCTTTTGCTACTGTATTAACAGCTTATGTAAGCTTAAAAAATGGTGATTATATGATGTTATAATGTTTTTATAACATTAATACAAGGAGTATCACACTAAGTTAGTTAATAGCGAATGTAACATTGTTTTTAAAATTAATACTACATTCTTTTTTTGAATCCTTAAATCTTTATTTTTTTTTTATATAGACATTATTTTTTAAAATTTAATTTTGAGTTTTAAATAATTCTTTAATTTTTGGATGAGTCTCCAAGTTTAATTTACTTTCTGTTGTACAAAATTATTTTTTTCTACATCACTCAATCTATCTTACACATAGATCCAATTCAAAACTCCAGTTGTTCATTTATTATCATTTCTTGAAACTATATTTAGCTCAGTTTTATTTAGCCTCTGAATTTTTTCAATGTTGGCTGTATATTTGTTTTTGTATTTAAAATTTTCTCAATGATATTTTAATTATATTGTTTTTTTCTCAGCCATATATTTTACTTTCAATCTTTTCTTTTTATTCTTAACATATGTTATGGTCATGCAACTTCTATATTATTGGTTTAAAGTATTTAAGTCTTAGATCCCCTTTATTAAAACATCTTTTTTTTTTTTGCACATAAGCATATTTTCTTCTAACATTAAAGTATTTGTATCAAAAGTGCTTCATCTTATTTTAATTTTATGATTAAATCGATTATTTATATCTAAATTATTAATTTGACTAAGATATGTATAATTAATTTTATTTAATTCATTTTATTAATACACATACACACATATATATCATCATCATCATCAACCATTATCAATACACTGCAGGATGAAGGTCTCTCCAAGTTTAATCCATCATCTCCGATCTTTAGTTTCTCTTCTCCATATCACCCTTGCACACTTTCTTATTTCATTTATCCTTCTCACTTGTGGTCTCTTTCTGGGTCTATTACAATCTCTTGGAATACAGTTTAAAATTTCAGTAGCAATATACAAAGATTTTATAATGGTAATAATTTGTAATAATATTATATAAATATTTATATTTTATAATAAAATTATATAACTATTGCTCTTTTATTATGCTTTTATGCCACTATATTTTTATTTATTATTATAATTTGAACAAATTGTAAATTTCACACAAATTAATGATATATTTACTTCTCTTATTTTTGTAATATGTAAAAATATTTTTGTTTATTTATCTGCTTATTATGAGAAATAAATGGGAAAAGATTATTTACTATGGAATTATTAAGTGAAAAAGGAAATAGATTAGCACACTTTTAGAAATAAAGAAATTATGAAGGATAAGTTCAGAGAATCTGTAAAGAATAATAAACAAAAAAGAAGGAAAAAGAAAAAAATATTGATTGATGATCTATAAAAAAAAAGTATAAGTCTTTAATATATAAATTAAAATATTGTAGAATTGTAGGAAGTTGACAAATTGATGTAATCCTGTTGGAAAAGATAACTAATGATAATGATTTTTATATTTTCTCTATTCCTGAAATTTATTTTATTGACTGATTGAAGTAAATGTTAATAATATTTACATAAGATAAGGAAGACTTATGCCAGCTACAATCTTGTTCAGTGATAAGTACAACTGCATGATGCAGATTGGAAAAAAAAATGTTTACTTATGCTTGAGTAATATTAATCTAATTATTTCAAATTAATCAGATTACATAATCGTCAGAAAGCTAATCTTTAATATTTTATTTTGATCTTTCTAATTTTGTCTTGTTCTTCTTCTATAGTTATTAGAATGGCCATATTCATTTATCAAAAAATTTTGATATATATACACATATTTAAGATATATCAAAAGCCAGAATCTTTACACAATTTATTATAAATTTTCAAACTTGTTGTCAATTTTGTTTAAAATATTTGATCAAAATCTATAATACTAAACATGAATGCTCCTGTTTTTTTTTGAAATGATCTATTTATTAATGACTCTAATATGATAGGATGCTTAATATAAAAATTTTCAGTAATTGATTACTGTGAGAGCTCTTCCATACACGAAAATGATGTTTATTCTTTTTTTATCATTTTATCCGATAATTTATTTTTTGGAGAATGTTTTTATTAATTATATAATGATTTTTGAGTATTAGAATTAGCACTTCATGATATTTATAAATCCTAGTATTTTTGTTTTTTATTTAAAAAAATTTTTTGGATGCCAAAATCATATTTTTTTCATGTAAAATCATTCAAATTCTTTGTGATTGAGAAGAATCAGTTTTTTTTAATCATATGAAAACAACATCTATAATGGGCTATGAATAATCTCCCACAAATTTTCTTTTAACTGAAACATATTTGTTAACATAACTCTACTAGCATGAAATACAAATTTTTGCATATTTGAATCTTTCTCAAAATGGATCAAATGAAATATTTTCAGATTTAACTATTCATATTAAAAGATGAAAGCAATTGACAACCAATTTATTAACTGCTCTGACAGTTCAAAGCTATTATAATAGAAAAATCAAATTTATATTTTTATTGAATGCTTCAAAAAATGAAACTTAACATATTGTATGTAACATATGCTTTATAGAAAAAATGAAGGTAAGAAAAGCAAAAAAAAGCCATTAACAATTAAAAAGATTTATTTAATAATTTTTAATTTCTAATGTAATTTAATTAAAGAATTCCTGAACTTGGTATATTTTCAAGTTTTATAATGAAAATGACCATTATACAAAACATTTAACAAAAACTGCTTTAATTAATTTTGAAGTTGGAAAAATAATGATGCAATAAATTTTGTTAGGCTGCTAAAGAAATTTAACTAGTAAAAAAAAACCCCAACTAATTGTCCATATTGCTTTCTTCTTATCTATAAAATCCAATTTTGAATTACTATCTAAAGGTGGTAAGTGATATCACATTGAAGCAGATTTCTAAATCTGAAAAAGTATGCAAATATTTTTTTACAATTGAAAAAACAAGAACATTTTAATTATTGACATTTAAATAATGTTTTTTTATAATAATGAATTTTTTCATTTGTATACATTTTATGCTGATTATTACATCTCTAGTATATACATTTTATTTTCTTTGCATTATTACGTTTGATAATTATTTTTTTTTAGGTTGTAATTGATTAAATTTTTTATATTTATTTTACTACTACTACTACTACTACTACTACTACTACTACTACTACTACTACTACTACTACTACTACTACTACTACTACTACTACTGCTACTGCTACTGCTAATGCTACTACTACTACTACTACTACTACTACTACTACTACTACTACTACTACTACTCCTACTACTACTACTACTACTACTACTACTACTACTACTACTACTACTACTTTCAAATTGTCACATTTTTTAAATATTTTAAAAAAGCATACAAAAATAATTCAGATTTTTTATAGATAAAACTGGAATAATCATTGCTTTTTTTTAATTACAAAGACTGATCATATAAACCACATTTATTTATTATATCATTCTATCTTCTTAATATGGTATAATTGTTTCAAAACATTTGTATATATTATTTTATTTATGAATATTTTATATTAGGAGTTTATAATTTGTTTATAGGTATTTTTAATATTGTACATTTTAAAAATTATTACAACTCGATTTGTAAGTATCAAACTTCTTGAATATTTAGTTGACACGGATGTCTTTTCCAAAAGTGCATCTTGGGGTAGGAGGGAGCTCATTTATCTTTTCCAGATGTGTATGTATTAAGTATGTATAAAATGATAGAGTTTTTGAAGTATTTTAAGATATCGAACCATGTTATTGTATTTAATGAGAAGATATATATTTAATTAAGTTTAAAATTTATATCTGGACTAAAAATAATAATTATTATTGTGCTCATTTAAAAAGCATTGCTGTTAAATGCGTGAATTCAAGAAGTTTGGGATTTGTAAATTGGGTTGTAGTAATTTATTATTGATTAGAGAAGTATTGACTTGGGTTTATTGAAGGGAGTATTGATTTATCCAGATAAATATTTTAGTAATAATATACCTTTTTTAAACGTGTTTGTTCAAGTGTTTGAATGCACACCATTGTTGGTCGAGAGGTCAGCAACAGCTGCTTTACAAACAGTTGTCCTGGGTTAGCGGGTTTGCTTCCCAACTGATGCTATGACATATGAGAAAAAAAACAAAAAATATATTCATTATATATATATATGAAAATAATCCCAGTGATAATGTACACATATATTAAAATGAACTAAAGCATGTTTTTAAAAATGTTTATACTCAATCAGAAAAAAATGTAAAAAAAAGATTTTATCCTTCTTTAAAACAATTTTCATAATATAAAAGTTGATATATTATACTTTTCAAGTTTCTTTTATATTCTTTATATTTTATATTAACCTTATATATAATAACAATCAGCCCTTAAGCTATCAACAATCTCAACCTGTAGTCAAAACAACCTTTTTTAACGAGAAAGGTGAGATTGTTAATAGCTTAAAGATTGTTATCATCTATATTTATAAACGTATTAAAGCCTTGAGTAATTGGTTTATTGTCATATGTATAATACACATAGATTTAATATATTTTTTTTCAAGTGTCATAGCATCGGCCAGGACCCGAACCCGCAACTCGGGCAACTGCTCGTAAGGCAGTCGCGCTGACCTTTCGACCACCAATGCAAGACTAGATTTAATATTTGGTTTTATATTTGGCTTGCTTCACACTGCTGTCAATTAAATGTTATAATCGGTTGCTTAGTAGTTAAATAATAGTTTGAACATAATATTTCCATTTAATTAAATCGAGATTTTTAAAAATTTTTCGCGAGGACTTTTGGAGAAAAAAATTTAGTATTTGAATCTGTTATTATCACCACTGCCCTGAATAACACATTGTTTTTATTAAATATTTTTGTGTAAACTATCGATTCATTTACATCTGTAATTGGAACCTTACTGATATGGTAGGCAGATAAAATGCCTAGAAAATTGGTTGATGGAGAGAGGGAGATGATATAATATTTTCACATTATATTGATGCAAATTTATTTTAAAACTATTTTGGGCTTATTTTATATTTAATTTATTAATGGGCATGTAAAATTCATCAATGATTGTATTTAAGTCAATCAGCTAGTACTTATTTTGTGATGTAAGAAGAGAGAAGTATAAATGTTTGGCTTGTTTAGGGTATACTAAAAAAAAAGCTCACTATGATTTAGTTTATATTAATACCCTGACCTTTTTTTCATTATTTATTGCTTTGGATTTAGAGTAAATAATTTCTATTATTTACATTTTTAATATTTTATGATAAAGTTAATTATATTTCATAATTTTAAAATATTTATATTTATTATAACTAGTTAATCAACTTACATCTAATTTTTAATGTGTTGCATTGTTTTTTCGTTTACTTCCTCGTGAATATTGGGTTTGAGTCTTATCTATTTATTTTAATAATTACTCCTTTTTACTTGTAAATATTGAATAAATAAGCATAGAAATTGAAAATAAAAAAAGATTATTGACCATAATAAGCCAAGCATTAAATATGATAATAACTGATAAATATAATTATTAAATATGCATATAACATTTATTACATAGACAGTTGTTTGGGAAATATCAAAACAACAGACTAAGAATAATAGTCACTCTGATGCTTGGACGCCATTTGATATCTGGAGCAACTGATTATAATAAGTAAGTATCGCTTTTGTTCTTATTAGTTTAGAGATTTGATCTATTAGATTTTGTTGGTCAGAGCTTTCTTGTTTGACCAGCAAAAACTACTAATGTGGTCTAAGATTCATTTTAAATATTATGTATATTCTCACCCCAATTATAAACATGAAAATTTTATATATTTAATAAAAAGCAACAGTTATTAAATCTCTATGTAGCTGAACTGTCTAATAATTAATGTTAGAAGATGATTTAACATAGGTTTTACATTAACCTTCATCAAATTTTCAATTGGATGGATGGTTGAAGGGTTGGAGTGTGGAATGGATTGAAGCCTGTGCATTAAAAAGTATGAAGATAGAATAACTTAATATATATCTGAGCACTTATTGCATATATGTGCAGAGATGATAATCTGGACCAATTGATGATTGCTGCTTTAGCATGAAATATATGTATTGGTGATTATTTATCTTTCCAACATATATGTGTTCAAATGTATCAGTGATATAAGATAGAGTGGTGAGTCATGTGATCTGTGATCATATACCCTATATAATTGCATATATTGATACAGGTATATAATAAGGCTGTATTTCAGTTATTACATAGTAGAGATGTCTGTCCATCCCTTGTACATGTATTAAATGGATTATGTCCTGTACATGAGAAGTCAGATTGACTTTAGGTCAACATTGGTGTGACAAGAATTTCAGCTTCAGGGTGGTCTTTGAGCGTTCCTTCATCAGATTTTCAATTGGATGGATGGTTGAAGGATTGGAGTGTGGAATGGATTAAAGCCTGTCCATTAAAGTATGAAGATTGGTTATTTTAATATATATCTGAGAACTTATTGCATATATATGTAGAGATGATAATAGGGACTAACTGATGATTGCTGGTTTAGCATGAAATATATATGTTGGTGATTATTTATCTTTTCAATATATAAGTGTTCAAGTGTATCAGTGATGAATGGTGGGTTGTGTGAAGGTCTGTGCTCATAGACCCTATATATTACAAATTAATATAAAAAATAAGATAGGTAAGTCACTTTAACATTCTCATTTAACAGATGTCACAAATGATGATATAATAGTGATGTGATATACACATATTTCCTCCATAAAAGAGAAAAAACCAGAAAAATATTTGAGTTAGATTTAAATTATCATGATTAAATAGAGTAGAATTAAACACAAACATTATTATTATTTGTTAATTACTTTTCGTAATCCATACATAAAAATTTAGAATTAATTTTCATAAAAAGAATATCTTTTGATAAGTTATAATTAATTTAACTGCTAAAATAAAATCACTAAAATAATTAAAAGAATAAGCAATATAACTGAATTATCATCTACTGGATATGTTTCATTTATGCATATTTTGGGTCACCCAACAACATAACTGGAATTTAATTATTTATTGAAATGTATATTTTTAAGAATATTTTTAATTTACATACCTTCAAAACTAAAAAATAGTGATAAGTATTTAAAAATATTACATATATTTAGCCCATATAAAATGATTGTAATGTTAGAGATAAAAAAGTTGTGATTTCATACATTTCTTAAAAAAAGTAAAAATTCATTTTTTTTAAAAAAAATCTAAAGCTAGAAATTTAATTCTCTGCCAATCTAATTTTTTAATCTACCAATATGCTTTCATTATTTCTTTTTTAAAATCTATTCAAAACTTTTGCATTTTAACATTATTGTATTTTAAATATCTTGTTTACCACCATTTGCGTTATAAAAACTCCCGATTGAAGAATGAAGACAATAAGTTATGAAAATATTGATAAGTATTATTTATATATATTTTTCATTTAGTCAATTTTTAAATTTATTTTTTGATAATATATATATGTTTTACTAAAAAAAAATCCCAAACAATATTATTATTATTACTATTCGATGATTTCAAGTCAATGTAGAGCACATCAATTACATGAATACCACTTAAACTATTTATAATATTTTCAATATAATATACAGGAGCACTTTACATTTCATTTTCTATCCAATGCAAAACAATGCTTAATATTTGATACTCATCTAAAACACCAATATTCATTACGTCCAACACTATATAATAATATTTAACTTTTATTTATTTTTATAAAGTTTTGCACAGGCTCTTTCTGTTTTTTGTTTTAATCCTATATAATACAATAAATTTTACATATGTCAATGATTATATATATTTCAAAATATTTTTGAAATCTTTTATCATTATAATATAAATTGTACCTGAGTATTATTTTTCAAAATTAAAAATAATTATTTATATACCATATAATACCTAGTAACTCATTTACCTATAAGTGTCATATAAAATGTTCAACCAGTCATTAATCTTTTAGTGTATTTTTAAAATAAAATTATTATTTTAGCACTAAACAATTTATAGTGTTTCCATGCTTTTATATATAATTTTCATTATTTATTTATATTTAAAATAATAAAAAGTGTAGAAAATTTTTATTTCAGAAAAATAAAAATAGATATGTATATCAATTTTAGTTTGTTCTGTAAAATATAATTTTGGTTATTATAGACACTTTTACTTAACATTTTCAGAATTTTTTTTTAATGTTACTCAGCTGAGAACTTATTCAGAAACAATGTAGATCTTGAGCGCATCATTCTACAAGGGTGCTAAACTACACTTGATCCATAGGTAAGTATATTCCAATAATGAAGCACTATGAGGACTATGTGTGAGTAAATTTTAATATTATTTTTAGGTGTTTTATTTGATTATACTCTAGGTAGTTGGTGAGATGGTGAAATGGTGGAATCTGGAGATCAAGCCTCTTGGACTGTGGTCCAATTCTATCACTTCCAGTACTCAAACTGCTGATGAATTCCAAAGCAATAAGTCATTTGAGTATTTATTTATTTTATTGGTTGAAGAACAATACCATGATTTAAATTTCATATTAAAGTTTCCTACTACATTTGAAGTAGCAGTAAAGTCAACTGTAGATAAAAGTTTCTATTCTTTAATCAAAGTTACATAGACCAAATGTCTTTATCATAAAGTGTAGAGATAAAAGTTAAAAAATTGCATATTTATATGAATCATGAAAACATTGACTCTGAATGTGTTAATATAAAACAATCCCAAACCATACAGTTCACTATTTAGGAAAACAAAATTTTATCTTTTCATGTAGTGTTAGAATACATTTATTGTTTATTTTATTTTATTTCTGATTTACTTCTGTGCAAGGTAACTCACTATTTCTTTCCATCACTTTTATTGTTCATAGTATCAAAATGATGATCAATCTTGTCAAATCTATACTTTCCTATAGAACACCCAGAGCAACCTCAGGTTGTGGATAGGAAAATGGCCTTCAAAGCAAAGTACTGTAAATGAGCAGTTGCCAACAATGGAACAACATTTACTATCAAGAAGTGGTGAAGAAGACAGTAGTATGTTTACTTCTATAAAATACCACAATTTCTATGATGGTGGAGGTATAATGTCAAGAGAAGATTACCATTAAATAAATCAATATCCCACTGATGCTGGGTCAGCAGCAGCATTCTTCTGAGTTAGCAGAAGATCACTATAGCTGACAATGGTGAAAAGGGAAGTAATAAACAGAAGTTCATTTTTGGAATTCAGTTAATGCATTAAGCCTGTTATGGAGGCTATTTCTGAGCACAGAATGCAATGAAAAACCACTTTGTCTTATAATTCTCTTGGTTTTATTATGAGTATTTCTACAAAAATTCATTATATTTGATGTTGAGACTTTATCCAAAATGATTTTGGTATCTTTCCCAGCAGGAGTAAACATGAGGCTACTCAGATTGTAAACCTCCAAAATCCTCATAAACTTCATTCATTGAGAAAAGACACATTGAGAATTGACATGTGGGATGGTAGATATTTGAGAAGAACTGGAAAATTAGGAAATTTGAAAAGGGACTTGTGTATAAATAATGTCTATGTTATAAAATTAAGTGAAGTGAGGTAGGAGGGAAGTGGAGGAGTAAGTAGAGATGTTAAGTTATTTTATTTGGATGGTGATAGATCAATTAATGGAGTTGATATTGCTGTGGGGAAGAGAATTTGAAATAGTGTAGTAAAAGTTGATTGTATTGACAATAGATTAATGATGAGGAGAATAAATGCAAGTCATAAAGATTTGGTAATCATACAAGTTTATATGCCAAAAACTAGTCATATGATATTAAAATTGATGAAATATACGAGTAGAGGAAATTTTCCAATACGAAGGAAAAATGCATGTATATGGCTATTGGATGATTGGAATGCTATTATGGGGAAAGGTAAGAAAAGGAATTTTTTTGGAAATTATGGTATTGGAAAAAGAAATGAAAGAGATAGGTGGCTTGTACAATTTTGTAAGAAGAATGGGTTTGTGATTTCAAGCACTTGTTTTAACATATAAGAAGATTGTATACATGGAAAGCTCCACATGATAGAGAACATTATAAAATTGATTATATATCAATTCAGGATAGATACAAGAATGTTATTAAGGGTTTACATGCTTTGCCTACTCTGATATAAACTCAGATCATTATTTGGTTATGGTTAAATTAAAGTTGAGATTAAAAAAATTAAGAAGGAAAAGATATGGAAGATGAAACTTGGATAAAATTGAGAGAAACAGAAAAAGGAAAATTTGGTTTAATATGTGAAAATGAAATAAAAAGAATTATTAAAGATGAGGAATATATCAATAGTCCTGATAAGTGTTGGTGTAAAATTAAAGAAAGATTCTTAAAAACACCAAAAAGTGATATAGGTTTTATTCAGGTAAGGAAAGCTAAACAACATTGGATAACTCAAGGTATGTTGGAAAAGATGAAAGCACAGGAAAGATGGAAGAATGTATATATTGAGGAAGGGCAAAGTGTATATAGAACAATTAATAATGAGCTGAGAAGAGAAACAGATTTAGCAAAGGGAAAATAGTTGAAGCAAGAATGTAGAAATAGAAATGCTCTAGGATATGAAAAGATATCGGGTATTTGATAGAATAAGAAATGTCACTTGGGAGAAAAAAACACAAGTAGCAAGTGAGATTGCAGATAAAAATAGAAAGAGATTAATTGATAGCAATGATATTTTAAAAAAATGGAAAGAATATCTTCAGTGTCTATTTAGAAAAGAAGCTAATTTAATTAATTATGAACTTGAAAATGAAGAAGATAGTGAAGTAGATGCAAAGATATGGAGTTATTGCTAGATGAAATAATAGAGTCAATTGCTCTGAAGAATGGTAATGCTGATGGATTTGATGCAATACTTATAGAATTTTTGAAAAAATGGGAGAATTTACTATGAAGGAAAGAGTTGGACTTTGCATTTTGATATATATCAGTAGAGTTTGACCTGAAGATTTTTTTAAGAACTATAATAATTCCAATTGCTAAATAGAATAAAGCTGTTAATTATGTAGAGTACAGAACAATAAGTTTATTATCTCATGATTCTAAAGTTTTATTGAGGATTTTAGTTCAAAGAATTTATAGAAAGATAGAGTACTATATTGGAAATAAAAACAGTTTGGTTTTTAGAGAGGGAAAAGTACAAGGGATGCTATTGGTGTTGTTAAACAATTGTAGAGAAATAAATTGAAAAAAGATGAAGTATGAGAGATGCTATTTATGTTGTTAAACCAATTGCAGATAGATAAATTGGAAAAAAGATAAAGGAATTAGTATATGTTTTGAGGATCTGGAAAAAGCATTTGATAAAGTAGACTGGAATAAACTTATGACCATCTTAAAAGATAAAGGAATATTTTGGAAAGAGAGGATTGATTTGGAATATGTATACTGAAAAAAGGATAAGAATTGGTAAAAAATGAGACTGATGAAGTGAATATAGAAAGTGGAGTTAGGCAAGGGTGGAGTATGTCACCTGTTATTTTTAAACTTTGTTTAGAATCAGGCTAAATAATTATTTAGAATGTAAAGGAGCAAATGTTGAAAGTAAAATAATAAAATGTATATGATTTGCAGATGATATGACCCATGTTGAATAAATTATAAGAGGGACATAAGGAATATGAAATGAAGATTAATGTTGAGAAGACTAAGTGTTTATGGATAAATAGAAATGCAAAAAGACTGCAAATCAAAATCCATGATAACATAGTTCAGCAGATAAAGAGATTTAGATATTTGGGTATCTGGTTGAGGGAGAATGGAAGAAGTGAAGATGAAGTTAAAAGATAAATATTATTGGCAAAGGGGGCATTTGTTAAGAGAAAAAATATTTTATGACCTTTGTAAAGAGAATTAAAAAAAAAGTAATTAAAAGCTGTATGTGGAGTGTATTAGTGTATGATTGTGAAACAAAGACAATGAATAATAAACTCAAGAACAGATTGGAAGCCTTTGTATGTGGATGTGGAGAAGAATAGAAAAAAATCAGTTGGATAAATAATGAAAAAGTTTTGAAAAAAGTAAATGAAAGAAGGAGATTGATTGAGGAAGTTGGAGAGAGAAAGAGAAACTGGGGTGACATATATTAAAAAGAAATTATAGTTTATTGAAAGAGGTCTTGGAAAGAATAAAGAGTGAGAAGTAAGAAGAAAGTAAGGAAGAGATTGAAATTGTTAGATGATATAAAAGTTGGGAAGAGTTGCATGGAAATGGAGATCTGGGCAGTGAAGAGATGAATTGATAATGTTACTATTCCCTGGACCTGTTCATTTGACAGAATACTGTTGATAATGATAGAACATTTAAGAATAACATGGTTTATATAATCATAAAAAGTCAGTGTGGCTCTTCTCCCTTAATTTTATTACAGTGATACGCATATTATTAATTATTATTTAATTCAATAATATTCAGTTAACAAATTATAATTTTTGTCTGTTTTACATATTATATGGCATTGCTTGGTATTTCAAGTATCTTGTCACATTATATATCAATTGATTCATTTATTATTAGGTTTTCTAAAAAAAAATTCATTAATAGATAAGGTAAGAATTATATACTCATAAATTAATTAGTTTGCATTTTTTGGCATATAGCACATATGTTTATTATTTATAAGCAATTAGCCATCGTATGATGCATTTGTGAATGCATATTCTATTACTATAAAAGTTATTACTAAAGATGCCTTATGTTTTGACAAGTGTTGAGTAAATGCAGTGAATCTAAATACCCAAAGGGTGCTATAAATTCAAGACATGAGAATGCATTTTGCATTACTTTCATCAAGACTTCTCATTAATTAGGTTTCCAATCACCGATACCATATTGAAAAAAAAAAAATCTTCTCCAATTTCATTCTGGAAAAGATCAATGTTTCAATAGCATGATTTATAAAAACTCTTATGACAGTTTATCAAATTTCATTGGTGATTTAATAACCTGCTGCATGACAAACTATTCATAATTAATGCCTTGATACTTTGTTAGAAATTTGAGATTCAGAACAACATCAGTGTGATAAGCTAATAACAAATAAACCACATTTAGGCTTGAATTCCAAATATTGTAGAATATTATTAAAGTCTTAATTAACTTTTTGATACTAATAGGAGTTTTTTTTTTCCAATTTATTGCTACTTTTACATTCAGCAATGTATTTAATATTAGAAGATTAACTTTATGTGGATTTTTTTACTCTTAATTATTAAATATAAGAGATTTGAACACAGACTTTCAAGCATCCTTCAACCATCCACGCTATTTCATATTACTGACTAACTATAAACTACTAAGTTATTTTTTAAAAAATCATTTCAATGACTTTCATGTTTTATGTTTTGCAAATGTTTAGCTAATTTATACATATTTTTTTGCAATTCCAGAAATAATTATTTTCTGCGTAATCTTGCTATTTAAATTGATTCTGTTAAATTTTTTAAAATCAATCTTTTATCTTCATTTAATTTGTTAATGTTAAAGTTAGCATTAGTTGTTTTTGCTTCATTATAATTTTTTTTAATATTAACTTTTTTTATTTTAATAAAATTTGATACTAAGAGATTTATAACAAAAAAAAAAAAATATACAAAATTTTTTTTTAGAATATTATTCAGTCGCACTCAATATAGAGAATTGTGGAAATGTAAAATAAAATAGTTATTTTTTTGTTTTTTTTTTCATAATAATTTTGATATCTAGGTATATAATTCTGCACAAGATGTTCACAAGACTAAAATGTTCTGCAGAGTTATATATGTGTACATAAAAGATAAAACAGTATTTTAATAAATTTACTGTAGGGCAAAGATCACTGCAACAGTCCTTTACAGAACAGCAACAAAAGAGAAAGGATTACTTACCAGATTTGACAATTGCTTGTAAAAATTTGAGCATTTTTCATTTTTCTTTTATTCTCTAACAGGTGATTGCATAATTTCTGGCCAATGTTACATGAATAATTAATTTGGATATGATCTGGCCATGCAAAAGCAAAATTCTAAGACTGATTAATACTTGAAAAAATTTCATCTTTGATTTAACCTCATGTTGTAGATGTGGCAGATGAGGCCCTTTTATGGATGTGTTTGATTTTTTTTGCATCAATATAGCAAGAGATACAATTTTATAAAATTGTAAACAAGGATTTTAAAGATTAATATTATTTAAATTTGTTTATATATATATGTAAGCAAACTTTCCTAGCAATTAATATAATATATAATTAGATCACAATGGTTTATAGAGCATGTGAAATGCTTTTGTGTTGTGTATATCCACAAGAATGTGTGGACAAATAACCATTATAGTGTTAATATCTCAAATTTCAAAATCATGCTTTGATATAATGCACTTTATCAAAGCCAAACAAAATATAATAACAGTGTCATGTTTTTTAAAATAAAATATATACACATTTAATATAGTTTTTAATTTTATTTATTGTACATAGCAGCTAATTTAAATTCTGTTATTCTTGTTTTTTATTTTATTTACCTGCATTATAATTGGACAAGAGATGTTTATTACATAATGTTTTTGAATATGGTGATATCATTTCTTGACAAATTTGAGCAATCTTCGAAAAAATCTATTAATGAGAATTAGAAAAACTCATACAATTTGATAGTGAAAGTAAAGACTTCATAGTGAAAGATAGTACATTTATCCATTTCTTTTTTTTTTTAATCTTTATATAAATTGCAAAGGTTATCTGTAGTTATTTTTATATTATCATTACTTTTTTCTTTACTTACAATTTTAAAATTTTTATTCATTTTGTAAAACATTTCAGTTCTTAGTTAACTATTTACTGTAAATGATTTATCAAAAATTATGCCAATGTCGGGAAGGCTATTATATTTCACTTTACTGACTCTTTGAGAAGTAGTCACGTTAATAACAACAATCATTATTAATAATAACAGCTATCAATTTTTATTAAATTTTAAGAATAAAACTATGTATTTTAAATTGTACCTTTTTATTATTATTATTATTATTATTATTATTATTATTATTATTATTATTATTATTATTATTATTATTATTATTATTATTATTATTATTATTATTATTATTATTATTATTATTATTATTATTATTATTATTATTATTATTATTATTATTATTATTATTATTATTATTATTATTATTATTATTATTATTATTATTATTATTATTATTATTATTATTATTATTATTATTATTATTATTATTATTATTATTATTATTATTATTATTATTATTATTATTGTTGTTATTGTTATTGTTGTTGTTGTTGTTGTTGTTATTATTATTTTTTGTGGAAACTACCCAATTAAGTTTTTATACTGGCAGCTATATTAGCATTCTCCATTTGTTCATTTCTGTGATGATTATTATTCTGCATCACTTTGAGCATAAAAACTACTGAATAAGATAACCTATGGTTTTACTGATGAGTTGTTTTGATAAAATTCAGTAAATTAGAAGGTTGCTGACAATAAGAAAAGTCTTTAGAGTAATAACAATAATCTGGTGCTAAGTAGTTTAGAAGTTGGAGTAGATTCTATTAATGAATTGGATTCCAAATGCAGGCAATTAAAGTATATTAATTTATGGCTTAATAGTAATAAGCTAATGTTATATAATATATTACATGCTTACTTTTCATCACAATATTTCTGATTTGGTAATATCAGATAATTTGGTTATTTTCTGGTGAGCATATTATTTTTGTGGAAAATGAAGGTTAGTTTCTTAGTCATAAGCATTTTTGTTATTCATTTGATAATGACTTTCTCAACATTGCTATTTTAGAATTGGTATAATATTAACTTATGATAAATGCTCATAAAGGAAATAAAGCAATGTTATTTACTATGATTTTGAAGCTATGTTTCTTTAAAAATATTATCCTAATTTAGTTTTAAAAAATTGATTGGTTTCCCAGTGAAGAGATACTATCAAAAATGCTGAAGAAGGAAGTGTGTCATATCTCACCATGCCTTTAGAAGTGGACTAGTCCATATTCCTTCTTTATTTGATTGGATTGAGCATTAATGGCCACTAACCAATGGGTAAACATTAGATAAAACTCAGCCAATTAATTAGTATGGGCAATAGGCAACTATGCTTTTTGAATCTGAATGCTTCCAGTAAGATTGAGATCTGACAATAAATAGACAGCCTTTATAGAGGCTAAGGTGAGAAATTCTGTTTAACATAAGCGATGGTATGCTTTCTCCATTGAAACCACTGCTAACAGTGATCATTTCCATTATAGCTATTATGCTATAGGTCTATGTAGTAAGGCAAGTCCATGATATGACTGGAAGTTGCTAAGACCAGAGCCAACTCAAGGTAAGCTGTCTGGTATAGTTGGAAAAATCATTGGACAAACTCACGAGGCAGACTGTTTCATACAGCTGGAGTTGGTCGAGTCTTTCAGGCATCAGCGGTCCTGCATTAATAGATGTTGTATATGTAACAGTATATTCATTGATATTGTATATTAGGTATATATATATATTTAATATTAATAAAACATATTAATTGAATTTCAGGTGTTCATATTGTTTGTTACTGATGGTTTGAGTCTGCAATTCTGATCAAACACAAAAGAATTGGCGCAGTCTGACAAAAGAAATATTTTTCTCCACAACTGGAAAAATAGAGTAAATACATAAATGCACAATTGATGACATTCATTGTATTTACAATATAGTGAGTGATTAATAAAATCACTATTCTGCCTGAACAAAAATCAGATTTGGCAGTTTGGAAAAACAAACAAAAAATTGACCTCAAATGTTATAGGTGTGCCGATGAAGTCTTAAATCAATCATGAGGGTGTACTTGTAATATAGTGACAGAAGCTCTTTCTAATGGATTTTTAGCTTTATCATTATTGTTTTTGGACAGTTACAAGCTGTAGCTGTCAAATTAACATTATGAATGGTAACTCGCAATTGTTTCTCTCATGACAAATAGAGGGAAAATTTCAAAATGGCTAATTTCATTGGTTCCATGGAAGCTTTTGATTCAACCTATCCTTCAAGCTATAAGGAGAAATTAATATTTTACTTACAGGCTAACCAGATCAAAAATACTGAAGTAAAATTAGCTACATGGTAATAGGATTTCTGACATATGAGATCTTGTAATCACATTCTATGTTAGAAATGCTGTCTGACCTATATTTTGACAAAACATTAGTGATACAGATTATTTTCCCAATCCCTCAAACTTTTGACAATAATGCAGATATTATTTCAGTCTCTGCATCCAAGAGCAGAGGAAAAATTCAGGAAGTTTGCAACATGAATCTAGACCAATTGGCATTGAACTGAGATTTCAAAGATTTCCTGAATGAAGCAACTTCATGATCATTTTATTTGTGGGATAAATGATCATAGCTTAAGACTTAAACTACTAATGATGCTGGATTTAGACTTTAAATCAGCTTTGTCCCAAGAAATACTAACAGAATCAATAGATAGTCAGGCAAAGCCATTAAAAAAGTTAATGGTGATGTGCAAAAATTGAGAAATCAGCCAGCTCAGATAATGGAAATAGTGCAATATAAAAATACAACAAAAATAATTAATTAGCATTAGTCAGAAACTGAAAATGACAACATTATTCAGAAAGCTATATTAATTAAAATATATCTAAATTGAAGTGATTTTAATCATGACTGATAATCAGTCCTTTCAGCCTAGAACATAAGAATTGGGGCAGTAAATGAAAGAATCAAAAATTGTAAAATGTAAATTTTTAGATAGAACAATATTTGTAGAAAAAGACTTGAACTTGATTTTTCAATTCAAAATTAGCACAAACCTAAATGAGAAAAATTAGATGATTGCAAAAATATAATTAAATTATTCATAAAGAGAAAAATGACTATTTTGGACTAAAACTGCATTACACAATTCAAGGTATATAATGCCAGTAATTGATTTCTTTGTGTCTCAAGTCAAGAAATGTTTTGTGACAAATGTTAGCAACAATAGAAAGAATAGCAGTATTATTATGTTTTTCCAGCCAAAGGTTACAGATTGAGAATAGGCTGTGTGAATCTTATAATCATGAAGATATTACATATAAATGTCTAGAAAAAAAGTGATTATTTTATTACCCTCAATCTAGTTACATTGCTAGATCACATTTATAAAATCATTGTCAGGCTGATGGGAGAAAAAATTAAAAACAATGGTAGAGTTTTATGGGAACTGAAAAGAAAAATATGAATATGGAGACTTATAGGAGAATATGTTGCTGGAACAATACTTATGGAGAAGGAATTGTAAAAAAAGCATTTGTAAATCAATTATTAGATGAGATTAAAATTATTTTATGTTTCTTTAGTTAAAAAGGAATTTTCTATGAGCTACATTTAAATTAGTCTAGAGAATTTTCTGAATCACAAAAAGTTGTTAATAAAAGTCAAACTTACATCTCAAAATCATAAAGACAATTGATGAAACAGTTAATGAGTGAAGAAAGAGAAGATAGAAATTGTATGTTATTGCTATAGTAAATTGGTCTTAAAGCAAAAAAATGATAAAAAAAGACAAAAAACTTATAGAGACAACAACTTAAGGATCACAGATAAAATGTATAGATAGAAAACTATAAATCAGAGAAAGGTCAACAATTATGATGGGAAAACTTGACATGTGGAAATTAATGGATGTGGACAAATATAGCTTCTGATCAAAATTTGCATTCAATATGCCAAAATAAAATTTGACAAAAGATGGAGCATAACTGAGAATGAGTGTAAAGATTTCATTACAAATTAAAAAATAGCATCACTTATTGAGAAAATACCTTTAAAGACCATTAAATGTAAGTGGGAGTAGATCAGGTCATGAGAGAAGGGAAATTATAAATATTATTAATAAAAAATCAAAAAAATACCGTTATTCATAATAAAAGGTAGACCAAAAGAGTTCTGAAAAGAAGTGTTTTAGTCAACTAAGATTTAAATAAATTATATTGCATAGACTAAGCTCTAAAAATGGAGTTAAAAATTGGGGTAATGGAAATGTGAAACTAATAATATATGTCATATAAAATACTTATACATACACTGTAAAAGAGTAAACCAAAGAGCTACTAAGAAAAGGATTATTAGAATGTAGTTAAGATTCTGAGTGGGCAATATTGTGACTTCAAAGCCTAATAGTTCAATATATTTGAGTGGCGATTGCTAAAAGAATAAAATTTAATAGCTGAAGTTACTGCCAAAATGCAAGAGAGAAGTTGTAGATTTGCTGCAAAAAGCCAACATATGAAGTTTGACACAGCAGGTGAGTAAAACATCAGTGGTGATTTTCACCATAGAAATCTCATAAAATTATACTGGTACACTTATCTGCAGACATATTTCTACCAAAAATTAAAACTCTGTTGAGAGATACAATGTGTTTATTCTCATATTTTGATTATATATTTTCAAAAGCAGATAATAAAAATTGTAGATCATCTTACTATTTTTTGAAAGGTTAAATATTTTTTTTTGTGGGGGGGGGGATTAAACCCTAAAGATGTATAGGGGTCACCTACGAATTTAAATTCTGAGACATTATTATTTATTATAATAGAGAGTTTCTGACCTAAAAAGGCAAAGGCTGTTAGAAAAGTTCTACAACCATAAATATCAAAGAATTAAATGTATATTTGGGACTGAGAATTATCTATTAAAGGTAAATCCAACAAGTCAAAAACACTATGTATATTAATGAAAAAATAAAATGAAAATGGAATAAAATGAAAGAACATGTTTTTAGGCAGAACAAGAAGATATTCTTTCAAAATTGATTGAATAATAAATGCATCAGAACATAGAATTGTTATAGTTATTTGTCATCCATTAGATATTGGTTGAACATTATCAAAAGCAGTACTAAATTATGGCCAGAGCCTAGAAGTACCATTTGGTATAAGAAAATTCTATAATTTGCTTGGAATTTAAAATTGCAACACAATTAGATATTTATGAAAATTATTAAGAATGAGAAGGTTATTTCTAAACTTTTAAGCATGCTATATTGTATAAATATGATTTTAGCATATAATTATCAATTGACATATAGATCAGGCAAACAAATTAAGGGTGCTAAAGTGTTATTTCATTGTCCTGATAAAAGTAAAATATAGGGGACACAAATTCTTTAAATTCAGAAAGATTAAATAGTTTTCTAGAATACAACAAGATGGGTAGTGTAAATGAATAGTAAATATAAAAAAAAACATTTGCCTAAAAATAGCATCCTAATGATGTAACAGAATGATGGAATGTGAAAGAGCACATCACAGTATACAAAGAATATATTATGAAATAACTGTAGTGATTCATTTTAATTTTAAAAATTAATTACTCAATGATAGCCATCTAGAAAGTATGAGAGTAAAAATTTTGGTTCTTATTTGTATATGGTGGCCTGGATTTGATAGATATAATGTAAAAAATAATTAAAAGTTATGGCAATTATCAACAAGTAGTGAGAAATTTGATAAAACATTATTAAGCATAGCGTAATTCCCAAATCCATTTCAGCATGTCTACATAAACCATACCAGGCTATCAAAATATTTTCTATTTCTTATCATGATAATGTACACTATAGTTGGATGGAACATAACATTATAAAAAATATAGACTTAAATAAAACTATCAACTAGAAATACAGCAAACAATTTAATTTCACAAAGTAGAATTAATTTTTACTCATTTTAATATTATTGAGAATAAACCAAATCGAACAAATATGAGGGTGCTAATAACTATATAAGATCTAGATCGATATATATAGGCAGACCTACTTCTATAATTTTTCTTGATGTCTAGATTTAAAAACCACAACTAATTTTTATAAAGTACTTACAAAAAAAAAGTAAATGATTTTTCAAAAGGAGTTTATAATTTTAGTATTGAATGTCTAATTTTCAAATTCTAAAATACTTTTTTAAAAATATTTTCCAATAGTCGTTAAATAGTTTTTTCTTGCTTCTCAAAACCTGTTAACTTGTAGCAAGATTTTAACAATAACATCTGTAATAAATGATAGTTATTTTTAGTCTGCTTTGTAAAATCTACTTTTTCTGAACGTTATCATTCTTTTCTTAATCTTTTTTTTTAAAACTTTCACATTATGAATTATCTTTAAATATAAGATTTTTATAATATACAATATATGTTGACGTGAATAAGAGATTGAAACTTATTACTGAATTATATTATTGCTACAAAATGAAAGTCATTTTGACATTAATACAATTTTCAAATCCATAGATTCTGTTTTTTCCATTATTCTGACAAACTTTTTTTTAAAATCTCATCAATCTATCTCACATGTGATCTTTTTTTCAGGTCTTTTATAATATTTTGGGATCCAATTTAAGACTTCATTTGTCTACTACATCTCTAACCCAGATCCATTTTAATCTTTTAATTCTTTTAAAGAAGTTAATATCTGCCCGTTTTTTCATATTTTGATTTTATCTTGCTATTCTTAATATATAGCTTTCCATCCTTTGCTGTGTTGTTTAAAATCTTAGTACTATTCTTCTATTAGGCATCCAAGCTTCAAATTCATATTCAAAATGTAGACGTTTTTTCTCAAAAACACTAGGCCTATTTTTTTTAATATTATTGCTATGAGAAAAGCATTTCATCCAAATATATTTTCTACAATTAACTGAATTTATTATATAATTTTTATCTATATTAATAATCAGCCAAGATATTTATAATTATTAGTTTTTTTTATAATTATTTACTGTCAATCTTTATTTTTTGAAAAATCATTTGACATTACTTTAATCATTTTAGCACTTATTTTTATTCATACTTTATTGTTTTTATCTATAACTTTTGTAATATTTCATGAAGATCTGAAACAGTATTTACAAAAATAATTATATCATCTGCAAAATTTTAATATTTGAAATAGACTTCTATTTTCTTTTTAAAAATTCAGCACAAAAAGTAATCATTGATTAGTGAGATGTAAGATATGGATTAATGTAAACATAGACAAATAAAAGCTGTTAAGAAACTATTTTCACTTGGTATTTCTTATTTGTGAACTCACAAAGCATTTTAAATAATAACTGTCTTTTATAATATCTAAAACTTAGAGATAATTTAATAAGAAGGTACTTGATAATCTAATAAGTACAGTTAACCAAAGAGCTAGTATAAAAAAAGCCATAACTAACCGATACATTTTTAAATGAGACAAAGTAATGTATGAAATGAAGAAGAAATATTTAAGAGATCAGTTTAAAAGAACTAAATATCTGGAATTCAGTCATATGATATGAAAAGATGTAACTGATGATATAAGAAAATATAACTATGAATTGAGAAGAGCAGCTAGAGAAGAAAACATTTTAATATTGAGAGAAAAGTTGTTTCAGCAATAATAAAAAGAATTATAATGAATTAAAAAAAATTGAATTTGGCACAACTATAACATCTTACAAATTGCAACATTTTAAATGAAATGAAACATTTATATCTATAAAGAATAAAAAGACTTCAGAAAATGACAGATTTATTGATGATATACTAAAAAATATAAAGGAATAGAAAAATTGATGGTAAATTTAAATAGAAAATATTTAAATGATAAAGAAGTAATAGATGATTAAAATATTGCAATAGTGACATTGATATTTAAGAAGATGAAAAAAAAGTTTTTTATCAGATCTATGTAATAATCTTTACTAATACTATTACATCCAAGGAAAGTTTTATGACTTTTAATGTTTATGATTTTTTAATGTTGTAATATTATATGACTTTCCACTAACAAATCATTTATTTATTTTTGATTGATAAAGGTATGCATCATGGTAATTTCGTGCCCCCAAGTACTTTTTTAAAGTTTAAAATTAAAATGGAAAGCTAAATGGATAATTACATATAGAATATTTATTATCAAACTATAAAACATGTCCATTTGATTTTAACCCTCTCCCCCCAAAAAAATCATAATGCAATTTTTTCCCACAAATTTCACAATATTAGGTCATTTTTTATTTGTGTCTCCAGATCTGAATTTACTGCATTTTAATTTTTCAATAATTTTTCAATTCTAGTAATGAAATATCATGTGATAATTTTAAAATGCTGTTGCTCTTTTATTTTTTATTTATAATGAATCCCACATCATTTGGGCTTCCAATTTTTGCCATAATAGTAAAGTATAGATCCATTTTTCTTTTCATTTTTTTTCTAATTTCACTAAATTTGATAGTGTTATATTTAATATTAAGCAGTTTCTGTATTCATTCATTGAATATTCCTTTACTTGAAAGTGATCTACATTTGTATATGGCTAAATAAAGGATCAATCATTTAATATCAGCCTAGCTCTGTAATCTTGTTATTCCTAGCAAACTTTGCTTGCAGTTCTCAATTGCTGATTCCAAAATATGAGAACCAACATTTATTTTTGTCTACTGTGATTGTAAATATAAAAGAAAATGAGAATTTACATATTTATTCTGATTCAAAAACCTAATTTATTTTTAGTTGTTAAGAACAATTAGACATCTGAAGAGATAAATTATGAAATTTCTTGTTATAAATTTAAAAAAAAAGTCAGTAATTTGCTTTGTTGGCTGGTGCATAACCATTGACTACCATCCATGTTATCATTTGTTAATAACAGCTTCAACAAAAAGACAATCTGGAATAGATGATAAGATTTTCCTTTGGTCAGTTTCTTTAAGATTAAAAAAAAAACCAGTTCTCCTTTCAGTACCATCATTGCCAACCATTATCAGTTTACTGCAGAATAAAGGTCTCTTCAAGTTCAATCCATCTTCTCTGATCATTAGCCTCTCTTCTCCACATCATCCCTGCACACTTTTTTATTCCATCAATCCATTTCACATGTGGTCTCTTTCCGGATATCTTACAATCTCAGAATTCAGTTTAAGATTTCAATTATTCATCTATTATCATCTCTTCTAGAAATAGGTCAAGTCCAACTATACTTCAGTATTTTAATTCTTTCAACAATGTCAGTAACACCTGTTTGTTATCTTACCTATGAATTGCATTTTCGATCTCTTCTTGTTACTCCTAAGATGCATCTCTCCATACATATTTGAGTAGTCTGAAGTCTTTGTATTGCTATTCTATTAAGTGTCCATGTCTCAGATCCATAATTAAGAACTGGTAAAACACATTTATTAAAAAACTTCTTTTTCAAACCCATAGGAATATTTTCTTTTAGTATTAACTATTTCTGCCAAAAGCACTCCAACCAAGTTTAATTCTATGATGAATTTCATCCATTATGTTTTCATCTGTAATAATATTATGACCAAAGTATTTGTAGTTATTAACCTCTTCTAACTCATTATAAACAATCTTTATTTTCATCTTTTGAGAAAATCCATTGAACATTACTTTAGTCTTTTTAACATTTACCTTTAGTCCTACTTGCTTACTTTCATTTGGTAACTCCTGCAGCATTTCTTGAAGATCTAAAGCATTATTTGCAAAAATAACGACATAATTTGCAAAATATAAATGGCTTAAATAATCTCCTTTTATTTTTACTCCTTTAGCTTCTCATTTTAATCCATAAAATACTTCTTGCAGCACCACCCTGTAAAAAGTTTTTGAGATTTAGAGCCACTCTGTCTTACACCATTCTCACTGTTAACCTTCCTAGTATCAGTATGTAATCTAATTGTTGCTGTTGCATGTTTATAAATATTCTTCAGAATATGACAATATCCTGGGTCTATACCTTTCTGATTCAATGCTTTAATCACTGAAGAAATGCTGATAAAATCAAATGCCTTTTCATAATCTATAAATTCAAAGCATAATGGCAACTCATATTCATTAATCCTTTTTACAATATAATTTATCAACCCCTATTATTTCATATATTTACACTACCTTCAATACTGAAATTACTACTAGCTTAAACACATCTTCACACTTTAACCTACAACTGTACGATTTTTTACCCATTCTAAGTTTACACCTTGTAACTATTATTAATCCTTTTTATAACTTTTCTACTGTACTAAAATCACTTTTAAATCCAGCTTGTTCTCTTGATTGGTTGAAATACAATAATTTCTATAGATAAGTTGTAATTATCTTGGTAAAATTTTGTATAAAACTGTTAAAAGATTGATAGGTCTGTAATTTCTAATATTATCTTTATCACCTTTTGTAAAATATTAATATTTATACTGCATTCTTCCGATCATCTGGCGCATCTTTATCATTTAGATATTTGGTATATAACTTTGCCAAAAATTTTTCTATTTCTTCATCTTCTTTTTTTAATATATCAATTATAATTCCATCATTACCTGGAGATTTTCCTTTCTTCATAAATTTAATTGATGTATCACTTCTTCATTTAAAATTTTAGATAATTCAGAAGATGTAATAGATATAGGAGATACTTGTTCTTTATTACTATATAATCATTGATAGAACTCTTCTACCCATTTGATGATGTCATCTCTCTTTTTAGTAATAGTTCCATTTTTTTTTCTTATTGCAGATATAAGTTTCCTACCAATACCAAAATATTGTTTTAAATTCTTGAGACTTTTATTCTCTTCTACAGCCTTCCTTGCTAGCTCAAAATTATACTTTTTTATATCATTATCAACTCTTTTTCACATCACTTTACAAAAGTCGAGATATTCAATCCTTTTTAATGCATCATTATTATATATTTTCATATTCTTTCTTTTCTTCATAAATTCTCTAGTCTCAGTAGAAATATTATTGGTCAATTGCTGCTTTGTTCTACTAGCTATCTTTGTTGCAGTTTTTAAAAGGGTATCAGTTTTTTTTTTATTAATTTCATTCAAATCTGAATCATGTTCAAAACCTAGTAATATTTGAAACTGATTTGCAAGTTCTAATTTAAATGCATTAGAATGCTTTTGAAGATTAGGAATATCAACTGTAAAGATTGATTTTCATAATAATATTTGTTTCTCTAGTTTTGCATTAACACATATTTTACATTTACTAATCGATGACCACTTCCTGTGTTGAATTTATTAAGAACATTAAAATCTTGAAATATATATTTTCTGTTAGTCAAAATATAATCTTATTCTGCTGTATCTTTATTTGAATGTTTCCATGTCCATTTCCTTTTAACATTTTTCTCAAAAAAAAAAAAAAAAGAATTCATAATATAAGTTTTTCTTTTCTGCAAACTCCACAAGTCTATGTCCTCTCTCATTTTTATTACCAGAACCAAATTTACCTATAGCACTTTTATCTTTCATTTGTTTACTAATTTTAGCATTAAAGTCTCCCATAACAATTTTAAAATCTTGTTTAGTCTGACCAAAAGTCTTCTGTACATCCATATAAAAATCTACTACTTCATGACTATGAGAACTTGTTGAGGCATAAACCTGAATTATCTGCATTTGGTATCTGCTACTAAGTTGAATAACAAATCTTTCCACTCTTTCCTATACACCATCAATCTCCACAATGTTGTTCTTCCACTTTTTATTTATAATGAATCCTATTCCATTTGTATTTCCAATATTTATGCCTATGTAGTAGAATACATGCCCACTTTTTAAATCAATTGCCTCTTCATATGCTTTTCTTCTAACTTCACAAAGTCCAATAATGTCCCATTTAATATAAGACAGTTCTTCCAATTCTTGCAATCTTCCTTCACTTGAATATGATCTGCAGTTGTACATACCTAAATAAAATTTTTCATCAAATGGCAGTCTGGGTCCACAATTATCAGCCATCAAACATTGCCTTGGCTGGTGACTTTACATCCTCCTGGAAATAAGGGACATATTTATTTTTGTCTATCATGATTGTATATATTTATTAGAAAAAAATTTCATTCACACACACATTCATTCTTTTTTTTCAGGCAACTGAGAAGAAAGACCATAGGTGTTTTTTGATCTTAAACTCAGAGGTAAAAAACCAATAAACTCACTATGCTGGCTAATGTATGTTGTTGAGCAGCTTATCAATGTTTGTATACTATATAAATAATCACATAGTAACAGCAGCTGCAATGACAAGAATATATGGAGTGCGACATTAGAAATTTGCCCTGCTTGGTTCCTTTAAGGCCTCCAAGAGAAATCAGAGGGTCACTTTTTAGTTGATAGCAAATTCTTTTCTGCAGTATATTTATATATATTTGAAATTTTTTTATATAAATAATTTGAGGATTTAGCAATTATATGATACATAAAGTTCACCAGTATTTCAAAGGTATAAATGTTTGGTACAGTGAAATCTTGCTACATTATCCCATTTATGTTAATGGCTTTGCACATTTTTATCTTCTCTGTTTTAATTCAAGAAAAATCATAAACAACTATCCTACAGCTACTAAACTGTGAATTATTTTAATATGATTTATCCATGTGGATACATTTTTTTTTTAAGTTTTAAGATATTAAAAATTACTCTTTGTTCTCCATCTTTTTTTTTGTAATAATAAAAACTTTCCAACTCTGTAGTTGAGAATTATTTATGAACAAACATAAACATGCCATTTTTGAGTTTTAGTTTATTGCAAGCATGTTTATGCATTTTGGGTTATTCATAATTTTATACATTTACTATATCTTTGTAGAAAACAGTGTTACAGAAACAATTGAGTCATTATATGAGAGATTTATGGTATCAAATAGTGTGGATAAAAAAAAGACAAGTGGGAAGTTGTTTGAGCTTTGTTGTGAGGCATTATCAAATGTTGATGAAATTATACAGAACTCTCAATTCATCATTTTTCAAAAGAATAGAGAAAATAAATAATAAATATAAGAAAACTATCTTGCTGGCATTCAGTTGCAAATCGTAGACAAAAACATTTTAATGATTATTTATATGCAAATTACAATTTACATTTAATAATACAAAGCATTCCATGTATTATTTACAAAATGATTTAAAATATTTATACAGTAAATATATAATTATAATATAAAACAAATTACACATGCTTAAAAATCAGGATTAACATTAATTGTAGTGATTAGATATAGAATATTCTTTAAATACTCATATCTATTTATAATAATGGAGATAAAATGCTTTTATTGACTGTGCACTAAAAATAAATAAATAATTTTTTCAACCATAACTGGAGTTCATAGATTTAACTCAAAATAAAAATATGGGGCTTCCAGAAATTAATTAAATCAATCTCTATTTTTTGTAACTAGGAATTGAGAATTAATTTGTGTCTCCCCCCCTCCATGCTTTTATTTCAATTTAAATCTAAAAACTATAATTGTGGTTCAAGAAACAATTATTTCTTTTTAGTGCACAGTCAATAAAAGCATTTAATATATAAAATCTTTTACCTATTATTTTTAAGATTTAATATTAGCACAGTAAATGATAATGTAAAACTAAATTGACAGGACACTTATAGTTGATATATATATCACTAGATGTTTCTGCTTTAAGTTGAAATGTATACTCCTTTGGTATATATCATTTTTAGTATGTGTACATAATACGGCATGTATATATATTGCAAATGAACTTCACTTAATACATATTTTATTTTAAATCAATATTACACATATAGTATATAGAAGTCATTAAATATTTCTGCAGTAAGTTAAGATATATATACTCTTAATGTATATATTATATTTATTATGTCACACAATTATATATGCATAATAAACCAGTAACTAACTTTTTTTATTTAAAATTGCTATATTTATTTTCATTTTAAAATAGTTTTTTTTAAAACAAATTCTCAAGCAAAAAATTGCAATCTTTTTTAACTTTTCCCAATCATTCTAAATAATGCGAGTTTTGGAGTTTACCTTTAAAAAAAACCAATTGTTTTAAGATAAAAAATAGAAACTATCAAACAATTTTAAATAGAAGACTTAGTTACTGATTTATTCTAAATATATAATTATGTAGACATACTAAATACATTATATAAATTGTATACATTCAAATATCAGCCTTTTAAGCTAATTGTGCATACGCTTTGTGAGTGTTAATAATAAATGAATACTTTCTCACCAATACAAGATATAGTATTTATGCAGGAATAAAAGGAATCCTCTTATTCCTATGACTCAAATGCTTATATATGAGTAAATTGTATTGGTGAGAAAGTATTCAGTTATTATTAACACTCGCAAAGTGTATGCACAATTAGCTTAAAAGGCTGATATTTGAATGTATACAATTTTAAACATACGCTATATAAAATAAATGCTTATTATATAAATTAAGAGTTTAAAATGATTAAAAAATGTTATCAAATTGAAAAAAATTATACTGCCCTCATATGAACATAACTTAAAACAAATGAAAGTTCTAAGAATAATTGTTAACTGCAATATATGAAGTTATCAAATACTTTTTATATTTTTCCTGCCTTCTGTTCTATATCTATCAAACTAGTTGACTTACTAAAATATAAATGATTCAAATGGATTAGGCTGGTGTAACTTAGTGATTTATCAATTTTCAAGCAATTCTATTGAATTTAGATATATTAAATTTACCCTTGATTTTAAAATTTTATTCTAACTTGAAAAAGATCAAAAGTTAACAAACTGATTTTCCAACTTCAATAAAAGCATATAATAATAGATGTATTTATATATTGGACTATTTCCACCATCTACTATAAGTATTAAATGGTTTTAGAAAAATTTAACAGTTGAATGTATTTGGAATATTTAAATAAAGTTAAATTTTTCTAAAGACATTCAATACTTGTAGTAGATGATGGAAATACTTCAATATATAAATACAACTAAAATACCATCATTGTAACCTTCAGGAAAACATTTAATAATAGTGTTTTTATTTTTGTTTAATTATCCATATAAAATTTAAAATTTCTTCTTAAAATTTTTTGAAATTCAGTGTATGCAGCTTAGTATACTGTTAGCATTTCAAGATTTTGACAATATTGACACATTTTTTCAGATTTTTTTTTACCTTCCCTTATTGGTTTAAATAGTAAAACTGATTTAATCAAAAAATGATCTCATGCATATTTGAGACAATGGAAAAATACTATGGAAAATAAAAATTTAAAAATGAGCAGTTTTTATTTTGATTCTGATAATGATAAATTATAATTAAACTTGAGTTATATATTGTGACAGTACAAATTTGATTGTAGTTAAAATTATTTGCAATACAAAACTGCCATGCCATGAAATTATCAAAGGTAGCTTAATAAAAATATCTTAAATTGATTTAATGTAATTGACTAATAGATTTACTAGCACAGTTATAAACTGTAATTTTAAACTGAAGGCAATCAATCCTTTTCTCATGCTTTGTACTGTTATATTAAATCAACATTGTTTTTGTTAAATGTGAATAAACTCTTAACACAAGGCACAAGATAGAAAGTATGAAAAGAAAACAGCAGCTGCCTTATCTTTGTATCTAACTTCAATTATACCGGCCAATCTTAAGTATCTTGGGAAAAAATGTGAGGATTTTATATTCTTTACTTTGCTTTAATTTTCTTTATTATATATACTAACATTTTCAAATTTAATATTGACTGCATGTTAATATTTAGTGATGTTAGAATTAATGTAATTGACTAATAGATATACTAGTGCAGTTTCAAACTCTAATTTTAAACAAAAGATAATCAACCCCTTACACATACATTATACTGTTATATGAAATCAATATTATTTTTGCTAAATGTGATGAAACTCTTGATTCAAGGCACAATATAGAGACATTGAAAGTATAAAAATGGTCATATTATCTTAGTACCTAAATTCAATTATATGGGCCAATCTTAATAATCTTGGAATGACAGCATAAATATTTGATATTCTTTGCTTTACTAACATTTTCTTTATTACATGTATTAATGTAACAGTATAGCACATATCTAAAGAATTGGTTATCTATTTTTGAACTGTGCTAATAAATCTATTAAACAATTACATTAATTCTAACATCTCTGAATATTATCATGCAATAAATATTAAAACTTTGCATGTGTTAATAAATGTAATAAAGAAAATGAAAGTAACATTAAAATTATAAAATCTTCATGCTCTCATTTTAAGATTTGCCTATATAAATAAATTTAGGTATAAAGACAACATGGCTACACTTATCTTTTCAAAATTTATATCATGTGTCTTGGATTGAGAGTTTTCTTACATTCAACAAAAATATCATTGATTTAATATAACAGTGCAGTGCATGTGTAAAGATTTGATTACTTCTTTTAAATTAAATTAAATTTATATTTTATAATCCATTTTTATCACACATATTTTATATATATATATATTTCCGATTATCCAACGACTTACTTACTATAATTTTTGGCTGGTTTCAACTTCTTTATAACACATTTATAACATTATTTAATTATAAATGTTACGTGACGAACCACTTCACAAAATGGGAGATATTATTGATAGCTTAACTATCAACATGCCCACCTTGCTGATAGATTCAAACCCCTACTATCCAAACACTTTTTGTTTCAGGGTAAACCCCAGAGTCCACTAGTCTCAGACTAACATATTTGATCAGTAGGCTCATAATCCAGTGCTTAAACAATCCCAAAACTAGCCCAGTTGATTTTAATCAATAATAAAATATAAAAAAAATTGGTCAAAAGAGATGGATAAAAAGAAATTGATAAAAGAATTGACCGACAAATAAAGTATAAGTTTAAAGACCCTTTATTTTAATTAACATTAACTAAGTTTAAATATTTTCTAAATCTAATATAACACATGCACATTTTAATTTAACACAATATAATATGTCTTATGAGAAAGCAAAATAATATTTGACATTGATAAATTATCTAACATTCGCAAACACGCACATCAATAGTTCATTTTATGCATACTTAAGAGTTCAAATTACTTGTCTCTGTAGGATTTACAAATTACAGCAGTGGCTACTATGTATAAATGAGAATAATAAAATGTTTTACCTAGGATTTTTGGAACAGTAGATATTGCTTGTTGTTGGCTGCTTCTGATGGAGTATATCTAACCATTTAGATTTGATGTTTCTTGAGAAGATTTGATGCTAATTCATTGTTTTTATTCTGGGAGACAGTTGAACATTTTCAGAGGATTTCTGAGCTGTTATGCAGACATTATTTCATGGGCAGGTTTTGATGATCTTGTTGGACTAAAGGGCTGAAGTAAGAGTGTATATTCCCAAAAGCTGCTCAGCACCGCATTTCTGTTTCTGGATACATAATATAAACTGCACTGTTATCTGATAAAAAACTTCACTAAACTACTAAACTATTCCATAAATCTCTATTTATATACAATGTTTTTGTTTTAATATCCTCCATTGTGTTGTAAAATTCCTTTATTAACTAATCCTTTGACAAAGTTTGAAGATGTTTACAGTAGTAGCCTTCATAAATATGTTTTTTTATATCTTTAATTAGCCACTGTTTTTAAATATATTTCTTTTTACTTTCATTTATGTTTTTAATATTATTCTACACCATACTTTTATTTCACTTGTACACATATATAATTTATTATAATACTCAAATGAAAGAGATTTATATTTTTTAAACTTTAAATTATTTATTTTTATGAATACTAATTAGAAAACTTTCTTCCTTTTAAAACTTTTAGTTTACTTTCTAAGAAAACCTCCTTCCCACTTTTAATCAATTATTTTCCAACTTTTATTTCAAACTCTACATTTTCATTTTAATAATTTTTTTAGACAAAATTATTTTATACATGCCAATTTCCTTCCAATATATATATAGCACAATTATACAATTTAATAAATATCTATATTATATGAAATGTTTGGTAGGGAAAATATAGAAAATAAAACAAAAAATGATCCCATATCTAGGAAATATGTAAAAATAAAATAAATCATTTACCACGTTTTCTGCATTTCAGATTCCTCAGAAGTTAAATAATTTCTTTTTGAATAATTTGATCAAATCTAAATATAAAAGTATGAATAAAATAAAAATTAAATTTAAATAATTTCTTTTTTTTTATTTATACTCACATAAAAAGACTATATTATAATTATTTAAATAATTATCCAAATAAAAATTCAAAACTATTTTTGAAATTATAAAATCTAATTAAATCTGAAAAAGACTTTTGAATTTGATAAAAATAATACAGAAAACACCTAAAAATCCCAAAGAGACATATAAAGAAAAATCTAGACCAGAAAAACAAACCCCACAAATTTTAACTTTACAAAAACACAGATGATTGAAGATAAAAAAAATCCCAGAAATCTTTAATTTTAATTAAACTATCCACTCAGAAATAGATAAGAAAAACCAAAACAAAACTCACAAATATGAAAGACTTACTACAATATCATATGAATGTGATATAGAAAGACAACTTTCTCTAAACACCAAAAAAACCCTAGACACATTCTAACCCACCCCCACCACAGACGAGACCACCACTTTAGACTTCATAACCCCCCTCCCGAAGTCACACGATTCACTAAGGGAAATGCTGGGGTAATAAAAATACATTAAAATAATGATGATCATTGATAATAAAGCATCCAGAAATAATATTTCTATAAAGAAAGTGGCATCTAAAATTAATTTTAAATTGGATCTAAAAAAAAAAGAAAAAAAAAAAGCTTTTGGAGTAATTATGCAAAATTTAATCTTATGAGTTCTAAAGTCACTTTTATCATCACCATAAAAGTATTTGTTATATTTAATGTGAACTACATTGTATTTTGGATGTGGCAAACATTATTTATAATTGTGCCTTAATATTGCACTGTTACATTATATTTTTGACTATTAGATTTGCTTATGTTTAGAAATAAATTCTATATGTAAAAGAAATTTAAAAGAATTGTATTATCCATGAGGTTAATTGCAAAGTTTATTCTATGTATGTTTTAATTTGTTTATATGTTATTTTAGATTTAAAAAAACTATCAATATGAGAAAATATTGTCAGAACTGCAGTCTATCAATGATAGGTTTGATAAAGAGACAGTTAAGAAAATGATGAAACCAGAAATAAATAGTTCTGTATTGTTAGTTTTGGGACCAAAACAAAAAAACAACAACAACAAAAAAAAAACATAAAAAATGCAGAAAAATGATAATAAATAGAAAAGATGCAAATAGCTTGCCTTGTAATTTTTTTATCTGCATAGCATGAATAAAAATATTCATGAAAATCTTCTAAACATTGAAACATTATATTTTAAACTTAAGTGGTTTGCATAAAATAAATGACAATAATTTTTTTAAAACTAATAGTATTTTAATTATATTGTATTATATAGATATATTTACCAAAAGAAATTTTTTTTATTTATAAAGTTAAAAAATTTTCCAGTGTTATATATAATCTTCCTGTATATTTGTTTTTGTTCTTCACTTCTCTGAACAATGATAAATCAAAGTTTTACTATTTTCAAATTTAAAATTTTGAATTTTTATGTTCTCTTTTTTAAAAATGCTTTCATTAAATAAATTATAATTGATTTATGTAAAAGAAAAAAAAGTAGCTCCAGAATAGAAAGAATTGTAGTATTAATGAGTTATGAATTGTACACTAAGGTGAACATCGAAATATTGTGAAGTTGAGAGTTTAAATATGAGATTTTTTTTATTTGTATGTAAATCGTATGCCTTTAAAACTTTTATTAATTAATTATATATTTAAAAGGTGTAATTTATGAAGTAATAATTAACTTTTACAATACTTAAAATATTTTGTACAAACTATTCATATTTCTCTTTTTAATTGTTTAAATTCTAAATATCTGATAATGTAGGAGCGCTATTTCATCTCTAAAAAATGTTTTTAACAGAATTTAAATAAACCTTATGTTTTTTACATTTAGGGATAGATCATAAATAAAAATAAATTAGAAAAAACAAGTTTTTATTTCGTATTTCATTAATTGTTTCACATGTTTTTATTATTATTATTATTATTATTATTGTTATGATGATGATGATGATATACAGAATAAATAATTTTTGTAATTGCATTTCTTTATTTGTTTTATTTTATCATACCATTTCAATATTTTAGGAATGTAAAAATAAAAAGAATTTGCAAAAAAAAAAGTTTTAAATTTAATATTTAGTTAAACTCCATTTCAATAGGAAAACAGAATCACAAGAATAAAAATAATTGAAACTATAAACGGTATTCTCTTTTCTATATATACCAAACACTCTTATCCACATCCTACAAAGAAATTTCCCCAGATTTCGAACAACCATCATTCCATCTGACAGACCTCCACCTTCAAGATAATGGCTAAATCAGATACTTCACTCCTTTTCCCCAATCCCTCTTCCCTATATTCAGACAAAAATCTCCATTTGATCTCATCTCTATTTCCCACACAAACTCTACCATTCCTTACCTAGGTGGTAACATCACGTTCACCATTTTTCAACATCTCAACTGACAAGTTCCTGACTTTCTCAAAATCAACCTGAATTCACTCCAGACAAACTTTCCTCCTACAGAGATTCCTCAAGAATATAGATTTATTCACAACTCCATAGACCTGTGAAACCTTTGATCATATGATAAATGATTACCACATATACAAAATCAGAACTTTCATTACTTCCACTGCCACATTTCCCTGAACAAATCTTAAATATTAAATCTCTTCCTTCCAGGATATGTCACCACAAGACTCTCAACCTTTCTGACTTATGCCATCTGGTTGAGATGTTCAACGTTTACCTTTCCTCATCCCACCTAAGACACATTCATTTCCAACTAGATTTCCATAGACGAATAATCTCTTCCAGATTTTTATTTACAACCCTGATTAGCTGTATTACAACACCAGAACCACATCAAACATTTGTTCTGACTAACATATAACTATTATTTTTTTTACAATTTATCACTTTACTTGTTTTTTCAATAAATTATTTATAAAACAGTATAAAGAAAATGATCAAAGGATGAGGGAAATAGTTCCTTTTTTTTAAAAACCAGAAGTATTTATTTTCCATTTTCAGAATCATTAGTTCTGTATTTATTATTTTAAATTCAATAAACCTTAAGTTTTTTACATTTAGAGATGAACCAATAATGGAAATAAATGAATAAAGAAAAAAGTATTAATTACTTCTTTCATTAATTATTTAATAGTTTATAATAATAAAGCACCAAATTAAGACTTTATTAGTAGTTGTTATTTATTTATTTTATTTTATTTATTTTTTCTCCTCCTCCTCTTCTTCTACTCCTTCTCCTTCTTCTTATTTTGTTATATAGATTAAATAAGCTTGTTGAGAATAGATTATTTGTTAAAGATTAGACATATTTTGATTTGAAGAGTAGTATGGATTTAGAAAAATAAAAAAATAAAAGATACAATTTAAGTAAGAATTGAGTTGAACTTAATATATAAAAAAACAAATGAGATTAATATTATTTTTATTATCTTGATTAGACATTTGATAGAGTGGATTGGATTAAATTATATTTTGCAAAAGAGGGGGGGGGCATAGTGCAAAAATAGTTGTTAATTTTGAAAATCGCATATAAATACAAAAAAAAAAAAAAAGTTAATCATTGCCATTATTATTATTATTATTTAAAAAAAAAAAAGATATAGGGAAATTTGTTTTAAAAATTATCTATTGTTTATAAATAGTCAAAATAAGAGTGATCACATGACCCTATACTCTTAAGCTTGTAAGTTATAAACAATGAGGATTGCCAATTCCTCAACAAGCTTTGTGATAAATGCTTAGCTAGAGAAAGTATTTAAAGTAACTCTGTCATGACCCCCCCCCCAAAAAAAAAAACTCCTCTGACCATGGTTTCGTGCTCTGGAACTCCTCAGAGAGGTGCTAGAGTAAGTTCATTTAACTAAAAGTTATCTATTGAGTGGAAAATCTGAATTGCTATATTTTGATAAGAATGGAATTAGTATTGGAGAAGATTTTATTGCATATGGTTTAAAGATAGTGAAAGGAGATAAACAAAATAATACATTGCAATTTGGATGGCAATAAATCAGAATAAAAAAGGCGAAACTGAAAGTAGTTTTTGAATAGAAAGTTAAAGAACAATTTAGTGTTTTTAAATACATGAGAATTAAAGAATTGAAGATAAAAATAGTGTTGAATAAATTACAGGAAAATTTTTAATGATTAAATAATTATTCTGTAGTATAATGAAATTAGATTTAAGAGAGTAACTTATTAAATGTTTATTTAAGATCACATGATACAGAGACTAAAAGCAATAACTTAATATGGTAATGATTATTTTTGTCAGTTCAAAAAACAAGTTACAGAATGCATTTAATGTTTTGAATGAAATATTTAAAGATGTTGGCTTATTAATTAATGTTCAAAAAACCACTTCTTTAGCAGCCAAAGGTGGACAAAAAATCCTCATCAACTTTTAGCTTGGATGGTTGTCAACTGAGAATGTTATACTAGTTTAAACACCTTAGTATTTTTATAAGTAGAAATAGTGACTTAAATGTTGAAGTGCAACATAGACACATATGTGCTGCTACTTTTAACAAGTTAAAAAAATGGAGTTCTTCATAATAGGTATCTTATCAGTGCAATATAGGGATATTAGAACAATTTCATTTAATGATTTTTGTATTATGCTAAAAATATAATGGCGTGATTGTAAAACCAATTAGTATTATCTTCAATTTTTTTGTGATATTATAGAATTCTCTATTGTAAAATTACATCGTCATTGGATTAAACACGTAAAATGAATGAATATCACATCTTTCTACAAAGGTGATTTATGGTCTTTGTGGGAGAGATAAACCAAGGATTATCTCAAAGACTTTTTAAAGAAGAGCAATATCAATTGCTTCCATTGAAGAGATACAGCAAGAAATAAAATACATTGGAGAGCTATAATTAGATGTAGTATTGAAGTATTTTTAAAAAAGTTTTCTACTAAAGAAATTAAAAGACTTTATAAAATATAAATTAGTCAAAAAAAAAAGGAACAGCATGGTAAATATGTGGATGTATTTGTGGTTTACCAATTAGTTATAAAGCCATTGTAAAATTTATTTCTAGAGCAGTTTTTTCTCTGTTCTTTTTTTTTTTTTGAGTTTAAATGGCCATACTAGTTTATGAATGGCTATTTATTATTATTTTTTTAAAGGTTAATTTATCTACATGAATACATAACATCACATGATCACCATTTCTTATACTTGTTTGTAACTGTTATTAAAACAGGCAAGACTTTTTATATGTATTGTCACTCAGTGCAAGCCAGAGTAATCAATGAATGCCAGAAGGCTTGTGCATAAAATCCTGATCTAGTGCCTAAGCCTTCTGGAATCCATTGATTACTCTGGCTTGCACTGAGTGACAATACATATAGAGAGTTTTGCTTGTTTATATGAATACATATTTATATATATATATATATATATATGTTTTTGTATATGTATACATATTTTTCTATAAACATTAGATTAATGAAAAGAATTACATATTAATGATTAAAAATGATAATGTTTTGAATTTATTTACACAATTACTGTTTATTATCTGCATTTTCAATAAATGTTTCCATTCCAAAAAAAAAAGTAGAGTGTAAAAATAATTTTTATTAGTCATTCATTAGACTAGAGATTATCCAATAATGAATAATATTTCTTTCTATAGTGTAATTTTCACTACGTTACTCTCATGCAATTTAAGGACTGGTTTCTATCTGCTTTTAACAACTTTGTGGATAGATGTAACCATAAACATATGATGAAAGACATGTGAACAAGATATATGATCTCCAAGAGCACATTTTGTGCTGAACCAGCACTCATCAGTTGGCCCAGATCACAATCTCTTACACATATCTCTATCATTGTTCAGTATATATTTATAGCAAATTCTTACAGTTTAATATATATATATATATATATATATATATATATATATATATATATATAAACTATTTATATTATTATTATATATATATATATATATATATATATATATAGTGAACAATAATAAAAATATGTGTAAGAGATTGTGGGGTCTGGGAAATCTGATGAATTCTGGTTCAGCATGAAATGTGCATTTTGAAGATCAGAGATATTTTTCACATACCTTTGATCATATGTTTACAATTACAGCCCTAAAAAAAAGTGTTGAAAGTGGATAGAAACCAGTCCCTAACTTGTATGAGAGCAGTATAGTGAAAATTACACTACAGAAATATTATTCAAAAAGTACAATGGTTTGGCTTTATTATATATAAACCAGTCTGGGGATGTGAACAATTATAGATAAAGATTTGAATACTTTCTCTTATAGAATTTATCATATAAAAAATAATAATAAAATAAACTTGTTTAGAAATATCAGCATGCTTTTTATTATATATATTGAATATACAAGTATTTGAGATTATGTAATATATTGGGTAAATTTCTTTTTACTAACATAGCATGTTTTCAGTACAAGACACAATATTGATGGCTTAAACTACTATAAAACTTGACTATAAAGCTCCTAGAAATGAAAATATAATTGAATATTATTGATCTGATCTTTTTTTTCTCCAGTCAAATTTTTTGTCACATATAATGTAGAATGTTACTGTGTGAATGTGTAACCAGTTTTTTTTTTTCATTGTTATAACAAAAAATAAAGAGTTTTTATGAGATTGACATTTGATTCCTTATATTGAGAAATGTGTTGAAAAACTCTCTGCTACAAGTAAATCATAGTTTCATTCTAATAAATTAAACTAACCGAAGCCATAGCACATTAATTGATGTAAAATTTTTGTCTCTTCTCTAAAGGTTAATCAAACTTCGAATTATTTATTAGCCTATTTAAAATTTACACTTAAATGATTTGCAGACATTTAATTAATCTCAGTATTAAAAACATGGAAATTTAAGTTTGATTTCTTTCATGCAACTGGAATTTCATTTTATATCATAATTAAATTTAATTACATATTTATTAATTGTTTCTTCTATATTTCAAAATTATATATATGATGTTTTTAAAATAATAATGCTCTAAATTTTCAAATTTATAAGTCATTGAATCATCAAAATTAAAATAAAAATAACTTTGCATATCAGATTATCATCAAAACAATTTTTTCCATTAAACATTTAAATATAAAAATTAAAAAAAAAAATTCTATAATTTTTTAAAAAAATTCTATTATTCATATGTTCAATTGTCAATTTGAGATTAAATTTAATATTAAGATGTGGAAAATGTTTTTAATCAAATCATATAGGCTGCAAAAATATATTTGGAATTTAAACCGTTTTGAAAATTATATAAAGATGAGATGAATTGATCTATCCTCAATATTTGTGAAAGTAAGGCGGTAAATAATTCCCCTCATAGAAAAATCCATGAACATGCACTCTTCGTGGTGTAGAATTCTCCCTGCAAATAAATTGTAATGCATGCAATTTAGATAATCAATTATAAATCTTATTGTCAAGCATTGGTGGCCTAGCGGTTAGCGTAGCTGCCTTCCAAGCAGCTGGGCCTGCTTTGACATATATATAAATTATAAATCTTATTTTGCATTCATTCATTTTTTTTATAAACAATAAATAATAGACATATTCTATCAAATGTTTTATAAAGTTCAATAATGTCATATAATTGCATTTTAAAACTCTTTCAAACAGTTAAATTTTATTTTATTCACAAAGATAAATGAGAAATTTATAGTTAAGAAAGCTCTGCAGCCAGCTAAACTGTAGTATACACCTAAAAAAATAATTCTTAAGAGTAATTTTATATATATATATATATGCATACACACTCACATATATCTTTATACATGTAATCTTCAGATCATCGAGTAATATTATTGTAAAACATAACTGATTTATATACTCTATGTAGTTATATCTTTTGTTATTAAATTTATTAAAATGAAATATGTTCATTATAAAAAAGAATTACTAAATACACTTGTCAGTGTAATATATTAAAGACCAATCTTTCAATTACTTCTGCTTTTCTAATCATAAAAAATCAAAACAAGAAACAAGTAATATTCTGCTAGTAAAAAATTGTGACGAAACTATGTGAAAAAAAAATGTTAAAAAAATTAAAAATAAAGAATGGGTGGTATATATTACTAATTCAAAAAAGGTTATTAATAAGCACATTAATAACATTCAACTGAATTCTTACAGGAATTTAAAAATATATTGTTATTTCATTGGTATTTGATCTACAAGTATGAAATTTCATACACTTACCTATTTGACCCTATCAATTTTAGATAAATATTTTAATCATTATTATCAATTTCTTATTAGACTAGATAGTATTACAACATTTTACTCTAGATTTATACTTTAAACTTAATTTAAGGTTAATATGTCTTAATTTTATTTAATATAACCACTTAGTGCAAGTGTTTTTTTCATATGATTCAAAAAGATGGAATGGTGGTTTAAAAATATATTCTCATTTCTAGAAACTTAATAATAGTCAAATTTGAGTCATGAATATGATGTTCAGTATTAAATTATGATAGGATTATCAAATAAAAAATGTACCCTAAAAATTATATAGTTTCAATGGATTTGCATATGTTACATTTTTTTAATAATAATTTTATATGTATATATATATTTTCAAGTAGTAAATCTTTCACTTTAGCTCTATCATATCACAATCATTCATTAGCACAGAAAATCAGACCGTTGTCTCCTTATCATGAATGCGTTTTATAATATCTATTTCTCTTTTCAAGTAAGACATAAATACATAAGATGATATATTTAAACTTAACTTCCAATATCTATACTTTTAGATACATTTAAAACTTTTATTCTATCATGCATCCTGAAAAATATGAATAAAGACCTATATTGTTAAAAGGAGATTGCCTTGACAATAGTTTGAAATTGTTGTTTGTTATTGAGATTGTCTAAGTGTTAACTGGTTTTTAATGATATATATATATATATATATATATATATATATATAAATATATACTTTGTCCATATAAAATGATATATATATATATATATATATATGTTTTTATGGACAAAGTAGGTTTTATAAATTACTTTGTCAGGAAAGGTGTAATTAATAAAATAAAAGTAAAATATTGATGTTTCAGCAATAAAACAGTTATCCTCAACCAAGTAAGATAATAATTACATAGTTGTTGCAGAGATAATAACTGTCTCACATGGTTATTGAATAGTTGGGCTTAAATTTGGGTGATTGTTTTCATTTGTGTGAGAAAACTCTTTTATATGAATGGGAATTTTATTCGTGTCATCATATTTGTTAATACCATTTGTTCTGTTTTTTAATTTTTATTATCTTCTAAATCTCTTTTCATGATAATTATTCCATGTGGATATGATTTTAACATTTGAAAAATTTATGCAATGGCCAGAGTCTAAAACATAGAGAAGAAGTGCTGAGAAAGTTGAACATTTTTAATATTTGATCTATTATAAGCAACAAATAATGATACTAAAACTGAATTATGATTGATTTACAATTATGTTGAACTAATTTTGCAATAGAAAACTAATTGTTAATAAATTATTAAAATAAATTGAATAGTTTATTATTATGAAGTCTGCCATTTTTATTGGATTAAACTATGTAAAAATAAATTATTCAACATTTAAAATTATAATATTCATAAAACATCAAAAGGTGAATTAAATAAATATAAAACAAAGGTGATATGAAAATGATTATGATAGATCCTTATTCTACATTGCCTTCAAAAGTAACAATAATATTTCTCATACATCTATATTATCAGTAAGAAAAGTTTATTAATGATCTCTTAAATAAGATGATCTGTATATTTTTTTATTTTAAAATTAGTTGTTCTTTTTGTATTTATAATAAAAGTAACAAGTTAATCCTTGGGAAGTTTTTCTTAAGATATAATAGTATATAAAGATTACAAATATATATTTTTAATCTTTGTATGAATTTTGTTTTATTTTTACATCTCATTAACAGAATCAGTGAGTTTTATGGTCCATAGACTTGAGGCCAATTATATTTTTCTGACTTAGAATAGTTATGCTATCATTTTTATATTTAACTAGGCTCTAAATTATTTAAAGCATCATCTATGGTGTAAAACGTTATTATTTTTGAAGTGTTTACTGTAGCTTTTAAAAAAAATTAAAATTCTATGGTTTCTAGTCTTCAAGTGGATATTTAAAACAATAAATAATATTAAACCTTATATAATGTTTTTACTCTCTCTCTCTCTTTCTCTCTCTCTCTCTCTCTCTCCCTCTCTCTCTCTCTCTCTCTCTCTATATATATATATATATATATATATATATATATAGAGAGAGATATGTTTAAATGAATTTTTTTTCGTTACAATATATATATAAGTTAATTAAAAAATTATATATATTAAGTGAACAAGGACAACAACAGAAAGAATAATGTTGTTGCAAAAAATAACAATGCTTGCAAAATATCAAGAGAGAGAAAGAGAAAGAGAGAGAGAAAGAAAAAGAGCAAGAAAGATACACTGTGTAATTGATTAAGTATGAGATAAAATGTTTAATTTCAATATACAGCTGATGAAGAGAAAATTTATAATACTATACCTTACTAGAAGACATTCACAAAATTTATGAATTTTTTATATTTTTGTGTTTATTTAATATTTTAAATTGTGGTTTATTGAAAAAACAGGTAGTACGAACACAGATATGATACACCTATTGTATACTGTTTTAGAACTTTAACTTGTGATAGTTTTTTATAAATTAAATTGTAATTGTTTTAATAAGTTTATTCAATTCTAAATTTTATTACTGTATTATAGATTAATTTATACATAATCCAAAATAACAATGGTTTCAGTTATTTCTGTTTTAAATTAATATATATGAGAAACCACAATAATTTTTGTATTTCTGTTAATTAAAATTAACTTTGGAAAACTTTGATATATTAAATGAAAGCACTAAACATTGCTTTTATATTAAACCAGACACATAAAAAAAATTCTGCTCTTGCCTAACTATGTCAATTCAATAATTGAATGAACATTGATGGTTGAATAAATAACCTCTAAAAATTAGTATCTGTGTAGCACAATACATTTCTGTAAAAAGTATTAAACTAACCTTTCATTAAAAAAGAGATCAGCTAAAATTGTTGTAAGAAATAGTTCACTATCTTACTCAATATTTGCTCTCTTCCAATGTTTTATAATAATAAAAAATTGTCATAAATGTAGTGATATATTCAATCAATACTTGTAGATTTTTAATATAACCTTAAATTTTTTTATGTAGTCTTATTATAAATAATTTTGTAAACTGAGAAGTATTGTAGATGATAAATATGTAATTTCATATTACTTTTTCAAAAAAATTATTATTCTTTATTGTTTTGAAAGTTGATTGAATATACCAATATTTAAACTTAAATTTTTTTAAATATTTAATTTTTTTGTTTCAAATTAGCCACTTTATTCTATAAATCTATATTCTAATATTAATAAGTATATAGCATTAATATCTCTACAAACATACATCTGATTTTTATACAATCAAAAAGTTTTTACTAATATATTCAATATTATTTCATTCTTTTTGCAGTTCATATATTAAATAAATGTCTAAAATTTTTTATTTCTTTGTTCTTTTTACAATGCTTTATTCAATTCACTTATTTGACTGTTTTGAGTATTTATCATTCTTCTTCCGAGTTATAAAATTTAATTGTGTTATGTTATTTTTTATTTATTTATATAAAAAGACAATAATGTTATTTTTATTTATTCATATATATATATATACATACACAGATACAATTGTTATTATTTATACAATATTTTATTAGCTTTAATATATACATTGTAATAACAAAATATTATACACATGATAAAATAACTCATGAGTATGCATATTTATGAATAGATTATTATATGTTTGTGCAAATAAGCAAGAAATAATATGTTGCAATGGTATTTTACAGCTCTGAAGAAGACTATATACAATTGAAACTATCAGATAATTGTACTGAATAAATCATTATAAAGAATGAACAGAAACAGTGGATTTTTTTTAGAATTTATTTAAAATTTATAGTACACCCAAGCTTTAAGTATTTTAATATATATATAAAAATATGGTTTATAATGAACTACAAATGCTAGTATTACTATTATAACAGTGTTAATAATATTTTTACCATGTTCATAAGGGTGTACATTTCATGTTTATTTTTTTGCTTACAATATTGAAGTACAAGCAAATAATTTTTTATAAAAAGTTAGATCTTAAAATATTTATTTTTTAATTTTAAATATCTTATTTCCATATAAATATGTAATCGTAACTGAATGATGTGCAATTGAAAAGCAGGCAACTGATAGCTTCAATTGAAGCTATATTCAAATCAATTTCCAAATGTCAACAAACCTTTAATAATAGTTTATTGATGTATAGGAATTGGTTTAGACCTAATTTTAATTGGGAATATTAGTTGCCTCAATTTCAATTACATATTTATTTATGGTTACTTTTATTAAAAAGTGACATTTCATTTGGTATTTGGGATTATTAAAACTAAGATAATGCCTTGAATTTTCAAATAGTTAAATAGTGATTTCATATTATTTATATTGTACATAAATCAAACTAATGGACAGATTTCATTTTCTTATTTAAGTGAAAATCAGTGAATAAGCTTAAATATCAATAAAGTTAAAGGAATGGGTGGTATCATTTTATTTCTTTAGCAATAATTTATTGTCATTTGAGAATTGGTTTAAACATAGGAGTAGCAGTTGCTTCCATTTCAAATATATATGAATACATAGTATTATTTCCAGGAGTTTCCATGTAATAAAAATATAATAATAGTGACATTTCATTACAATAACAAGTACTTTCCTAAGAGCTTCTTCTTCACAAATTATAAGAATGTGTGTGATGAGATTTAAAATCTTTATTTTATTCATTGTTATTGTCTCCTCAATCTCTATTGGTTGAGAAGTTTTAAAAAATATTTTAACCTCCAATAGCTTTTTCCATATACTTTAAAGAGTAATAAGAATAAAATAAAATAAAGAATAAAAATAGAATAGTCAAGCATTGGTGGTCTAACAGTTAGCATAGCTGCCTTCCAAGCAGCTGGCCCCAGTTCACTTCCCAGTCAATGTCTTGACATATAAAAAATAAAAAATAATAAAAAAAAAGAAAGAATAAAAATAGAATATATGTGTATAGGAAGTTTTAATTAATACATATAGAATGTAGAAAAAGGGTAAAAATATATATAATATTTAAAAGATAACAAATAGATGATGATTATAAGATGTATATATAGAATGTAAATTATATGTTCATGTATATTTATATTTATATTCATATGTTTGTATTATGTTGTAATTCTGAAGAAGATTTCTGGGATAATCAAAACTATAATCTGTAATAGAGGTGGTAAATAAAGCACTGTGTAACAATAGTAAAGTGCAGAGACGATTTAGTATTATATATATATATATAAAAGCATAGTTTAATGCATGTGTAATTAAAGGGAGTAAACTAATCTTTCTCAGATTATAAATAAATAGCATTTTGTATATCTAGCAAGAATCAAGATTAGAATAGATCTACCTATTCTTTACATTTTTCCTTTCCATGCTTATAATTTTACTTTTGACAATATCAAGGAAACTTTGAATAAAATTAATATACTATCCAGATAAAAATATGGCATTAATAATTATTAAATTAATAATCAGTTATAGAAGAATATAGAGCAAATCTAACTTTCAGTAACCTTCTTTTTAATAATCAAAGCAGAAGTTAATAATTGTAATCATAAAATAACATAGCTTAAAGTATTATTAATGTATATGTTGTGCACAAGAATAAGTGTATAAAGATCAAAAATTTAAACAATAGGTGAGTCTATTCTATTCATGATCCTTGATAAACGTATTGATTATTATTTATTCATAGTCTGAGGAAGAGTGGTTTGATCCCCTTATATATATATATATATATATATATCAATTCATAATCCTACTTATCTTTAAAAATTCTGACCAAGTTTTTATAATAGTGTAAACTAAGTACAGTAGAAACACAAACTATGATATATTTTGTTCCAAGTTCCCCCCCCCCCATGTTTAAATATATATAGAATATAATAGCTCATATTTTGTTGATAAATATTGAATAGAATGAAATTCATATTGTTTATTGTCAGCAAGCATATAATACTTTTCAATACACATGTATATATAGTACAATGGCTTTTTATATGTATAATCTACATATATAAATAAAAATTATAGTATAAACAATTTAAAAAAAATATTAATATAATTATTAATAGTAAATTGAGGGGGCACATTTATCTATATTTGACTGAGTGTGTGGATGAAAAAATAAAAAAAATCTTCTATAGCATATTTTCATTTTTTAAACAAGTAAATAATGAAATGTCTAACATTCACCAAAATTAAATATATTCTGGATGATATTATTTTTCAATAACTTTTTATTGTTATAGAAACATAATAGATTATTCTCTTTAGTAAAATATTATGATATCTACAATTGTTTTAATGTTTTTAAAGTCAGCATTAACTTTGAGTATATTCTAAAATTGTATAAAATATTTATCATTACTTTGCATTTTTTTAAACATCAAATTTGGAAAGGAAAGTAAAGAAAAAATAAAATATATATGTTTTTAATATGAACTGAAGAAATTTTGTTAATAAATATGATCATTTATGATACTTCAAAACAGCTAATAGCTGCAGGCCTATCTTAAAATTTATTTATAAATTTTATTTTATTTTTAAACATAATCAGGTACAAAGCTCAGTAATAAAAAATGTCTGCTCAAGATTGTAAAATGTATTAAATTTGCAAATTCAATAGGTTTTTAAATTTATTCACTTATATTTTTGTTTGTTTGCATTTTTTGGGATAGCTTTTAATTGAAATCATGTACATTGTTACAACGTAGTTTACCACTTCATTATAATTTCATTGCATTATATAAACTTTTCAATAAAAGCAAATTAAAGATAATAAAATAAAAGCTATTTGTTTTAAATTGTTTAAACACTACCCACAATGAATTATCATTTTTCAAACACTTGTACATTTAAAAGATATTTTCAAGAAATTAAGAGATTGAGATTTCTGATATTTTCTTTTAATTTTTTCCTTCCATTATTTTTTAAAAATTGTTATAGACTTATTAAACATAATTTTATGGACTGCATTAGAATCATAAATATATAAAGCTGAACTAAAATATTGTTTTAATCAAGCCTTCTTTTAATTATTTCACTTTTAAACATGATTTTTATATTCAATTTCTGATGTAAATCTACTATCAATTTTTTTCCCACTTAATATATTATTAAATATAATATTTTTTCCAAATGATTCTTTTACTATCAATTTGCAGGGACTTTAATAAGCAAAAATAAAAATATTTTTTTCTTATTTTTTTGCTCCTTGTATTTAAATTATTTTTAACAAATTTCAAAGTTCAGAAAACATTCTTAATTAAATTTCATGGATAGGTTAAATTTAAGTAGTCTTATTAAAACTTCTATATTAATTCCTATGCTAAAAGAAAACGCACTCTTATTTGTATACAAAACAATTTAAAACTATCTTTTTATCTACTATAGATTAATAATTATCTGATCACTTTATAAGTCTGTTTTTATATTTTGAAAGAGTTGCAATTCATCGTCCTTGATTTTTTTTTCAGTTAATGAAAGTAAAATTTTTAATCTAACAAAATTTAAACTAACGACTTTTATATTATCTTTAATGAAGGAATCAAAATTGTTAATTTGTAAAATAATAATAATAAAAAAAAATAATGGTAGGTATATACTAAGAGTTGTACATAACATTTTTTGTTCTGGCGAAAAACATTTTTGTAAATGTATTTCAAGTTTAGCTGAAAAAAAAAAAGATTTATAAAATCAGAATTTATAAAATATTTGATTCAGTTTTATATATTCATGAATATAATGGAGAGCATAAAATTATATTTGACAAAGGATATTCTAGTTTTTTTAAAAAAATTTTTAAACTCAGTTTATAAATATGAAAGCACTACTTTAATAATATCAACTTTTAATTTTATATGTGTTTTAAATATAGTGAATAATGTGAGTAATGTTTAAACTGTTTAAGAATAAATGAGTTTTTGTTTATTATGTGTAATTTTATTTTTAATTAAAAGCTTGGCTAGAATTATTAAAGAAGAGGGTTGGTTATTTAATTGCTAACCTATAATTTAGATTTATATACACACAGTAAAGCAGACTTCTAAAATATTTAATCTTTTTTGGTACTAGAATTAAACCGTTTAAATAACATTTTCCCACATGAATAATTTTATTTTTAAAAACGTAATATATCTTATTTTTTACACAGCATCCTTTTTTGGGCTACGTATATGAAATTTCTACTGATTATTACATTTGGCAGGATGGTTTACTTGGTTAAAATGTTATTTTAAAATTCAATATTCAATAATTTAAGGGTCCAGGTTCAATTCCCATGCTTGTATACTGCCACTGGTCATGCCAGAAACATCTGAAGAAGAGAGGAGATAATTCCTCTCAAAACATTGTGCATTTATTAACCATGCACTGTTACTAGTAGTTAAATGTACTTTAAAAATATAAATAAAGTTAAATTTTTAAAAGACAATACTTTAAATAAGATGATGGAAGTAGTCCAATATATAAATACAACTGAAATACCATCATCATTGACTTTCAGAAAAGTATGGAGCTGGTCAAGGTAGAAAATCAGTTAACTTTCTTATGTAAATGTAAAGCTGAAGGAATCATTTCTAAGGGTTTCAACTAAAACTTTCTATTGAGTCCCAGAGCGCTGAGAAAATTATTCAGAGAGCAAGTTAAGCTCTATTAAGAGAAAGAATAAATGCTCAAAGGTATCAAATCTTGCATTCCATTAATTGTGTAGAATATTTTCTAAAAAATAAATTGATTGATGAAGACTTTTACAAGAGTTTCTCAAGTAGTAAAAAAATCATATTCCATCTTACTTAGAAAAATAAAAAAATGCCAAAAGAAAAGACTTGCAATCCTACATGGGAATATTAAAAGTCATAATGTACCAAGCACTATACATCTATTAAAAATCTCAGTTCTAAACATCTAACAAATGCTGAAATTTCTGTTCTCAAAAAAAAAAATTGAACTTTGCCATAACACCATCTAATATCCCTTTATTAGATATAATGTCAGCTTCTGAGAAAGTCACTCAAAAATATCTTTAGAAGACACAGCAGAATTAGACTGGACAATAAAAATAACACTTGAAAAGCAACAAAAATTGAAAAAATGTATCCTATGATGAGAGGAAAGCAATTAAATCTCTCAAAGTAGTTAAATCTATAATTAATATCCCTGCTGATAAAGCAAAGCAAAAACAAAATACAAAAACTCTTCATAACAGGCAATGCAGAAAAGTGCCAAAAAATCTAATAGTGAGTACAGAAATAAAGTTACAAAAGTTACTCAGTAAGCATTGCAGGTACTTCAGTGATTCAGGAAAAAATAAATTAACATATTTCAGCAAAATTTCTCATCTTGATGGTCTACTTAACACCCATAAGGATCGTTTTCCATTAAGAACTATTGTTAAGTTTAGAAATTCACCCTGCCAAAATTTGTCAAAATTTCTTCTCAAAGTTTTTAGCCCATTGACATATATGACCCAATCTTTTGTCAAGAATTCTAGAAACTTTGTAGAATTAATCAAGAATATGAAAATTGAAAAAACTGACATACTAGTAAGCTTTAATGTAGAAAGTTTATTCACAAATGTACTATGTAAAGAAACATTGTCTATTGTAAGAAAAAGATTAAATGATGATAATAGCTTAGAAACCAGGAACAACTCTTCCTATTGATAGTATAATGGAACTACTAACATTTTACATAACAACAATCTACTTTCAATACAACATAGAATTCTTCCAACAAAATCAAGAAATAGCTATGAGTTCACTATTTTTACTCCTGATTAGCAATATTTAAATAGAAAAACTTAAAATATAGCCTTAAAGACTACCTATATCCATCTAAATTTGGCTTTCCTATGTTGATACAATTATTGTATAGCCACAAGGTGGAGCACTACTACAAGTTTTCCAGAAACACATTAACAACATATTTCCTTCAATTATATTCACAGTAGAGTCAGAACAAGAATAAAAATTGGCATTCTTAGATGTTCTTGTGATAAGATTTCCTCAAGGCACAATTAAAACTACAGTTTACAAAAAAACCCACACATAAATTAAGTAAACATTGTATAATATTTCTTTGCTTAAAGTGGTTTTCTTAAAAATATAATGTATTTGAATATTGTGGCAATATCAAGTATCTCTCATTGGTGTTGTATCAGTTTAAAAAATAATTACCAATGATCATATCTCATAGGATAATAATAATAATATACTTTGTTAATCAATCAACTATAATAGAAGTAATATCTAAGTAATCTTTATAGATCATGTGCCAAATAACTAATATTTCAAATTATTACTTTTCTGTGGATAATGCATGTAAAATGAAAAATCAAATAAGCAACATGCAGACAAATCACAACTCATCTAAATATAAGTTTCAAAAACAGTTACCAAAGCTCTTTCTAAATTAAACAATATTATACTATTACAATACAATAGCAACATAATATAAAAATATTTACAATAGTAAAATTAAAATTAACATTATTTCACATAACAATATATATATTTACAGTAAATCTTACCAATAAATACAAGAAATAAAATAAGATAGCCTTCACTCCGGCCATTTCAAAATAAAGGAAAACTTATAACAGTAATGATAATATATTGTTCTCATTCAGTAAATATAATATTCTACTATTTTGTATTGGGAACAATTACAATTAATTTCCCAGTTTCTAAAAAAACTTAATATTATACTTACACTACTATAAAATATATTTTTTATGATGTAAATGTATTAATATAAGTTCATATTTTAAAATACATTTCTTAAAGTCCAACAAATAAAATATTAAAAGAAAAATTATTAAAGACTTTCTTTGCAGTTTAGCAAAGTATCATCCTGATATTTAAATATCAGAAAATTTTTAATAAAAATATGAATATCTTTCTCTATAAAAAATTACTACTATGCAAAATACTTAAGAGATAGTTTCATAAATGTTTGAAACTTAAATGGGTTTAAATTATTTATAATAAAATTTAAAGAACTATCAATAAATTATATTGCTTAAAATTTGTATTTTTTTTGTTTTATATACTCTTATATTCATCATATCATTCAAAATCATTTTCATTCTCATTTTTATTCTGATTTGGATATGCATCTGTTTGAGATAAATGATCTATACCATTTGTATGAATATCCATCATTCCTCTCTTATGTTATATACTATGACAATAATCAATCATCTCAACATTATTTGTGAAAGAATTTCTATATACTTCATATAGCCCTCTCATAAATTATCAACGTCAAATGATTTAGTCATTACTTTACCAACATATAAAACTATCCTCTATGATGATTTCTGTGGTGATAGATAACAATTAAAGTGAAGAGTATGGAATAATAACAAGAATGACTGAAGAGTAAGATAATATGGATACGGTGAAAATTATAATAATAGTCTTTATTTATCAGAAACATAAGATTCAAGTCATGGATCTATTATAGCACTTATTGATGATAAGAAAATGCAATTGTCCATAGAAAATGCTATACAGCCCAATGTTATCAGTATATTTTAATAACTTTACAATTTGAAAATATAATTCACATACAGCAGATTTCAACATATTTCTAACAGCTAGGATTTCATATGAATATTACTCTCTCAACCACCATCCTATATTTTCCATACTGAATAACTCACTTGACATCATAAAATTTACAAACTGCATTCTAAAATAATTTTTAAAAACAATATTAAAGAAACAACAAAGATCTAAATTCATGTCAAAATGGTTTTTTAAAAGTTTTCATGCACAAATAATCTTAAAAAATACATATATCAGTAATATACATTTATTTATTTGTTATTATATAATTCAGAGATCGGCATTAGGTTTAATTCTGTATTTCAATAAATAACATTCACAAAGATAAAAAATTAATAAATTAAAGATATTATCTAATGTATACATATTCAAGCATTCACATTAAATAAATATTTAAAATATCCTTGGACGTTTTCAAAACATTCACCTGCATTCATCAATTCTTTTATAAAAATACATATGATAATTTCTATCAATGGTTCATTCCACTGTTTAACAATAAATTCAAACAATATAAAATATTAATTTAACATACTAATTAGGATATATCATTTTTAAAAAACAAATTATTAAGTAAAATGTAATTTAAATAATAAAAAGAAATTATGAATGATCTTAACCATTATTAAGATCATAAATGGTGATCCGCTTCTGAGGCAATACATTCAAAGAAACAATTATGATTGTAATATACCTTGTTTCAAAAATTACTTTCTGAAAGACAATTTTTATTATTTAACATTCTAATAATAATAACATTAATCTATTTTAAGGTTAAATTAAAAATATAATAAAAGGTTAGTTTTAAAATTAAAAAAATGTTAACATTATACTTAATGTAAAAAAATGATAAAGTTTTAAAGTTACAAAAAGATTTTTTTCTCCTCTTTCTCATAAGTTGAATGCTTGTCATGAATTTTTCCATTGCATAGTCATGGTTGGACAGCTTTGTATACAAATCATACTCTTGTTGTGGCACTATTTGAAGAAATGTACAAATACTAATAAATTCCAGTAAAATCCAAGAAGAATATTAAACATCTGGATGAAATAATTGTTCATTTCAGTTTTTTTCTTTAGGCATCTACTCAGGTATGTAATATCTCCATAAAGTAAATAATTTACAGATCCATTTATGAAAATATTTTTTACATACTTACCTCTTGGCTTCAGTCATTATATATAGCAGATATTTTGCAATAAATATGATATAAGTAATATTTGCTTTCTACATTGGTCAAAAACATTAATACAAATAATGTTATTTATTTAATACATTTATCAGCAGACATGAAGTTTATGAATTAAAATAAATACTTATTTTTTTAAAAGATTTACTATTTTTATACTTTTAAATATATATCTTTTCATTAGATTTTTTCCAGGCAAAATGACAGCTATATCATTCAAAGCATATATTAATTGATATAATTTCAATTGTTTAAAAAGATGTATCAGAACTCATTTATTCCAAATAAAGTTATTTAAAAGTATAATTTATTTATTAATTTGATCAATAGCAAGTCCTGTTAAAAGCATAAAAGGCATTCAAATGTCATCTTCATCAATTTGTCTTTAAATAAATCATTCTTAAAATGTGAGTACATTTTGATTACTTTAAAGACAAATGAAATGAAATTATTATTATCATTTATATAATAAACAGACATTCATCATAATATAAAACATTTTAAATTCAGTTTTTAACTTATATGCAGAGTTTTAATTTCCTTTTCTTTCAAATTTAACACCAAGATAAAGATTTTTAATAAACATCTGATTCTTCTTAATTAACCTTAATAAATTATTTTCATTGTAATATGATAAAATTATTGCGAAAAATGTTCACTCATTTCAGGCATACTATGCATAAAAATTTCAAAGTTCATATGTAAATCTTCTCTGGTCTTGTAGGATATTCCTTGACATTTGGTGTTCATTATCCTAATATTTACATAACTATTATTGTGTTACATAGACTTATTGAAGTCCTAAGCTAAGTTCAAGTAAAAATAGACTGACAAGGAAATTTGGGGTTGGGTGAATCATTATTTAAATAGTTATTTCAATTATAGTTTAAAAAAACACTTTTAAGTAAAATAATAATTTAATTTAAATGAAATTACTACTTTCACAATATAAAAATATAGTTATAAATTTCAAACTAAATCTGTCTTAATTCGAATCTGTAAATCACTGTATCACCAAAAATCACTGAAATCACTGAATAACTAAAATCACTATCTAGACTGGTTTCAACTTCTCTTTTTATACTAATTTTAATCCAATGATTTCATTGGTCAATACTGCTTGTACAAATCTGCTAATTTACATAATTACACCAATATCATTTTTAAAATTAAGTTTTAAAGCTATGATTTATCAATTATTAAATATCAAATTATTTCATATCTTAAATATTAAATATTTTTATCTAAAAATTAAATATCCTTGTTAAAACAATTTTTTAATATTTTAATGATCTAAAATTGATTTAAAAAATAAAATACTATTCCTCAATAAAATAATAATAATTTATTTATTACTTTGCTAATCTTATCTCAAGACTTAATATTGGTTACACATTATTATTCATCAAATTTTTGCTAACAAGTTAAAATTAGTGATTTCTTTTCTTAACTTTTTGAAAGCACACATATTCATACAATCATTTCTAATCATGTGATACTTCCAGAACATTTTAAACTAATATTAAATTCGCTTATCATTTTAAATAACATTTTAAACAAAATAATTACTTTAAACCTATAATATAAAATATTTATCATTATATTTAAGCTATTCTACCATTACAGTACCTTTAAATATAATAAATTAAAATTAATACTATCTTTTAAACAAATCTATGTCATTTTATATTTAATTCATCTTTAAATGAGTTCAAACTATCTAATATATCTTTATAAGCTCTTATCTCCTGAGTTTGAACCCATACTTCCTATAATATCAATATTATATGCTAAAAATAATCTAAATTTAATTTTTATTCAATATAGCTACTTTTCCAACCCTACCTATCTGTTCCAATTATAAAGGGTACAATATATATATATATATATATATATATATATATATATATATATATATATATATATATAATAATATATATATATATAATAATAAAAATATATATATATATATAGTATCTACTGAAATTTGAAATAAATTTTACTATGTGATGTAATATCAATTGTAGAAATTTTTTTTTTGGTTTCTTTTGATAGTGAATACAGTAACCTGGACTACATTGGACTACGTTATTATGACAACATATACTATTAGAAAAAAGAAATATTTATTATTAATTATAGTGTATAAAAATTATAAATTGATATTCATTTATTTTAAAAATGCATGTGTAAATAATAAAGCTTATAGTATTGGTGAAATTATTTTTATATATTGTAACAGTAGCTGGGTTCGAATACAAGAGATAATGCAATGTAGAATGTTAGTTGCGAGTGTTGAGATGGATGGATTGTGTATATGCAAAAAGATGTATAAATAATCATTTGAACCCTGTTACAAAGAGTGTGAAAGTAATACATAATCTGTTAAAGGATGGACTGTATGCTTATATAAATATAGTTGTATATGTGTTATTATAAATTGTGTATAAGTATTAACGGTTATATGTGAGATTTATGAGAGGCAATTATATACGGAGTTATATAAATTTGTTATTGATTACACATATATATATTTTGTTGTTCATTAGTGTTCTAAGTTATACATTTTAATAATATTGCTGGTAACACTTGTTTCTTGATGAATTTATTGAATATATAAAGCTACAGAAATAGAATGAATTAGTTGCTGTGGGCAGTTTCAGTTAATGACTCTGTCGTCCAGAAGTCTGAGAACTGGTCAAGTTGGTATTCTGAAACAATAGAAGATCTAGTCAGTGGCGTACGAATGGATAGAGGAAAATGCGAGGTTAAAGAGTGTAAAAGAAAAGAACTATTTTTTTGCTTTTAAAAAATATAGAGGTGATTAGAAGGAAAGAGAAAGATGTGGCATGGATTTTGGATTGGATTAACGTGTAACTAATTAAGAAGTTTTATTAATATTTCCATCAAAATATTGGGGTAATTAAATAGTGTGGGTTTCATTAGACCGGCCCAATAGATTGTTATCATAGGACTCACCTGAATCGGATTTATGAAATTTGCTGTTTAAAATCTATCAAGTGTAATGGTGGTGAAGCATCTTAGACTGCTAGGATCTCTTAGGCGAGCAAAATCATCTCCACCTCTATGATAAACTATTCGGTGTATCACATTGCGAACTGTTTACCATTCTTTGGATCAACAAATATTGATGAGGCCAGTATTACTTTCAGATTATAAATGTGCGGACTATTAATTTTGACCATGTGGACATTCGATTGTAATTAAGGCAAATTGACCTTTGCTCTATATATATGTTCAATGAATGCATAGTAATGAAGGGACTGGTGTTACCTCTATATTAAATTCAGTAATAAATCTTGTTTAAATTAAATATAAAAAAAACATTAAATAAACAACTCTGATGTGTAATTGCACTCTTTCATTGCTATATATATGATTCATATATGTGTGTATCGGAATAAATGGGTTATGTGCATGAATATTAAAATATGTATAGATGTGTATAAAGCTTAGAATTTAATGATAACTAGCATAGTAACTTATAGCTTAGTTTTGTTATAACTTCTGGGCTGGGTAATATAATTTATAAACAAGTAAATTATCGTATGGTATACATAGATATATATAAGACATCAGGAATTGTCTTTGCTTTGTTCTCTCATTAGACCATGTTCTCCAGACCATGCAAGAGAGCTAGTCTGGACATGCTACCCTAGATATATACATACAAAACCCTTATTTATGTTTTCGATTAGTATAATTCTTATCAAAGTGTAAGATTGGTGCTTGAGATAGGATTTAACCCATGCTCATAAATATACTTACTCGAAGCTGTGGGAAAGAATGTAAACACACATGAATTATAGAATAATATTACAGCTAGATGCTTAAAATGGCATCCCAATGAATGAGGCTGCAAATAGTGGAGAATGGGTATTAAAAGGGCATCCTAACCTAATGTAAAAAGAGCTTTCCAAATGAGAGTTGAAGAATTTTTAAAAAAAAAAAACCGATAGAGAAAACAGGAAGAGTTTAAACACATATTGGAAATATAGAAAATATTGGCATATTTTGCGATGTGTGAATATACGTATAGAAAAGTTCTCAAGTGGTCAGAGGGGAAAATAGTGTTGATGTCTGTTCTGTGATATATATATAAAGTCACATGGTTTATAAAATAGAGGTTTAAAAATTTTATCAACATTGGGATATTATAAAACAATATTGTTCCATATGACAATAATTATGGAGAAAGGTCTATCAGGTGGGTCATGCAGTGGACCACTGGAAGCCGGGGTGATGAACCTGGCACGTTTTAGCCTTTATATTGATATATAAAAAAAGAAAAGACACAAATAGTGATATATAAAAAAAGAAAAGAGGCAATGGAATTTAAGATAAGAGTATATGGAGGGAGAAAGGAGGAGGCACCCATAGAGCACCTTAAGAGCCTTCAAAGATACTTTAAGTACTATGAGATAGCAGATGCCAAGTGATCATAGCATACCATCATCTAGAGAAACATGCAGAGACTTGGTGGAATTCACTGAGTTATCAACCTCCAACACTTCTGGAGTATAAAGAAGCACTGGCCAATATATTCTGGAATGAAGAAATACAAGAAAGGGTGAGGGCTCAAGTGGTAGAGCAGGAGTTCCAAGAAGGTAATAGAGAAGCATACATACATTTTTTTAGGCAGCAGGTGGCCACATTAAGCACTCTAGAAGCATGTAAATTATCAGAGGAACAGATTGTAGAAATGGCATGCAGAAAGTTACCCAATGGAATTAGATGGATGCTGGGAAAGGAGGAGAAAGATCAGTGGTGATGATTGTTAAAATGTTGAGCCAACTAGAAATAGACACAGAAAGAAGACAGATAGAGGAGCATAAGCTTAGGTCCAAAGGGGACACAGATGCTAATAAACAAGGGACAAAAAGAATAGGCAATTTAATGTGTTCTTGGGAAGACCAGGTTTCAGGATATGCACTTCAGACATGCCCCATCATCCCTATAAAGCTAGGTTCAAAGGATGTTGAAGCCCTCATGGATTCGGGCAGTCAGGTATCGTAGTATCAGAGAGATTATACCACCAAATTAGAAGGGAACAACCAGATATACTGATTCTCCCTCTAAAAACAGTTCACATAGCAATGGCAGACAACTGAAGAGCTAAAGTAGAGCCAAAGCAGATATGGATAGTTCCAAAAATTAATGGAAAGAGTTATTCACATGTGTTCCTTATAATGAAAGATTTAGTACACGAGGCCTTGTTGGGATCAGATTTTCTAAATAGATACAAATGTAACCTTGACTATGAGAGGGGTCAGGTCACATGTGAGGGTGAAGTGATACATTTTCTTGCAGAGGAGCCTCAATGGTCGATAAGAATGTTACATCTAGAGGATGTCCCAGAGGAACTCAAAAATAAGATCGATGGAATGAAAGTAGAAGGGTAAGTTCAAGATAGCCCATTACAACAAACATTGACCAAGTATCACCAAGTCTCTTCAGACAAGCCAGGAGTTATCCAAGGGTTTGAGCAGAGAATTAAGGTGAGAGACGGCCAGACATTCAAAGCTAGATCATACCCCATTCCACATCAATACTGAAAGGAAGTAAAAGAGCAAACAGATTAGATGCTGGAGTGGGGAATTATATAAAAATGCTCATCGGCATATTGCAACCTGATGGTGGTAGTTAAAAAGAAGAATGGATCTGTTAGATTGTCTCAATGCTCAACAGTTAAATAAAGTGACTGTACTGGACTGCAAGGTACCACCTCCCATGCAAAAATTACTGAGGAAGTTCCAAGGGAAGAAGGTATTTTCGACCTTCAATTTAAAGGCCAGTTATTGGCAAATTAAGTTACATCTGGAAGATTGCCAATACACATCATTCAGATATGAGGGCCACTCATATCAATTTAATAAGATGCCTTTTGGCCTAATAAACAGTGGGGCAGGCTTACTCAGGTGCTTAGATCAGGTGCTGTCCTCGGAGATAAAGGACATGTTTATGATTTACATGGATGACATGCTGATAGCCTCAACGTATATTAAGGAACACATAGGGAAGTAAGACTATTTCTAGAGGAATGTGAAAAAAAGGGCATATAAATAAATATCAAGAAGAGCACACTGTGTCAGAAAGAGGTGGTCTTTCTTGGTCACATGATGGAAGCTCAAAGACTCAAACTGCACCTGGACAAGATCTTGGCTATTCGCGACTTTTTAATGCCTAGATCCAAGTGCAGGTCTGATCATTTCTGGGCCTGTGTACATTCTACAAACATTTTCAAGACTGGTTTGCAAAATGGATGGAACCATTGGTGAAGTTATTAAAAAAAGGTAGTGAGTGTAAGTGGATGGAAGAACCAGACCTTCCAAAGAGTGAAAACAGGTTTCTTGGAACATGTTATGCTGGCCTTTCCTGACTTTTCAAAGCCATTCATAGTTCAGACAGATAGCAGTGGATATGGTCTTGGAGTGACCTTGGCTCAAGAGCAAAAAGATGGGAGAATGGGTGTACTATATTTTCTGAGCAGGCTACTCAAAGGTCCTGAGGTACATTATACAACCACTGAGAAAGAGGTGTTGGCCATTGTTTGGCCCTTTCAGAAGTTTTGCACACTGTTACTGGGCTCGGAGGTCATCATGGTTACCGATCACAAGAGTCTAGAATTTATCAACCACAGCTACCTCACTAACAGCAGATTAGTATGTTGGAGCCTGTACCTCCAATAATACAACTATACAGTGAGGTATTGCAAAGGGTCTGACAATGTGGTAGCTGATGCCCTCAGCCACAATCTAGTGGACAATTAATCACATCATCTAGGCACCGAGAATTTTTATATAGCAAGCATAGGATTGAGAACAGATGAAAGACTTGAAAGCGATTTGAGGCACCTGGAGTACTTTCAGAGAAAAGACCAACAACTCCAGCCTGTCATTGACCAATTGGAAAGTAAAGAAGCTAAATTGATGGAGGGTTGGGTCGAGTGGAATATTCAGAAATTTAAACTGGAGCAAGGTGTGCTACAATATAGAGTTAAGGAAAATCCAGCAGAATGGAGATCAGTCATCCCACGGCATGTGAGGACTGCAATGGTGGCACACATGCCCCACAGGTCAGCCCACTATGGGATAATGAAGATTGAAGAATGGATTAGGAGGTGGTTTTACTGGCCAGACATGCATGGCAAAGTTGCAGCAGTCATCGGGCAGTGTGAAATTTGCCAGAGGGTTAAGCCTGCAAATAGGAAATATACAGCTCCGCTGTTGTCCATGATTCCCAGAGAGCCTAAGGAAATTGTGGCAGTGGATTTTTATGGCCCACTGCCGGCCTTCAATAAAAAAAATACCTCTTGGTTGTTTATGATTTATTCTCCAAACTGGTGTCTGCATATCCCATCACACAAGCCAACACAAGGAACACCATATGTGTCCTGGAAAGGGAGCATATTCCATTGGTGGGAAAACCTCAAACTATCATATCAGGTCATGGAACCCCATTTGTTTCGAGGGAGTGGATGAGATGGACCGAATGGTTGAAAATAGGACATGTGTTAACCTCGATCCGTAACCCTCAGTCCAATCCCTGCAAAAGAATGTTGTGGGAATTGGGTAGGTTGTTCCTTACTTATATCCAAACCGACCATAGGAAGTGGGTCAAACAACTTCCAGACATTTTAAACTATATGAATTGGGCTGTGAACGAATCTACTGGCTTCACACCAATACATTTGCATTTTGGTAAGCACACACCTAGGTTGTTCAAAACTGACTTTTCAGGAGAAGAAACTCCCATCAATATAGAAAATAATAGGCAGCAGGCCTATCAGTCGATGGTTTCACAGAAGCAGACAACGAAAAGAGGGTTTCAAGAGTTCCTCACATTTCTTTAAGGTGGGGGACCAGGTAATGGTGAGGACACTTCACGTAAGCTAACCCGGAAAGTTTAATTGCAAAAAAATTTTACAATATATATGAGGGCCTGTTTACGATAACAAAGAGTCAGGGTAAACATACATTTTAGGTGGATACTGGGCGGGAAGTAAAGGGGTTGTACAATGCCCAGTCACTCAAGACCTTCGCAAACCCAGAGAGGGATAAAGGATAGAAAAAGAGTTGTTTAAGAAGCCATTCAAATACACACAAGGTATTTGAAGGCTATTGCACCATGGGGATATGTAACAGTAGCTGGGTCGAATATAAGAAATAATGCAACATAGAATGTTAATTGCAAGTGCTGAGATGGGTGGATTGTGTATATGCAAAAAGATGTATAAATAATCATTCAAACCCTGTTACAAAGAGTGTGAAAGTAATATGTAATCTGTTAAAGGATGGACTGTATGCTTATATAAATATAGTTGTATGTGTGTTATTATAAATTGTGTCTAAGTATTAATGGTTATATGTGAGATTGACGAGAGGCAATTATATATGGAGTTGTATAAATTTGTTATTGATTATACATATATATTTTGTTGTTCGTTAGTGTTCTAAGTTATACATTTTAATAATATTACATATATATTTTGTTGTTCATTAGTGTTCTAAGTTATACATTTTAATAATATTGCTGGTAACACTTGTTTTTTGATGAATTTATTGAATATATAAAGCTACAGAAATAGAATGAATTAGTTGCTGCAGGCAGTTTCAGTTAATGCCTCTGTCATCCAGAAGTCTGAGAACTGGTTGAGTTGGTTATCTGAAACAATAGAAGATCTGGTCAGTGGCATACGAATAGATAGGGAAATATGCAAGGTTAAAGAGTGTAAAAGAAAAGAATTTTTTTTTTGCTCTTAAAAAATATAGCGGTGATTAGAAGGAAAGAAAAAGACATGGCACCGATTTTGGATTGGATTAACGTGTAATAAATTAAGAAGTTTTATTAATATTCCCATTAAAATGTTGGGGGAATTAAATAGTGTGTATTTCATTAGACCAGCCCAGTAGATTGTTATCGTAGGACTCACCTGAATCAGATTTATGAAATTCGCTGTTTAAAATCTATCAAGTGTAATGGCGGTGAAGCATTTTAGACTGCTAGGATCTCTTAGGCGAGCAAAATCATCTCCACCTCTATGATAAACTATTCGGTGTATCACATTGCGAACTGTTTACCATTCATAGGATCAACAAATATTGATGAGGCCAGTATTTCTTTCAGATTATAAATGTGCGGACTGTTAACTTTGACCATGTGGACATTCGATTGTAATTAAGGTAAATTGACCTTTGCTCTCTATATATGTTCAATGAATGCATAGTAATGAAGGGACTTGTGTTACCTCTATATTAAATACAGTAATAAATCTTGTTTAAATTAAATAAAAAAAAAACATTAAATAAACAACTCTAATGTGTAATTGCACTCTTTTGTTGCTATATATATGAATCATATATGTGTGTATCGGAATAAATGGCTTGTGTGCATGAATATTAAAATATGTATAGATGTGTATAAAGCTTAGAATTTAATGATGACTAGCATAGTAACTTATAGCTTAGTTTTGTTATAACTTCTCAGTTGGGTAATATAATTTATAAACAAGTAAATTATCGTATGGTATACATAGATATATATAAGACGTAGTCGGGAATTGTCTTTGCTTTGTTCTCTCGTTAGACCATGTTCCCCAGACCTTGAGAGAGAGCTAGTCTGGATGTGCTACCCTATATACAGCACCCTTATTTATGTTTTTGATTAGTATAATTCTTATCAAAGTGTAAGATTGTCGCTTGAGATGGGATTTAACCCATGCTCATAAATATACTTACTTGAAGCTGTGGGAAAGAACATAAACACGCATGAATTATAGAATAATATTATGGGTAGACACTTAAAATATATATATATATATATATTTATTTGTTACTGCATTCACAATAGTATACACCTAAATATTTAATGTCTGGAGTATATTTGATATTTATTAGTATGATATTGTATAGGAAAATTTGTGCAAAAAGTATCTTTTCATTGTTGTATGAAAGAATATAGTCTTAATTGCTTAATTCATATTAGAGTGAAAAGAAACTATTTGTATTTTAAAATGTAAGTATTGTATGTTATATGAAGTCATTATAAAATATTTTATTATTACTTGTCATTGTTATTATGAATAAGATTTTTATTTGTGGGATATTGGCTGGAATTCACCAAAGTGTTAATGTGAAGCATTGTTATAGGGTGTCTGACATCAATTAAAAAGTTGTAAACAGTTTAAACTAATTCTCTCTCGTTTTTGGCTTCAATAGATGTGAATCTAAGTTTCTTCATATGATTTTTTGTTTATTTGTTTTTAAAAATATGTGATTATTAAATGGAATGATGAGTGAAAGGAATAGTATTCATCAATTAACTATCAGGTTTTTCAAGAATTTATAAAAGATGACAATTTATTGAAAGAATGAAAATTAATTTATAGGGTTTAAAATACCATCATAATATTTTTTTATTTCAAAAATGATATTACTTACTTTTCAAGGATAAATAATGCTAAAAATTTAAAACTGTACTCAAAGATTATGTTCACTGGCTAATATAATTTTATGAGATTGATGAATTATTTATATGCAAGATATAAATTGACTCAATTCCCATTGCATCATCATGGATGAAACCTGTCTGATCACTTGTAATGTTTTATGAATCAAATACTTGTTGAAGGAAAGGATATTTATGTTGTATCATTATGGATATAATCTAATGTTTGTGCACTTATAATATTATACAGATCAAATACTTATTAAATTAAAAATAATTTGGATATTTGCAAAATATTGCAATTAATAAAATGTGCTTTGCATCTAATAGCTTTTTGTGACATTTCTACTTTTTCTGGAATAGTAAAACATCAGATTGTGGTTTTAAAAATAGACATTAGATCTATGATACTATTTTGGAAATGTCATATCTGAGGACAATTGATCAGATCATTTGCTAATATATATTATTTATTTTTTATATATAATTGTTATAGAATCAAAATGATAGTATAATTTAAATTAAGTAGAGATTTAATTTAAATGCTTAAAGTATAAGAGAGTCATGTGTTTCTAAATTCTAATTTATATTTCAGAACTTAATAATTATTATTTTAATTTAAAAAATATTTATGTCTCTATTCTTTGATTATAAATTAATCTCAAGTATTGATTTTTATCTTATTCTCTTAGAATAATATGAATAAATAGGTAAATTAATCTTTAGGATATTTTTATTTCAATTAACTATTTTTTGTATAAAGATGCATATTTTGAAAACTGCTTATTTATTATAATGTGTTTGTATTACATAAACATATATTTTAATCTTAGCGTTTGATAAGTGAAGTTCAATCACCTATTTAATAAAAGAATTAATGTCAACTGAGAATCTATTGCAAAGGCCTAATCAGATCTTATGTATATATTTTAAATGTTTATGATGTTTGTCATATACATATATTTCATTTTTTATTTTAATTCTTATCCATTTGTTAATACATTTTGAATTAATTTAAAACAAGTAAACTTGCTTGGTTGTCATTCATATTTGCTAATTGATTATATAACACAATTCATTAAAAATAGTCCAGAAACCAAACCATAGGATGGGCAAGAGAGTATAATTACATATCATTTTCTTTGTAGTAAATTTAATTTTATTATCTGACCAGGTATAGATTTTTATATAGCAATAAATTAATTGATTTAACATTCTTAAATATTTAATAAGCAATTAGAAGCTTATTGTAATTATTTGTTAGTAACAAGAAACAATTATATTAAGATAGAAATTATATATGAATTGACTTGATGATTGATAAAGGTACACATATGATATTTATTGAAGATGAGTAAAGGTAATTGCAATAAAATGTTTGCATATTTTATTTTAAGTCATTATTGATTAAAGTGAATTAAGTGAGAATTCAGTCATAAAGATTGTAATCTTATTCAATTATAGAGACGGTAATAGTAATATATTCTTGTTCTGTTTCAAATTAGAGTGATTTGCTTTAATTATATTTAAAGTTTGTTGATATTGATCGTAAATTTCGTTTAAATATTAAATTTTAATATTAATATTTGATTATAATAAGCACTAATAATCTTTTAATAATTATAATCTAAAGTTTTAATAACTTAGCTTTATTAAACTGAAGAGTAATTGGATATGATTTATCAATTGTGTTTGAATAAGCATCATGTAGGAATCTATCGTTTATTGTGTATATTAATGTCACTGGATATTATAAATTTTAATGTTATCTAATAAAATGATTTTATTTTATAGTGTTATAAGTTGATGAAAGTGGAAAGATATTTTAGGTTAATTGATTTTTTGTATTATTATTGAGTATTTAGTCTTATTATGATTGACTTAATTAATACGAACATATTAGTATTAGTGGAATAGCATGGCTAAGTTAGCATTATTTTTTATTTTACTTAGTTATAATTAGAAATCCATTATTGAGTTATCTATTTATTTAGAAATCAATGATAATTTAGATTTGTAGGGCATATTTGAATTATTATCTTATCTGTCCATGAATTATTGCAAAAGACCCAGAAAGAGACCCGTTTAATTTTTAGTGTAAGATTGTATTATTATAAAGTGTTTTGATTCATAAGGAATATTAAGGTTTATCTGTCTAATTTTTGTCATTATTTTTATTATATTATTAGTGGATTATATAATAGGCATAGATCATTATTTATAAGATAATGATATTTAGTTTTATTGCTTTATCTTTGATCTATTGTATATTTTGCTTGTTTTTTTATTCGTTCTAAATGCTATTTGAATTCATGAGATTACAACAAAGATTATTATCATTATTTTATTGAATTAAGTATTATATTGTTATATTCACTTTGGCTTAATTTATTATTTTCACAAGCATTATTAAATTAGGATTGTTCTTCCTTGGTTCATATTTTTATTCTGTTGTAAACAGTGATCAGTAATTAGACTATGCCTAAGGATACAGTATGACTCATATTTGTATTCAATTATAAAAGGCTCCCACATTTGTGTGAGCATTAAAAGAAGAACATAGCTTCATTTTTATCCAATTAGAAATGGTGACCAGCGATTGGACTATATTTCCGTTCAAATTATATTAAGTTTTCATTCTCATGATCATTATTTTTATTCATTTACAAATGGTGCAACCAACTTGGGCTTGATCAAAGATCAAAATCAGGTAGTTCAGGGTCTCATACATATCTGTAGAGGAATATAAAATTATATCTTGTATACAATAATATTTTATAGGTAGTTATAATTTACTCTAAAAATTTTAAAAGAATTTATTTGGATAGTAAGTGAAGAGATATTTTGTATGTTTTAAAAAAATATTTCTTTATTATTGTCATTCTCTTGCAGATTTTTATCGATGGCCAGAAGGTTCATTGGACGAATATTTTATGTCAAATAGTAAAATAATTTGAAGTATTTTCATAATTTGTTTTACTTAAAGAGATGACATTATTTTTTCTATGAAAAATAAGAAAATATGAAAACCAGTAGTGCGGAATCATTAGCAGGATTTGAAGATGGAATTCAGGAAATGTTGAGAAAATTGATGGAAGAGATGAAGATTCAAAGTAGAGAAATAAATATTAAATTTGAGATTCAAAGTAGAGAAAATAAAGAATTAAGAGAAGATGTAAATAGAGAAATGAATAATAAAGAATTGAATATGTTTGACATCCAAAGTAAGGATTTAAAAGAAGGTATCAGATAATTGAAGATAGAATCTGGGCAGTTCAATAATCTAGACTTGTTTAAAATTAAATTAAACGCTACAAATGCACAATTTTAAGATTTCAAATACCATCTAGTGTTAAAGGAAGTTGATAATAAATATAATCACAGGTTCAATGAGTTAAAAGACCAGTTAGATAAATCCCAGGAGAGATCAGAGATTTAATGATTTAGATGGTGAAATTAAGATGTGAATATCAAGAATTGGAGAAGTATATAAACATTAAACAAACTCATGAGAATGCTCAGAAAGCATCAAGATTGGAGATAAATAATATTAGATGTGAATTCAAAGATATTCAAAATCATATGAAAAAAATAAAAATAGAAGATTATAGGATGTCAGAACAGATGCCTTTAGAAACAATAACTATGACTGAAAAAATTGAGAAGATAGATATAAATTGTTCTGATGATGTAATAAAAATAAGATGTATAGGACAGCAGAAAACATAGACAAGAAGCTTCTAAATACTGAATCATTACAACAAAGTAAAGAAGCAAAGTCTAAACATAGAGAATTATAAATAAAATATGGTTAGAAAATAAAGTTGCTTCCAAAAGAGTTAAATGTTTGGAGAGTAAATTTAATGATAATATAGACTATAGATGTGAAACACAAGGATCTAAAAACATATATTATAGAGCAAGTAAAAGATGAAAAATAATTATTGAAAGAGTATCAGCTGTAATAAAAAAAAAAAAGAGAATATATCATATAAGAAATGAATTAAGAAATCACACCAAGAAAAAGTTTATAATAATGTAATAGCAAAAAAAGGGGGCATAAACCATCTAAGAAAAGAATTAAACGTTCATTTCCTGAAAAAATTTATGGTAAGAGTGACTGTGTGGTAGATGATAATATGGATAGTGAAATTTCTTTGTTATTTTATTCAAAAATGTTGAGAATAGTTGAAAATTACATAGAGAGAGGGAAAGCGTAATCTTAGTTTAAAACTGTTATAAGTTTGGATGGCTTTAGATCTTTGAAAATCCATGATCCGATTAATGAATTAATGAATATTATTGTTGATGTTTTGAATTAAAACCTGAATAAGCATGATTTATAAAAAAATTGATTATAATATTCCATGTTGCTAATATGACTGTACATGTTTAAAAAGGAAAAGATGTGAGATCTTTGTTTGTGTTGAACAAAAGGCATTTATAAATAGTTGTGTATTAGTATTATTTTTTTGTTGTGAAAGTACTTGATACCAGAACTAAATAATTAATGATAAATATCATGAGATATCGTACGAAGAGAAAATGATTTCTTAAATATTTATGTTCATAGCTCCTTATATATTGTTTTGAAGTGTTACATAATCCTAAAGATAGGAATATTTTGATAAAGAAGTGAGTTGTAGAGATGTTTACATAATAGTGTAAAAATGATAAATGATGAAGATTTATAACTATTAGATGTTAGTTATTTAATAGTTGGTCTTAAATAATTTTAGTAAAAGTATTAAAAAAAGTATTTTATGACTAAAACCTCTGGATCATAAGTTTATCTTCATAGTTGAATAGTAGAAATAATCTTAATAGAAATACTATATTGGATAAACAAGTTGGAAATGTGTTATGTGAAAGAAACTTTATTAATGTTTTGGTGGTATCATGGTAAGTATGATGAGTTCCTTGGTTTCAGTGTAAGAAACTTTGTAGTAGGTCATATTGTTTGGTTATAATAAATTTCAGGTTATATTGTTGATGAGAGGTTATTGAAAAAGATAAAGATATAAAGGATTATTTTCAAATTTATAGTAAAGCCTTAGCAACTATAATTAACAATGTTTTTCTGAAGGTTTGTGATGATGGTGTTCTAGCTGTATTTTTATATTGGACTATTTCCATCATCTAATATGTGTGTTGAATGTCTTTAGAAAAGTTTAATTTTTAGTTAAATATTCCAAATGCATTCAACTGTTAGTAATATCACAGCAAACAGGTCAGTATATGCACCAACTGTTAGTAATATCACAGCAAACAAATGTTAATAATATCACAGCAAACAGGTTAGTATATGCACTAACTATTAGTAATATCACAGCAAACAGGTTAGTATACGCACAACGTTTTGAGAGGTATTTTTCTCCCCTCTTCTTCAGGTGTTGCTGGCCTGACCAGTGACAGTACTAGCATGGAATTCGAACCTGGGTCCTTAGATTCTTGATTATTGAAATTTAAGGTAACGCTCTAACCAACAAAAAAAATGCTAGTACTGTCACTGGTCAGGCCAGCAACACCTGAAGAAGAGGGGAGAAAAATACCTCTCGAAACCTTGTGAGTATACTAACCTGTTTGCTGTGATATTACTAACAGTTAGTGCATATACTAACCTGTTTGCTGTGATATTATTAACATTTGTTTGCTGTGATATTACTAACAGTTGGTGCATATACTGACCTGTTTGCTGTGATATTACTAACAGTTGAATGGATTTGGAATATTTAACTAAAAATTAAACTTTTCTAAAGACATTCAACACACATATTAGATGATGGAAATAGTCCAACATAAAAATACAGCTATAATTAACAAGTTTGACAAAGGATAAAAAGAATGCAAGATGTATAATTGTATTTTATAGTATATTAATATAACACTGGGTGAGCCAATTATTTGTTAATGATGATGTTTTTAACATATTATTTATTAGAAATGTACAATAAAATAATAGAAATATATAAAGAAGATGGGAATAGAAGAGTAAATAAGTTTTGTCTCATTTTAATTGGAATGCTGATGGAATATTCAGGATTTGTGATGATTAAATTGTTAAACCCAATCTAAAAAAGAGAGAAAAGAAAGAATAGACATTTATATCATACATTTGAATAAAAATGGTTTGTTGTTCACATTAAAAGTAATAGTAAAGTTGCTGCTGTTAGTCTTAAAAAAAATGTTGGTAGAGAGAGATGTTGCGCTTACTGAAATTTGATTAAATTTCAATATGTGATGTAAGGTCAGTTCTAACAAAAAAATTTTTTGGGTTGATTTTAATAGTGAATATATTAACCTGAACTGCATTGGAACTATGTTGCATTGACAATGTATAATATTGAGAAAAAAATGAATGTTTATTATTAATTATAGTGTATAAAAATTATAAATTGATTTCATTCATTTTAAAAATGAATGAGTAAATAATAAAGTTTATAGCATTAATGAAATTATTATTCTTTTTCTGCAACCACAATAGTAGACTACAAATAATACACCTAAATATTTAATATCTCAAATATATTTATTATTTTATTAGCATGATATTGTATTGAAAAATATGTGTAAAAAGTATATTTTCATTGTAATATAAAATAATGTAGTCTTAATTGCTTAGTTCATATTGGAGTGAAAGAATACTATTTGTATTTTAAAATGTACGTATTGTATATTATATGAAGTCATTATAAAATAGTTTTTTTTATTTGTCATTGTTATTATATAATAAGATTTTTATTTATGGAATGCTGGCTGAAATTGACTGAAGAGTTAATGCAAAGTGTTATTGTAGGGTCTCTGGCATCACTTAAAAAAGTTTATAAATAGAACTAAACAGTTTAAAATAATTCTCTCTCTATCTTGGTTTCAATAAAAGAAAACTTAAGTTCCTTCACATGATTCTTTATTTATTTGTTTTTAAAAGTATATGATTATTAAATGGGACAAAAACAATTGTCTCCATACATTAATTGGGCAGGTTTATCAGGAATTTGTAAGGGATGGCAATTTATTGAAAGAATAAAAATTAATTCATAGCATTTAAAAAACTATTGTAATATTTCTTTGTTTTAAAAATGAATATTACTTACTTTTCAAGGATGAGATATAAATACTAACAACTCAAAAATGTACACAAAGATTATGTTCACCTACTAATAAAATTTTATGATATTGATGAATTATTTATAAGCAAGAAATAAATTAATTCAATTTTCATCACTTCAAGATGAATGAAACTAGCATTTGTCACTTGTTTTATGAATCAAATACTTTTTGAATGAGAGGATATTTACCTTGCATTGTCATGGATATAAACTAATGTTTCTACAATTATAATGTTATATAGATCAAGCACCTTCTAAATGAAAGAATAATTTGCATATTTTAAAAATATATAAATAAAATATGCTTCAAATCTAATAACTTTTCATGACATTTGTACCTTTTCTGCAATAGAAAAACAATGGCAGATTGTGGCTTAAAAATAGACATTAGAACTATTGTACTATTTTGGAAATGTTGTATGTGAGAGCTATGTTTTTCTAAATACAAATTTATATTTCATTACATAGTGATTATTATTTTAATTTAATAAATACTTATTTTCTTATTCTTCAATTATAAATTAATCTCAAATTTTTATTTTATTCTCTTAGAATAACATGAATAAATAGGTAGATTCATCTTTAGTATTTTTTATTTCAATTAACTATTTTTTTACTTATAAAGATTAAAAATGTTCTTGACTCTTATATTTTGAAAAGTGCATATGTATTACAATATGTTTGTGTTACATAAACATACATTTTAATCTTAATATTTGATAAGTGAAAATTAATCACCTATTTAATTTACAAAAATTAATGTCAATTGAGAACCTATTGCAAAGGTATAATTGAACCATATGTATATATATTACGAGTTTACAGTGTTTGCCATATACATATATTTTTTATTTTAATTCTTATCCATTTCTTAATAAATTTTGAACTAATTTAAAATAAGTAAACTTGCTTGGTTGGAATTCAATTTTATAATGCAAATTTATTAGTTAATCATGTTTGAATGAGACAGTATTCACTAATTGATTATACCACATAATTTATTAGAAGCAGTTACAAGATAGTCCAGAAATCAAATTACAGGATGGGCAAGAGAGTATAATTACATATCATTTTCTTTGTATTGAGTTTAATGTTTATTATCTGACTAGGTATAGATTTTTATATAGCAATAAGTTAATTGATTTGACATTTTTAAATATTTAATAAGTAATTAGAAACTCATTGTAATTATTTTGTTAATAACAAGTAACAGTTATACTAGGATAGAAATTATATATCAATTGACCCAATGATTGATAAAAGTACAAATATGATAGTTATTGAAGATGAGTAAATGTAATTGCAATAAAATGTTTGTGTATTTTATTTTAAGTCATTATTAATTAAAGTGAATAAAGTCAGTATACAGCCATAAAGATTGTAATTTATTCAGTTACAGAACTAGTAATCGTAACATATTTTGATACAAATTAGAGTGATTTGCTTTAATTATATTTAAAGTTTGTTGATATGGATCATAAATTTATTTAAATTATTAAATATTAATATTAATATTTGATTATAATAAACACTAATAATCTTTCATATGTTTTAATAATTATATTCTAAAATTTTAATAACTTAGCTTTATTAAACTGATATAATTTGTCAATTGTGTTTGAATAAATTTCACAAGGAATTTATCATTTATTTTATATATTGAAGTGATTAGATATTATAAATTGTAATGTTATCTAATAAGATGATTTTATTTTATAGTATTATAAGTTGGTAAAAATGGAGAGATATGTTAGGTTAATTGATTTTGTATTATTATTGAGTATTTAGTCTTATTATAATTGACTTAATTAATAAGAGCATATTGGTATTAGTAGAATAGCATGGCTAAGTTAGCATTATTTTTTTAATTTTATTTAGTTATAATTAGAAATCAATTATTGAGTTATTTATTTATTTAGATATTATTGTTATTTTAGATTTATAGAGCATATGTAAATTATTATTTTATTCATCCATGAATTATTTCCTTTAAATATAAATATAAATAATGTTTAATTTTTAGTATAAGTTTGTACTATTACAAACAGTGTTTTGACTCATAAGGAATATTAAAGTTTATCTGTCTAATTCTTTGTCATAATTTTTATTGTTTTATAAGCAGATTATATAGTAAGCATAAATCCTTATTTATATGATAATGATATTTAGCTTTATTGCTTTATCTTTGATCTATTGCAAATAATGATCATATTTTAGAATAGTTTGAGATAATGATTTTACTTGTTTTTTATTCATTTTAAATGCTATTTGAATTCATGAGATTACAACAAAGATTATTATCATTATTTTACTGAATTAAATATTAGAATATTATTCACTGGTTAATATTCACTTTGGCTTATTATTTTCATTCTGTTACAAATGGTGCTATAATTCACTGGCATTATTAAATTAGGATTATTCTTTCTTCCTTGGATCATATTTTTATTCAATTATAAATAGTAATCAATAATTAGACTATGACTAAAAATATAGTATAAACTACATTTATGTTCAGTTACAAATGACTTCCAGATATGTGGGGCATTGAAAGATGAGCATACCCTTATTTTTATTCAGTTACAAATGGCAACCAATGATTGGTCTATATTTTCATTTTCCACAGTCATTATATTTATTTAGTTATGATATATATATTAACAAAATATTAAAATTAATTTTAGGAATTTCAATATGCTAATCTTATTCAAAATGGCAGTCAGGCCATAAGTTAGCTATAGATGCTATTTATTTAATCGTAAAATTAAAGCTAGTCTTTTATTTTATTTTATATTATTGTATTTGATAAGATTATAATATTTATTTTCAAAGTCAAATGATGCATTTGCATATTTGGAAATAATTACTTAAAAATCCATAATTATAAAAAAAATTATAGGTTTTACATGTGATAAAGACTTAAATATTATAATTTATAATAAACAAGAAATGGTGCTTGTGAGTTTTTAAGTAAATCAAAATGGCAGTTCATATTTTTGATAAATTTATTTAGAGTCCCCCTAAAAATGTTTCCAAAAAATTGCCGGCTAGGAAGATCATATTTAATATATACATTTTATTTTTTATTACTGTTATTTTAAAAAAATAAATCATTGTCAAAAATTTAATTACAATATTTATAGTTTTTTTTTCTTTTTTCTGAATTAACTTATTACGGAAAAATGAAAAAATAAATAAATACAATAGTCATACTTTATTCATGTTGGCTAGGTGCAATCATATATGTGACCATTAGTGCACACTTTTTGAGAGGCAGAATCCTGTACCTCTGGAAATAGCTCACTACATTATGTTCTGCAGTAGGAAAATGCCAAAGTTGTATCATTTTGACAATTTATCAAAAAAAAATCTCTGACAAAAAGGGACACGCGGATTTGAACCAAAGTACAATAGTGTTAAAAGCATCTCATCATTTCACATGTTATAATGTTAGTAAAAAAACATTAAAATAAGGCTTCTTAAATGAAATTTATTGGAATGTTTTCCTTTTTAAAAATTTACAAGCAATTTATTAATTAGTGTTTTAATTTAACAATTAACACATTTTCAATAGATTATAGATCCTCAAAACGGTACATTTATCTAAAATACGGAGTGCCATCTTGGTTTGCTTGAAAAATTACAATTATTAAAAAAAAAACCTCTGAAATAAACTCTTGAATATAATAGAGTTTATTTTAGAGTCTATTGTTTATTATAATTTATATAAAATCAGCATAATCTCACATTTCTTAATGTTACTTCACAATTTACTAAAAAAAAAATTCCTCATATACTACAAACCCTACTTTGTAATAAAGGTTTATTTTACATCTATTAATCAATGGCTTTTTTATATTAGAGAAGATTTTAAGGATTACCAAGTAATATCAAAGCTATGTTTAGAAATATGGAGGTTCCAGAACAATTAAACATATAGGCACCTTAAATTTAAAATAAATTTAGCTGTAAAAATAAATATGCACAATGGCATAATTTATTCTTACTTTATGTATTATAATAAATGAAACAATATCTTTATTATCATATAAAAAAAGATAGTAGCCCTATAATTTTATTTTATTTTTTGTATAGAACATCAAGCTTACAGTCTTTACAGGGCTTCTTTTTATATCCATGATATCTGGTTTCAAACTTTGTCATGGATTCAGAAATTTGCAAATGATAGCAACCTATATTACATGTGGTTTAACACACAGACATATTGGGTATTTTTGTATGTCGAAAACATATGTAACACATACACATGTGTGTACATATTGTATGTGAGCAGAGACAAAAATTGAAATGTTTTTATTAATAATTTTCCTTTTTTTATTTTATTAATTATTTTTTTGAATCCTGAATAACTAAATCCGCTAATATAGGATTTAAAAATAAATGGAGAACAAAAAATTTCAAAATATATCATAGGAATACGATTTTTAAAATTATGAACACAATTAATGTAATAAGTATAATGAACTAATTATCACAAAAATATTAAAACATCTAAGGGCCAGATTCGCTTTGTATGGCTAAAATTAGTGACAATAATATTAAATCGATTTAAATTTAAAAAAGAACTATTATTCCAGTAATTATTAAATAATTATTTATAATGTCAAAAAATACCTGACATAATATTTTTTTTAAAAAGGATAATTGTTTCATTAGCTTGAACTTGCAAAGTTCTATTATTATTCAGTTAATATATAAGATTAACATTTCAAGCAAGACAATTATCAAAAAATAAAAAAAGCACTCTACAAACAGAAACTCGGTAAATTCCAGCAATAATAATATATTAATAAAAAATAATTCAGCAAAGGATAAATTTCCAGGAAGTAAAAAAAAACCTCATGTTGACGCCTGTGTTAACATTAAAGATATATGTTTAATGTAAATATAATTTTAATCATTATAACAGTGTTTGTAATGTTGTAATATTGTAATAATATTCTTAAGTAATAATCTTATAATAGTACTAATATTACTACTACTACTAATAATAATAACAATAATTATAATATCCCCACAGTCCATGCAGCAACGTTTATCCTCTTTGCATTCTAGTGCACACAATGCAATTTTATCCCGAATAATATCAAACCCCATGCATCCACCTTCTACAATAAATTAATACATTTAAAAATCAGAGATAGCAAAATGTCCCATAGAGAAATCTTTGCTGCCACTTGGTCACTGCTAAGAAAGCAATCAATCCTATAATCTGTATATCACCACCAATTAACATTATATCAAGTAAATACACGCCCAAATTGTGATCAACTCACCACTTACCAGCAGACTACCTACATCATACTCTGAACACCTTCATAATCCCAACAGACACTGACAATGGAAAAACATCTCCATAGATGTGTCACAAAATAACAAGTACTTGGAACACTGATGATGACACAACATGGATTTGAATGAACAAAACATATCTGTTAAAAATCCAAGTTATATATGTGATATACATATGTAACCAAAGAAGAATTATTTGTAAAATCCCCTGAATTTTAACTAAATTCACATTTACATGCACCAGTGCATGAATCTAGAAAACTGTAATATTATACTGTGTACTTAGTGACATAATCTTTTGACCCTTTTAAAGTTGTTAACTTTCCTTTTTCTCTTTTGACCAATGTATTTACTACATACTCACCAACTGATTAATGTAAACTTAAAAGACTTAAATGTAAACATATGTATACAAATAGAGATCTATGTAACTTTTTTGGCCTAAGTTAACAAGCTCTAGTTTTTCATGTTTAAAAAGTACTCAAAAGTTAAGCCTGACAAAATAAAAACCTTATCCTAATATATCTCCTTTAATTTGCAATCAGTTGATAACTTATTACTAATTTTATGTTATATTTTTCATCCAAAATTGATTTAGTTATTCAATGATAATTTTGAAAAACAATATGGCTACAAAGCCATCACATGATTAGATGCACACAGTTTCGAAGTCCAAAGTTCAGTTAATCATATGCTTATTTTTAATTTTATTTTAGCAAATTTTGTTTTTTGTTTAGTAAAAAAAAAAAAATAGATGTTTTTGTAGATGTACAATAGAAGTTCATCCCCTGTGTTTGTTTTAATTATCCATTTTAAAGGGCATCAAGTATTTGTTTATATTTATTTTTTCAAAAATATTTTACGGAACATGTTACTTTTTAAAATTAAAAAACGATTAAGAAAATGAATTATAAGTTACTGATACCATTAAAAAATATTAGTAAATAGCTTATAAATTCAATTCCACAACATATAATTAATATTTTTTTTTACTTATATGATAGCGTTGAAATGTAAACGTGAAAATTGTTGACATTATTGGACAGCATTTTATTTCTTTTAATGTGTGTGTAATTTTGAGTTTTTATTTTATTGGTTTTTTTCCCTTTAAAATGATTAAGATTTGGAATCTGCCAATGATAGAAGAACATGCAGAGTAGTATTTCCAAAATTATGGTATTGCCTTCTTAAAAAGTGTATGTTAATGATCAGGATATGAAAATTCATGTGAGAAGCAGGATCAAATAATGGTACAATGTGAAATCATGTTCATGTTGAATATGCATGCATCTCTAAAAAAACATGGTTAGAATATTCAAAACTCACATTTGTTATTGCCCTGACGTTCATTTATAACTGGTGTAGGAATTAAATAGCATCCAATGAGGAAAAAAAAACAGTTGGACTTGTCTGAGAAAACTATTGTTGATTGAAACAACTTCTTGCAGGAAAATTGTGCCTTGAGCCTTTTATGTAGACTTGCATGCAAAATTGAAGGATCTCAGAAAATAGTTGAAATTGATGAAAATCTTTTACTAGAAGGAAAAACCATCAGGGGCAAATATTACCATAGCAGTGGTTATTCAGAGACCTGTGCAGAGAGACCAGGGGGTGTTTCATTGCAACTCTTCCAAATAGAGTAGCACTCATTATTATGGACATGATTAATAAAAATGTAAATGATGGATCTATTATTTACTCTGATTGATGGAAGGAATTCAAAAACAAGGAGTTATACCAGGATGGATTTAAACATTTTACAGTGAACCATACATACAATTTTATTTATCCATATACAGTAGTACATATGCAAAAGGGTTATGGGATATTTCAAAATGGCATAACAAAAAGCACGAGGAGCTATAAAACAACACATCAATTCATATTTAACAGAATTTATGTGACATTAACGGCATAAAGATGAAGATGCATTTGTGACCATGTTGAACACAATAAAGGATTTTGGCCCATCAACATGAAGAACATGTTTACAAGAACTTTTGCTATATTTTGTTTGAGGAATTTTTAAATCTTTTTAATATTAAATTTACTTTAATTACAATTATTTGTAGTTTTAGCAATTTTCTTTTGATTTTTAGAATCATATAAAAAATAATATTAAATAGGATAAGTTGTAGTCAGCCATATTGTTTATAAGATTTTTTTGACACTACTGTAAATGGATAATTAAAACAAACACAGATGGTGAACTTCTATCATACATCTTCTACAAAAGTACCTAATAATACTCCCAGAACAGAGTTTCAAAGTCCAAGGTTTCATTAAACATATACTTATTTTAATTTTATTGTAACAAGTTCTGATGTTTGTTTAGTGAAATAAAAAATCAATTTCAAGTTTTCAAACAAACAGTTTGGTTGCTCATAACAATGTTAACAAGCACAGGTTTTTATGCCTAAAAAGTACTCAAAACCTAATCCTGGCAAGGTAAAAAGTTTACCTTTATATACCTTTTTAATTTCCAATCAATTACTTTTTTCTAATTTTGTTGTACTATTTTTAATTCAAAATTTTAATTAAAATAAAGAGTTACTCAATGAAAATCACAAAAACAATAAGGCAACAAAGTCATCAAATGACTAGGTACGGGTACTAATAATACCAGCACATAGTTTCAAAGCCAAAGTTCAGCCAAACATATGCTACTACCATTAAAATAATGCTCAAATCTTTAACACAGAAAACACAGTTTCAATCATTCTTAAGTCTGTTCCATGGTTCCAGAAAATGATCCATCAGTGACATCAGATCTTAAAACACAGAAAGACCAACCCTCTCCCCTCTTCACTATTTGGATCAGTGATATCCTTATAATTATTTATGCAAAATTTAACAATAAAATACTGGTCAGTTTATTTACAACTTTCAAAAGATTTTTCCCCTCTTGGTCCATAGTATTATCGACCATGTATTCCAACATTTCACATTACAAATTCCCCTGCCAACTATGCTATAATGCAATAACCCTGAAGAATCTGTGTGATATAATTAAATGTATAGCAGACAATACAAATATTAGATATATAGCTAATGAGTTCTTTCAGATTGTCCAAAAAGATAGAATTCAAATCCAAATAAAACACTTGATAACTTTGCCTAGATTACTGTTGACCAAAATTGACACAGCTACATTATCAGGCTACTCAAAAGCATCTACATTTGGTATACCCCCAGGACATTCTAAGAATGATGCTGCCATTTGTCAAAGTTACATCCTTCCAATTCATCTATTTAAACAATACTCCTATATCAATTGCCACCAGTAATTATGAATTCAAATACAGCTTCACCCAAATATTCATCCTAATATAATTTCTACTCAGATACTAGATGAGGAAGCCATGTTGTGCCTATACATTCAAAGTCTAAAACTTCAGTGTTACTCCTGTGATCAGTGTGGTCATTTAGCAACACAATACTCCAATTCAAAAATCTTGTCATCATCACAACCAACACAAGTCACAATTCAACTAAATTCCCAAGCATAGCAGAATGATGGAAATGTCTATCATGTCAAAGTCACTTTAAATAACAATATTGAGCCTAACCACCTACTCAGTTTTTAACATAGCTTTTTATCACATCTTCACACCTTTCCCAATCTGGAACCTCTACCTATGAATATCACACTTAAACAACATCATAAGTCCCATACAGCCTCTATCTCTAATACACAGCTAGACTCAGACTTTGTACAACCGATTTCAATCTTCAATTCAACAATTGCAACTAATTTGTATATAACTGCAACATCACCTCCCTCTTAAAATCTTAATCCCTACTCATGAATCTCATACTTAACTATACCAAAAGTCTATTCTGCTTCCACATCTATCACTCAGCCAGATTCAGAATCTGACCAGCTTACCACAAACTACAATTCAACAATTGCAGCCAATTCTAATATAATGGTACTACTGCCCTCTCCTCTGGGACACTTATATATTCAAATGCACCAGAAAACAGGTGAATCATAGTTAACAAAATCACACCAAAGTGCAAGTTAAATTACTTACCAATTATGAAAGTAATCCCACCATGCCTTACACCCATACCAATCTTCTAATCCATGTCCCCAATAAGACAAAAAAAATGGGTGCCCAAAAAAGTTTGTCACACTGAAAAGTCAAAATTAATTGACATAGATCTTATAATAATGATTGTCTCATGCACAATTTGTCACATTTCCATGAAAATTACTAGTTCCTTATCTGTTACCCAGGCAACCCAACCATATATAAAACTGTAAACTTGGCTTACATATGGAAATGCAACAATCCAGAGTTTACAAAACTTCTTATTCTTGTGCAACTTTTAAATATGTAAACTTACAACTATAAATTGCTCATGTAACCAAAGCAATCCTGTAATCTCATGTAAATCAATAAATCAGTTCTTACATATGTAAACCTTTAACTACAGATTGCCCATGTAACCACAACAATGCAAGCTATGTAAAACTCTTATAGTCAATACTCAGTATGTAAAAATTCTGGCAATCTTGTGTAAATCAATAAATCAACCTTTACAAAGGTAAATCTTTAACTACAGATTGTACACATAACCACAGAAATCCAAGCTTATCTAAGCCCTTGTAACTCTCTATGTTAAATAAAGCTTATCATTGAAACCTAATTATAGTAGGAGTAGTCATAGTAATAGTAGCTTTGGTGATAGTAATAGTAGTAATTGTGGTGGTGGTTCTAGTAATAGTAGCAGTAATAGCAGTAGCAGCAGTAGTAGTAGCAGTAATAGCAGTAGGAGTAGCAGTAGCAGCAGTAGGAGTAGTAATAGTCACCAGGTGGCACTAATCCAGGACAGCTGGCTGCTTTTTCAGCTTCTGATAAATTTGAAAATTTATCTCAATTCTTACTTTTTAAAAACTGAAAATTATATCAGTTGGCAGAACCAAATTTTTCTCTTTAAGGTAACCTTTCTCTAGGGCCATAGTTATTTATATATTGATAAAAAAATAAATTTGAAATATCGGATACTTCTAAAAGTACTTTTAAAAAGTTTTCAATTTCTGAAATGGAATAGATTATTTAGAACAGAAGAAGTCAAATTCTTGTGTTAAAATTAATGCAAGGAATGCGACAACAATAAAAAATCGGCAGAAATTAAAACTAATTTTTGCAATGGTGCAATGTCAAAAAAAATAATACAAATAAATAATAATTCTAATTTTAATGTTAAAGAAATAAAAGAAAAATTTGAATCTACTAAATTAAAAGAAACTGATACTTAATCCCAGATTAAAGATACTTAATACTATGCAAGTGCTGTTAAAATAAATCATAAAGATATTATTACAAAAAATATTTTAGATCAGGATAATATTACTAAATTTTTTAATATTGGAAATGAAGAAGAAAATGAATTTCATACAGTTAATTCAAATGTATATGCTAATATTAAAATTAATCACCAGGATTATTTAACTATTTCAGAAAAGTTTAATATTCAATTCCTGCAGCTGTTTTAAATTCATTCTCCAAATTTTACAATAAAAACTTTTATAATTAGTATTACTGACTTAAATGCTTGTGTTTTAAAATTTCCAACTAATTAATTTTACACCTATTTGACAGACAAAAAGTTATTGGGGAATGATTTTTAATGTTTTGGTACATCCCAACAATAGGTATTTAATATTAGAATTTAACAATATCACACAAAAAACAATTTTTGAAAAGAATAATCGTTTTATAAATGATAAAATTGTATGCTATATAGACATTAACTCGGTTCACTTCTCATGAATTATTTCATTTTTTGACCAATTTGCCTCTTGGTGAATTTTTTCATAAGTTTTATATGTTAAAATGCGTATATTACATATATTTTATTATATAAAAATTTTGCTAAAAAAATTATGCTAGAAGGCAGAAAATTCAAAATTCCCACTCTTACAACAGACATAAGCCCCATCCTGATATGTCAGGCATTGTTTGTAAAAGATTCAGCATTTTATGACATTGTTTAAAGAAAATAGTTCCAATGATCAAAAACATGTTTATTTGCAAATTTATTATGGTTTTAGATATTTTTTTACAATAATTTACACTATATTTATTAGATATCAAGAAATATAAATTGTTAACAACTTATTTTGACTTGAAATACCATACTTTATTTTCAAAAATATAATGTTATATTAGCAGTGAATGTAAATATGGCTTGAAGCAATTTACAAGATTAGCTTCTACATAAGCAATCTACTTATACGTATGAGTATGAAAATATCATAATTTTGCAATAAATATTTAAAAATTTTAAACCTTTAAAGCATAATTCATTAGTTATAAGAGAAATAAATAAAAGCTCATTAGGAATTTTAAAAATAATAAGACATAACAAATATTTCATTGATTTTGTAAACTGAAAATAATCTTTCTAAAAACGATATGTGCAAACTTTTTGTTTTGATTACGATCTCATTTTTTAATATTTACAGAAACAAAATGTGAACATTTAAAATTTATTACAGTAGTAAACAAAAATATCTATAAAATGAAGTCAAATTTATTATTTTCTGATAAGTAATAATCATTTAATCATATATTTTATGTTGATTTTTGAGACAAAGAAAAACATCAGAAAATTCTGAAATGTGAGTCTTAGGCTGCATAGTGAGAAAGTTATAGGCCTGAAAAACTCTTGGGCATAATAAAAAACTGTCATGTGAATTTTGCTTCTGAAAGCTTGCACAAAATTTATTAAATAACTGTGGCAAAGTTGAAAATTTGAAGTTATTACTGGTAAAACGTTTCCATATCAGTTCTTATTAAATAGTATTACATTTGATATTCAATTGCATAAAAAAGTGCAACCAATAGATATGTCTACCTTGCATTCAACAGACAACTCATCACTTATAATTACTTTTAGAGAAATAGCCAGCCAGTGTTCTTTTTGTAAGATTAGAACATATAAAAGATTGTCCTAATCATTTTATAAACTTTATGGAAAACTATAGAAATCACCAATGCTCAAAAATTTTATTCAAATCAGTGGATAAATAACATGATCACAAGTCTTTCAAAGTAAACATGTAAATTTTCAAATAATAAATTTATCCAATCAGGATGACTCATGTGTAAAATATAATGACATTATACATAGTTCTAGCAATAATTCATCTTCAGAAGAGGATTATGTAAATAAAGAAAAAAATAAGAAAAGGAAAAAGGCAATAAAAATTAATTTGATACATGATTCTAACGATCTTGATTCCTCTAGTGAAGAAAATAAAACTAAAGACAATTTACAACCTGCTGTAAAAAAAACTAGAATAGCTGATAACATACAAACAAATACCATGTTATATTGGAAGAGACAATCTCAGGACAGGGATATAAACTTAAATCAGGACATGGAAGTTTTTTCTTAATGAAGTTGATACAAACAAATGTGCAGCTTGCAAAAAGAAAAAAACAGACTATGAAGAGAATTCTGACATATAAAAGTTCAGAAAAAACTGTGAATAGTGATGATTAACAAAAGTCATATTAAATGTATAGTTTGTAATTTATACTTTTATGAAAAAAATATTATGGGGCTGTATATATTATTTTTTAAAAGTGAGATGCTGTTTAATCTTACTTTGAAAATTACTGAGATAACATTTGAAAAATCACTGGTATGGTGTAATTGACAGTAGGTTTATAGTTACATTAGATATTTTGAAATTAATTGTAAATGGATTTATGTATTATAGAAGAAAATGTTAGGAAAATAAACTCTATCCAATGCATTTTTGCATTAAGTAATTGGATAACACAAATTTCTCCTCATATAATGGTTTCTACAAAGACAAAGTATTCTGTAAATTCACCTTATAATCTGTAACAGTTTTTATGTCAATTTTGTTATTGTCATGTTCTGGCTGCATCTGAAATTGGAATATTAATTCATAATAAATCATCATTGTGAACATTTAAAATTATCTATCATGATTATCACATGATTATGTTTACCTTGATTCATCCTGCTTTTACAATAAATATTATAGGACTTTATATAAGCTCTATTAATCAATAAAATTAATTTGCTATTAGATACAAATCCATTCCATTGGTGACTTCAACATGACATACTCTAACTTTATTAAAAAATACCACTTATTACTAATAAACATTTGGTGAGTGCTGAGGGATTTCTTCTCTACCAACTCTATATCTCTTTATACTAAGAAAAACTCAGCTTTGATTAATTTGTTTTTATTCATCTGAATTACATTATCTTAATTCTTCTTCTTTGCAACTAGTAACTTTTTTTGATCATTTGGCATTAAAGGTTCTTTGAAGTTAAATATGCAAATAAAACCTGTATTGCTTTTTAATAAACACATGAGAAGCATTGATATCAGAAATTTATATATATTTTAGGAAAATTGACATATTATCTTTGGAACTTATTGATGCATGGTTTTCTTTTATTAACATTATATCACCCACAATAAGTCACTATACTCATGTCAATAAACCCCAACTAAACTTGGAAAAATCTTGATGCAATGCTATTAATCTTAAAAATAACTCATGGATCCTGCATCAATAGATTCAATCATAGCTCTAAAGCAGAAATATAAACAAACACAATTATTGTTAGCTGAATATTTATCAATTAAAAAAATGAAATTATATCTTGCTATGCCTCATGATTGGTTTAAAGGATATATTCAATGAGCACTTGATTATAAATTTAAGAAAAACTGTACTTTCATTAGCTGTTTAAAATCTAAAAATAGTAACTGGAGAGAATATGTTGATTCATGTTTTTTTCATTTTAAGGCCAAATTACAAAAGCATACTTTTCCAATCCTAATTTCATATACTTTTGGTATCACAGATGACAATCATGGTATTCCCAAACTTGAAAATCTACTCCAGAAAGGATACACCCTGGAATTCATGCTATTCCTAAATTTGTTTTAGCACAATTATCTAAATTCACTGTTCTTATTATGCATAACATGTTAACATATATTTCAAAACAAATTTATTATATTGATCACCTTTACTCTATATACATGGTGCCATTTCTTAAAAAAATATATTTTTCCATTACCATTAAAATATCTGAGACCAATCTCAATGACTCATTTTATGATAAAAAATAATAGATCACTTACAAAATATAAAATTCAGTCTTTTATCCTTCCCAAAATATCTGGATACCAATATGCTAAAAATGGTTGCTCAACTTCTGATGCAATTATTTTATTCAAAATTATATGAAATTCCTCAAGGCAGAAAGGCAGATCCTATTGTTGTTCAATTAGACATTGAAGCAGAACTTGACTCTGTGCCCATTGAAAAACTTTTAAATAGTTTTTCTTCACAAAATATTAAAACTCCAATCATGAATATTTTGACTAACTTGTTATTTAACAGTCTGCCAGATTTACTCCACATAATTCTATTCCACAAGGTTCAGCCATAAGTGCTTTGCTCTTTATTAATTACATCAATCCTCTTTTTTTTTTTTTTAGAAATAGAGATAAATTATCTGTAATTTTTGTTCCTCTTATCAATACAACTATTAAACATATTACATATATGGGTGATATAGTTGTTTTCCTTCCATGTAAAATCTTACTTCCATTTCTTTTTTTAACTCTTGAAGAATTCTCTGTTAATTCTTCTTTAATTTTCAATAAAAAAAAGTCATCTAGTTGGTGCATTCTTGCAGGAAAAAAATTGAATCTAATTGTAAAGCATCTCCTATGAGTTTTCTTGTTTTTTTTTAAAATAAAAACTATAATTACATGAGATTAATAATTCAAAATCAGCTTTTAGATTCAATAGAAAAAATCATTTAATTCACTCTCAAAAACCTACTTTTTTACATTCAAGTGTATCTTTACTTAACATGCTAGTATGTCCTAAAATCAACAACTATGCTCCAGTCAAAAAATATATTAATTCATTTATAACTAAAATTAATTCAATATGCATAAAGTTAATTTGGGGGAAAATATAGTTTCCATTAGTATTAAAAACAGGCAAAAACATCTAAAGCATTAATGGTCTATCTCTACATTGTATATCAACTTTCTATATATAGAGAGCTATTAACGAGCTTAGAAGACTTACTACTTCTTCCCTAACACTGAGTATTTTTTCTTATTGCACCCACAGATACACCACCACCAATAGAAAACATATTAAAAACTTTTTGATAGTATTTCCATACTTACAAAGCCACTAATTACACTTTCTCCCAGTAAGATCTCCTACTGGGAAGTTTATGAGATTACGTGTGCAACAAATCAAGAGGTGTCTTAGTCATTACTCGCTATTACAATCAGATTCATTATTTAAACATATAAATTTTGAGATTTGGAGCCAAATTATTTAGATTTTTTTAATTAAAATAAATCTAAAAACTTCAGCAATAAATGCATTCATAGCCAATAAAATGACATGTGAATATTGATGCAATATGTAGACTGCGTGGGAAAGATGAGGAAACAATAGAATATTTCCTCTTTTTATATATGTCCTACTTTACAAACCTATCAACAACTTATCTCAACAATCTTTCATTCTCAAATACCTAAAATTAATCCCATTATTGAAAATATTAAAAAGGGTTTTTTCCTCAGATTTAAATTATTATTTATCTCCTTTTCACTTTTTGGTTTATGAGATGTTACTTTATATTTAATCTGACATGACAAAATCTAAAAATCTATTTTCCTGAATGCTCTTGCAACTTGAGATATATTTGCAACTACTTGGAGTCTGATCTTTTTATGCCTGTCACTGTGAATAGAAGACTTTTAGTTTGTAAAACATTAATTATATAAGTTGATGTAAAAAATGTACAGATTTGATTCATTAGTAGAACTGGGTAAAAGATTTGCTTATAAAATATGAACCATCTATTTTACATAAAACCATGATTCACACAGTAACTTGATTGTGCAAATAATTTAATAATGTCTTCTAATACTAGTAGTAGTAACAGCAGCAGCAGTAGCAGTAGCAATAATAATAATAATAATAATAATAATAATAATAATAATAATAATAATAATAATAATAATAACAACAACAACAACAACAACAACAACAACAATAATAATAATAATAATAATAATAATAATAATAATAATAATAATAATAATAATAATAATAATAATAATAATAATAATAATAATAATAATAATAATAATAATAATAATAATAATAATAATAATAATAATAAAAAGAATCATCTACAGGACAAGCAGCATTACTCTTTAAAACTATTATGACTACAATACAAAAGCAAAAAAAATATGCACCAATAGCAGTACAATTAGATATTCAAGCAGCATTTGATTCAGTGTCAATCAAGATACTTCTTAATAAATTAGCCAACACCACAATACCACCTACACTACTCTATGTAATTGCCAATTTTCTCCTTAATAAACAAATTCATATCACACTCAATGGAAGGAAATCAACATCATTCACTCCATCACAATCTATTTCACAAGGATCACCACTAAGTTCTCTCCTCTTCACATTCTACATAGATCCACTAATAAGAAAAATACAACAAAATATAGCTGGAATACAAATTCCACACACACAACATAATATCCCATGTTTAGCATACCTCGATGATATCATAATTTTTTTAAAATCACGCAAAGAATTTCCAACACTACAAAAAAAATTAGATCAATACTCATCTGAATTCAAATTAAAATTCAATCCTAATAAAATAGCAGCTTGGTTCATATATACAACCAAAACTTATACTAAATACTTTCAAGGCAAACCTACTCCTTTTCTGGGATTTCCATTTTACTTGGGAACAAATGGTATGAGGCAAAACATATAAAACAAATTACTTGAATCCATAAACAAAATTTCAAAGTCTTTATCAAAAGCATACCTATCCATATACTCAAAAGTTCAATTATTAAACATGTTAATTACCACAAAAATAACATGTTTTTCTCCAATAATAAATTTATCTAAACATTTCAAATCAAAAATATCATCATTATGCACTAAACTACTATGGGGACGCAAAGCCGTTGCAATATCCGCTAAATCTCTTAGAAAATCTACAGAAAACGATGGTTTAGGACTGCACACTATTTACACATTCCATATACAGAAATCAATCAACATATTAGCATCAACAATAAGACAATTCCCTAAACTAATATGTTTGCTCACAATTACACCAACGGATACTCCACCTCCAAATTCACAGTATTTATCTTCACTAATACAAAGTGTCACAACAATATCTACTCAAATTAACATAGAAGCAACATATAAATATTCATACTGGCAAATTTACAAACTATTATACCCAGAAAATCCTGGAGACACACAAACAACAATGCTTGGAATTAGCAATTATCAATTATTGAAAAAATTCAAAAAATGGTCATTAGAACCAAAATATTTTGATTTTATATTAAAAATAAACCTTTATGCTCTACCAACATCATATTTCCTTTGTTACAGACATCTATATAAAAACATTGATCCTTTTTGCAATCTTTGCCACACAGCAGAAGAGACACAATAGCATATATTCTATTCATGCACAAGTTTATCTAATATACGCAAATTGTTAATAGAAACTTACCAAAGGAAAAATACATCATTAATAAACATATTACAATCTTTTAAAAAAAAACTCTACCCCAACAATAAGAGCAATACTTTTTTTACTATATGCATACTGGTGCACAAGATGCTCATTTACATTTGGTAACAATACAAGAAGACATCCAGCAACATTTACAAAAAAACTTCAACAAATAAAAGAGCGGGATTACAAAATTAGTGCTCCAGACATTGCAGCAGCAACATGGTCACTCATAAGACAGACATCAAACCTATAACAGAATAACCATCAAACAGATTATTTAAAATGTAAAATACAATTGATTTTAAAATTTAGAACTTGTTCCAAAGTCCTATGATTGCCTATGTAACAGAATACAATCGTTTGTTGTAAAGAATCTATGTAACATTTGTTTAATAAAATTCTTTGAAACATAATAATAATAATAATAATAATAATAATAATAATAATAATAATAATAATAATAATAATAATAATAATAATAATAATAATAATAATAATAATAATAATAATAATAATAATAATAATAATAAATATAGCTTTACTTCTCACTATATGTAAAATATATAATTGTTAATTAGAGAAGATATTAATTAGTATTAAAGTTTATCGGCTTAACGTTTTCGAGGATCCATGCTCGAAAACATTAAGCCGATAAACTTTAATACTAATTAATATCTTCTCTAATTAACAATAATAATAATAATAATAATAATAATAATAATAATAATAATAATAATAATAATAATAATAATAATAATAATAATAATAATAATAATAATAATAATTCTCTAATTAACAACAACAATAATAATAATAATAATAATAATAAACTACTGCCAAAACAATATCCATGTCAACAATGACTTTACACTCAACCAAAACATATGCCAATGCTGCCAAGTCCAATGTTTAAACAATTAACACTAAGCATAACTGAAATTTATCTGTTAATACTGTGACAACTAGGTTTAGAAAATGTAATCAAAAAGATATCAACAATTTTAATCTGAAAATCAATGAGAGTTAAGACCCCACTCCATGCACTGGAAGGCAGAAGCTTTATAAACAATAGGTAACAAGTTTAATACACCATACTGAGTAGTTTGTTTAATTTATTCAAAAAACTTTTCCTTCTATTATATTATCTGCTACAGATAAAAATCTCATACTATATAAATTCCCCAGTTTATTACTCTATGAAGTTTTAACATAATATGGATTATGGGCTACATTGCTAAGAATTGCAGATCATCCAAATCTGAGATACCTGACAGTCAAATTTTTTTGATGAGTATTAAAAAGGCCAATTTCAAAATCAAGTGACAACATTACAAAACTATATATTAGTTATTGTGGATAAAAACTCACAAAGTTATGTTACCAGGGTATTAAAACATATACCTTGAATATGCTTTTTATGATTTTCAGTGAATGATTGGAACTATTTGAGAAAGTTTTAACCTTTAATCCAATATAGCTAAAGTATATGCATACACTTATTTACAATAATGATTTCAAGTTCAAACTAACACTAACACTGATGTAATTCCAAAAAACATACCTACACAAATAGTAGACCAAGAGATCATGCTTTGCCTCTACATCAGACAGATAAAGCCACAATGCTACTCTTATGGCCAGCATGGAAATCTCATACTACATTGCATTGCAAATTATACAAGATTAGCCAGCAGATGACCAACATATACAACCCTCACAAAAAAACTATACATTCACAGTCCAGCAGCTTCAATTTATATAAGCATTTCAAAGTCAACCTTCAGCAGCAAAACAAAAGTGATCAAACTATAACTACAAACACAATCAAAGATTTATTGGACCTGCCACTTAAAGCACAAATAATAAATAAACAAGTAGTATAAGTCAGGGCCACATGACTCCAAACCAAGTATGAAAATCACCTGTCAAACCCATTCTATGGATAATGCAAACAATAATGAAAAACCAGAACATGATAATATTGATAACATGAACTAGCACACTAAAACAATACACATACCAATAGCAATCAACAAACATCAATGCACATAACAGAAGCAATTACTTCATGACTCTCTTTATAGAAACAGCAGCATCTGAAGACAGAAGGCATTCAAGCTTACCAAAGAAAAATATCCAACTAAAGAGGGCTAAAACAAAAGAAATTGACTATATACATGACTTCACCCAAATGGATCTTACCCTTGATCAGACTACTAAGTTCTTGAGCCAAACCATGTAATGACTATAAATAAGGAAAACACCATGCTAGCAGAAATAATACCTCCACTTTGTAAATATTAATGAAAGCTAAAATTACTGCATTTTATGTGAAGGGGTTGAACTCCATCATCAAAATCATTCAATTAAAACAATGGCTCAAAATTACACAACCTCGTATTTTTGATTTACTTGAGACTAAGTCTATTCTGCTCTTAGAGTGACTCATCATAACATCTCTGTAGAGAGGGCTTCTATGCCTGATCCAGGGACTCTTCATTATTAAAAAACTGATTTTAAGTTTTTTCTATATATTTTTTTTTTTTTTGTGGAGGTTTTTATAGAATTATTTTTTAAAAAGCACCAATAACATTCTCAAATTAAATTATTACAATTAAAGATTATTTGATATCTTTTTTTTATAAACAATTTTAGAAACTAATTAAACTCTTGTTTCTTCTGATTTATTTAGCTAACTCTTTAATCTTCCATATACTTTCTCGTAAGCATAATTTTCTATTAGAAACCTTTTCTGAGTTAATGCCTGAGAGAATGTTTTCATTTCCAGACATTTTCATGCAATATTATGACCTAACATTTTTTTAAATTCTACAAATACCACTACTGAAAAATTAAATGCTGAAAAAAATATCTGAATTCTAAAAAGCCAAATTTGTATTGCTGAATTCCGTTTGAACTGTTTGAACAGAGATTGGCAATATTTCCACTAAAAAGACATTCTGATCAGACTAATTTATAATAAAGATCTCTTTATTTCAATTTTCCTGAATAGGCAAGTAGTGAACTTAAGAAATTTTACATGCAAACTTAAGTATCTCCAAAAAAAAAAAAAAAAAAAAAAAAGGAAAAAAGACAAACACCTATAATTTTCAATTCCTTTGCAGTTGTCTAAATATGAACCAACAAGACTTAATCTAACAAGCATTAATCAATACCAGGAATTTTAAACACTTCATATTTAAAAATAGTGATTTGTAAGAATATGTCATAGCACAGTAAGAGGCTATTTTAGAGCACATTTGCTTAATAAACTCATTAAACTTACAGAATATTTTATTATAGTCATGTGATCAGTTTTTATATTTGTAATTGCAATTTTAATAAATTATTTTTTATTCATAGAAGTGAAAAAATTATTATTACTATAAATGAATTCAAAATTCTTGAAATCTAGAATTAAATTCTTACAGAAATGTGTCAAAATGCTGTTCAAAATGAAAAGTAAGAGCATTAGTAACAATAAAGTTTCAACAATAGGTTAAATTACTTCTCAATAGATGTGATTTCCAAAGTACCAATTTAGTTTGGATCAATTCACTGCTTTGATGGTTTATGCATATGATGATTTCTGCATTGAAATCATGCTTTTAATATTACTTATTTAATTATAGTACAGCACAAGTAAAAAGGAATTATTACCTTCTAAATAGAATTACAATTTGGCACATCCCTAGTAAAATTCCTTGATCATTACATAAATTTAATTCATTAAATTTTCAGTAAGAAATTAAAGATCAAGCAACTGTGTTTTGTCCTCAAATTATAAGCAAGATTAATTTCTGAACATTATAAACTTTTCCAGTTAATATTATAAAAATTATTCAAGTACATTTCCTCTACTCTACTATTACATTATCATGTGAATAAGAAAAGCATCACATTTCACATTATCTTGAAAAAGTAATGTGAATAATCAATGTTACTATGATGCAGCACTAATCAAATTTATAATATTCATCACTCTGTATTACATATTGAAAGGATATATCTTTGGTACATAAAATTTTCTGATGGATGACAGCATGATATAATACAAATTTTAAAAATGAAAAGTTTTATTATTATAGCTAGATAAATACACATTGTGTTCCTTATATTGCTGGAGTATCACTAATTTTAATTACAGTCAACTTTTCTAATGGTAAATTATTTTCTTCCAGGTATCTTTTGAAGATTATAAATATTTTATTCTTTATTTTCCTTCAAAAAAAAAAAAATTGAAGAAATTTTTAGTAGAAAAATAATTGAAAATCTTTCTTACAATAATAGAAAATTGAGAAATCTACACTATATTGTATAATGCCTTTTCTCAACTCGAATTTAATGTCAATAACAGTTATTTTGATTTTTTATATTCTTGCTAATAGTTGGATTGCATTTATTACTTTTATATTTCATTTTTATTTTTACAGTCATTAAAAATAAATCAGAAGTCAGCATTTTAACTTCTTTTACTAACTCATCATGTATAAAAAATATTTGTTTCTTGCATGAGCAATTTAAAAAAGACATAATTGCTTTCCTTTGATGTTAAATTTGCTAGATGAAAATGTCCACTGTTTAGTTAAGTTTCAGCTCACAATTCCTTTTTTGCTTTTAATTTTAAAGTTTATAAAAAGTTTATTAAAGTTATTATAAATCATGTTAAAAGGTATGCATTTTTTTCAGGAATAGAGACACTCTTGCATTATATAACAAGCACACATATTTCTTTAGATTAAATAAAACCAAATTGTTTTTCCTGCTTCATGTTAAATTTATATATCTTTTTATTTATGTTATCTATTATGAGTTGTAATAATAACAAAAACATAAAACTATTAGAAGAAATATATATAAAAAAGCAACCAAACTGATTACATTTAACATTATACAATATCTTTTGTTTACAATTTTTTTTTACAAATTAATGATGAGACCTTTAAAAATACTTGGCAATCACTTGAATGCTCACAAGCATCATGTTACCAATTTTTAATCTTCAATATCATTTGGGATTACTATGAACTATAATTTATTCGATAATATTAATAAGTCAATAAGTTAATACACATGCGCTTTGCAGATGTCACTATATAAATGAATACTCCCACTTTTTCAAACACAAGATAAAGTCTTTAAGAAAATATAGAATGAATCCACCTATATTTTCGACCCAACCGTATATGTATATTTCTATTCTTCATCATTTGTAGTGCTAAATGATTTTTAAAATTTTCTTGTAACTGCAAGCTAATGTTTTTGTTGTACTAATGTGTTAAAACCTTTAATTTTTACTTTTATAGCATATCTAATATGCCATGCTATATTTAATGGTAAATGCATTAGAACCTGTAATACACTAATCTAACATGATATTGAGTAATCAAATGACCCATTTAAATCTATAACTAGCTTTACATATGAGCTTTCATCAATGAGTAGCAACAAATTAGTAACTAGGCAATTATCTTTTATACTATCTAAGATAATAATTGTATATTCAAACATTCTAAAGTTTGAAATCCAAGACAAATTATACCATGACTTTTCTACTTTAATTCCAAACAACTGCATTTAGAGCAATTCAGTGCCATCTACTACAAATTTAAGCAATAAATGAACATTAAAGTTGCCTAAACTTAACGATATATGCTAGCCTAGTGTCAGACTTTATATACATATAGAAGAAGTTTATATTAGATGTAATACCTAGGATGCTTGTATTTTAGATCATTAGCTTGTATACAATATAATAGATCTAAAGTATCTGCTAAATCCAATGCCTTGTATTGGTGATAGCCAGTATCTAAAAATAGTCTTGAGATTTAGATGTAGTATTATCATCTAGTATGTATTGGTTAATTAAGTTTTCAATTAAATTGCCCAGTAGTAGAGTAAAATTAATTAATAATTGCTTTAATGAAGATTTTGCATTGTGTGGTTTATTTTAGCAATGAAGACAGATTCAACTAAAGCGCTGAAGATTCCTGGATCAAAGCCAACTAGCTGCTTCTGGTGTTCAAATCTCATATAACCTCTCAAAAATATTAACTATTAATTATTTTAATGGATACTGATTTTATTTTAGAAAAATCAATGACTATTTTATTATATAAAATATTATTAGAATTATCATAATGTAATATGCACACTAAAAATTCATTGTTATTGAATTTTAAAATGGATAATTTGACATCAGTAATATTATATCAATAATGACAAAAATATATACAATTGCTAAATATGTCACAACATTTTCTATCTTTAATCAAAAATTCATTAAGATAAAGTTTTAAAATAAAGATGATTTATTTAATAAGCTAATGTTTTCTATTTATGGGATGGGGCAATGGAAATCTATCATCCAAATATAATCTCTATGGGATAATCTCTTTATATAATAAAAACAATATTACTTCAGCTTAATACTGAGATTATATCAAAATCAAATATGAAGGTCTTCTATAAAATAGTTGATCAGTACAATATTGATGTAATTGGACTTTAAAAGAATCATATTCTATTAATAATGGTCATCATCTTAAAATTTAAATTTTTTAGAAATCACAATTTAGATAGATAATTTCACAAATCTCCCAATACAATTTGGTTCTAGTCTGATCTAGATCTCCTATATCTTCTACATTGATGGAAGATTTCATTCTCATAATAGACTTTTAAGATATGTAAATGAGGATAAAGTTTATAATAAATGTTTAGAATAGATAAATTTAAATAACAAAAACTTTATTATGGTAAGCAAAATTGAACATTCTATTCATGCAGATGGCAAATAGAAACAGCTCCTGATTTATGTTTTGTTTCAACAAAAAATGATTCATCGTTACCTTACTGAACTACTAATATTGGATCATTTTGCATATAGTCAATATGAACCAAGTCTAATCATTTTTGGAATTCACATTCCTATAAAATAAATTTAAATAAGATTGACTGAAGCCAATACACTGAAACATTTTTTTTCTTGCTATGATAGATTTAATAAATGCACAACATCTTCCATAGAGTTCATATTTTATTAATTTCAAGGCAATTCATTCCAAGTTGGAACAAAACTAGAAGTGTTCTTTAGAATTAGTTTTTCTCTAGCAAAGAACTAGAAATTTCTGACAAATTTATAAAATCATTGAATGACACTGAAAAGGAAAAGTGATACAGAAATAACTATTATTATCATTTTTAATAAGATTGCTGGTCTTAGATATTAGACTTCTAAACATAAGATTGATAAAATGGGAAAAACATCATTAAAGTAAAATTGTAAACTTCTTTTCCACATCACTTGAATACTATCAATCAGATAAAACTAATAAAAAATGGTAAACATGAATTTTTCCTGGATTGTTTTAAAACAGGAAGAGTCCAGAAGCATATAGCAAATTTCTAGAGTTTCTAAAAAAACTTAAGACTTAAAGTTTAAGTATGATTGGAAAAATTATTCAATAACATTATTTATAGAAAAACTATTTCAAAAACATGTCATAAAAGTAAATCTATAGCAGATTTAAAATTAAATAAAACCAATGATACAAAAATTTATTGCCTAATTACATTAGGATAATATCTGGAGCTTTTTAAAATAAATATATTAATAAAAAAATTTTCAACAATTTAAAATCATCTGTCTATAGAGCATGATAAGTTTAGATTGGGGGGAAAGCTGTTATAAACATGTTTTATTTTTAATCATTCACATTGAAAAAGGCTTTCAAAATAAATTAAATATATGCCACTGTTTTACTGATCTAATCTCAGCTTATGATTCTTTTGAAAAAATAGTCTTCTAAAAGTTTCTAAAACTTTTAAATATAGGAAAATCATTAATTTACTTAACAAAATCCTCTTCAATAAAAAAATCTAAGTGACACTTAATTACAATTATAGTAGATATAAAATTTTACAAAATTCTCTAACTCAGGATTTAATTTTTTCATCTAGTTTATTTAATATATTTATCAGTTATTTTATAGAAACAGAATGCAGAAAATTAATCTATGCTGATGATATTGTTTTGATTTCTCAAAAGAGATTCTTTCTTGAAACGGAAAACTCTCTCAATAAGGATATAAAATTATTGAAATGTATTTTAGGGACTGGAATCTTACTACTAATTTAATAAAGACAGAGAAAGATAAATGTTTCATTTAATTAAAAAAAAACATCTCATAATCTAAATATAACCTTTTGTAAACTCTCAAATAGAATCCAATTCCATGCTATTTAAGAATAACCATGGATCATAATCTTATTTTTTTCTATTTACCTAAGATTAAATCAAAATTTCTAAGAATAATCTCCATGGAAAGTTGGCTCTACTATTTGATAGTGTTACCACTAGCATATTCTGTTGGTAAATATTATGTCCTGTTGAAATTAAAAGTTCCCAGACTAAATTTTTGATTACTCATATAAAAATAACTATGAGGAATATTACTAGAACACTCAAGTCAGTTGCTTTATAATGGTTTTTAGTGTTTCCCATATTCCTCCATCATTTATTAAAAAAGAAATTGATTTGCAATGCATAACTATTAAAAAGATTGGGCTTGTCAATAACTCAACATACAAGTTCATCATCTAAGACTTATACCAAGATTTCCTTTTTGGATATTCAATCAAGAATTTACACTTGAAAAACTATGGCTTTTAAAAATGAAGTTCTTATAAGGTTCCAAAGAAATTTATTTTTCCAGATACAATCATAAAGCAATCTGAATTTGTACTTCCTAGATGCAACTGAAGTCTCAACAACACAATCCATAGTAGTTGTTTTCTTCAATGCTTCATAAATGGAATTTATAAGCCATGAATTTAGGTAGATCAAAGTAGACAAACACAAACTTTAAACAGGCTAGTTATGAATGCTAAATCTATGATACAGTTACAGAATTGAAAATCTTAATAAAGTCACTAGTGAATATAACATCTGGTTGGAATTATCACAGTTCCTTTGTGATATTTTGTTAATAATTAAACTATCTAAAAAAATCATATTCTCAATAATAAATAAATATACAACATACTAAAAAAGTCTCTGTCAGTTATTAAAACAACACATACTCTGTAACCATATTTTAAAAGCTGAATATGCAGATTTCTAGAATTAATATTTTATAACAGATTTTTTTTAAAATTTTGTTTTAAATAATTAATAATTTCTTTAGAGTATAATTATAGTATTCAGAAAAAGTCAGATCAAAGATTACTATCAAAAATCAATAAATTAGAAAAAGCAGCTGCCTCATCAGATGTTCTTTGTGTTTGGCATCTCTTAGATAAAATATAGCTAGATACATTGTATAATTAGTACTACTTTTTATTATCTTTGCAAACATTTATCAGCTGCTAAACATTATATTACATTATTATAATGATTAAAAAACCTCCCCCACATCCATATCTGTATTAATTTTTAAATAATGTTCTATTTTGATAATGAGCTCCATTTTGATAGAATATATATATATATTATCATCATTTTTAAAATAAGAGATGTTAGTTTATTCGACAAAACTTGTGATAGCTGTTTTATTCATCCTCCCTATCTAAATCAAGATATATATTAGTATGTAATATAGCTTGATAATTTGTAAATTTTTGTTGGGATTTAATCAAAATTTTTTTATTCCACTATAAAGTTGTTTGTATTATGGAAAACACTGTTCAGTAAGTTATTTCTTAATATCATTTTCTCATTTCTTTGCAATATTAACCTTGAAAACTACTAAGTTAACTGCCTAACTATACATATTTGAAGAAGAAAAAAATTGTCAGTTTTATATAAACGTACATCATATTTTCAATTCAGATATTGTTCATGTTTCCAAGATATTTTTTATCATCAAATGGGGAAAGGATATCATTTCTTTACCAAAATTTGGAATAAAGTACAAATATGGATAGTAAAAGAAGTAAAAAATCTTGAAAAATATAATGAAGTGTATATTTTTAACCATCCCCTATTACCAAAACAGGAATTAAATTTATTTACGAATATTTTCCCAGTGTTATATTTTTAATGATTGGAAACGATTTTTATCATTTGGTAGGACATTTACGTTATATAACGAAAATGAGGCAATAATATCCTTATTGGACCCTTGTTCTTTTTTCGACAATTTAAATAATATATTAAATCTTTCAAAATAAAAACTTAGCCGAATTTTAAAATCTTCTTTTAATCATCGCTATAAAAAACACACAATCGTCTTGACTTTTTTTCTATTTTGATGTATTTGAAAAGCTAGATTATCAATTTATTTTTTAAATTAAGAGCTGTCAAAGTTTTATGTATTAATGGTAGAATATATATATATTGCACAGATTCCCTTTAAATATACATCCAAAAATATATTAGAGTTGCATTATGATCACAACATATTAATTTGTATTCATCATATGAAAATTCTTTAAGTATCCAACGTTTAATTAATTTGCTTTCTCGGAAACCACGAATTCCAACTAAAAAATCTAAACTAAGTTAAAAAAATTTCACTAATATGTGCATTTTATTTCTTTATGTCAATTTTGTAAATTTGTGATAATCTTATATATATTTTAATGTAAGGAAATTTGTTTAGTAAAAAAATAAAATATTTACATTGGTAGAATAGTTTCTTTACACTACCTTAAAAAGTTTTTATAAATCAGAATCCGTAAGTTTTCCTGACTTTAGATTATTAAAGTTTGCAAATTTATAAATAGTTTTATCCGCTAGATAATATATATCAAAGATTAGACATGGTTTCATATATATAAATGTCTGTGTGTACACATGCTAAATTAAATATTTATATACTTAACAATTTGTCATTACGATTTTTTTTTTTTTACTGTTTGACAAAATTATTACTTTATAATTTATATGATTGATTCTTTATATTGAACACTAGTAATACAATAAAGCTATAAGCCAATATTTTTTCAAAATAAATTTAAACCGTTGTCAAAAATATTAAACCTTTTTTTTTTTTTACTGTTGAGCGATAAATATTTTATGGTATTTTTTTCAACAAGGATTTAAAAAATCAACAACATAAAATTCATTATTTCAATTGAATGAATTTTTATATTTGTTTATTTACTTTTCGTTAATATTTATGAAGTAATATAATGCTAATGAAGCTGCATGAAAACAATAGTGAAAATAATTGGTTGATTTAAGGAATGGATTGTCCTAATCAACGTACCCCTATCAAAAATACAAAGCTGCTGTTGGTGAAACATATCTTAATTTTGTGTAATCTCTTAGCCAGTCAGAGAAGAAAAGCTAAATCAATTATAATCTTCCACACTCAGCATGCTGGATTGCAAATGTATATGCCAGAGAGATTTCTGGGATATCAAACAGCTATTAATTCACTTTTCATTAAAAACAAATCAAACATAGGTCAAAAATTTAAAAATAAGGTATCCGTATCTTTATAATTTTATTATTATTGTTTTTACAAACGTACTTATATACATTTTTCTTCTTGATTATAATTTTTTTAAATTTAAAAGTTAACCCTTTATTACATTTTCTTTCAATTCATTTCTCTCTCCCTTTTCTATTCTGTCTTTCTCTCTAAGGTAAAACAATCCTAATAGTCTACTATAAGATTTAGTTCATTTCAGAATCCTTCTTTAATGTTAGGAATAATACAAGTTAGTCAATATTAATTGAAGAAAGTAAGTTTCTATCAAAAGACATATGTATTCATATACTATTATTGTTTTATTCAAGCAAAATTTTTTATACACTCCTTTTTATACTAAACATCACATGATCATCATTTTTTATGCTTGCTCATAATTGTTATTAAAACAGGCAAAACTCTCCATACAGTAGTGCCACTAAGTGCAAGCCAGAGTAATCAATGGATGCCAGAAAGACTCTTAGTTCCAAGGCTTCTCACTGATGAAAGCCACAAGCTAGAAACTAGTCTGGGGATATTGGATGAGTTGGCACTAGATAGGGATTTTATGCACAAATCTTCTGGCACCCATTGATTGCTCTAGCTTGTACTGAGTGGCACTACTGTATGGAGAGTTTTGCCTTTTCACACTCATAACTATCTTATTCTTTATCTTCAAGATTTATTTTCATCTTATATAGTCCATTAGAATTTTTGTATTGATTTGTACATTATTAATGAGCATTCTTTTTTGCTTTTTTACACCTTTAAAATTTTAAATCTTATATTGATACTGAATATATGTTAATAAACAATATTAAGATTATTAACGAAAACACTACTAAGATCAGTGTAATGATATAATTTTGCTATTTTTAACATATTGTGGAGCAAAAAGCAATAGCATAGGATTTGCTCATTCACAAAATATATTTGGAAAATGTTCATTTCTACCTCACCTAAATTTAATCAGCAGCACTTTTTCCCCTGTCATTTCGAAGAAGTGGGTTTTATTCTGAAATAATCAGAATTTTAAACTAGAATTTTCTATTTATCCCATAGATGCTGTATTAATATAATCTTAGTTTTATGCTTTATATTAAAATTAGATGAAGTTGAAATTATACACACATATGAGTTTAATCTTATTATTTTTAACCATTATTTACAGACTGTATGATGAAAGTCTTTCTCAAGTTTTTCAGATATATAGCTTCTCCATATCACTTCAATAAATCTTCCTCATCTCATTTTTCATCTCTCACATGGACTATTTTTAGGTCTTTTACAATCTCTTGGGATTAGTTTTCTATTCTCACTTTTTTAACAATATGTATAGTTCAGCTTCATTTAAGTCTTTTAATTTTTTAATGACATCAATAATATTGGTCTGTTCTCTCACTCATCTATTTTGCTTCTTGCTAATATAACTATATGTTCTGAAATCGTTTGTTGCTTTCTAATTAAAAGTTCAAGTCCCTAATCAAAATGCATTATTGATGAACAGATTTATTAAAAACTTTCCTTTCAGATATGTAGACATATTTCTATTTTATATTAAATTATGACTACCAAAATATTTGTTTCTATCTATATTAATAAACTTATCAAGATAGATATAATTGTCATTTTGTTTTGATCTTACTATTTTCAATCTTTATTTTCTTCTTTTTAACTGAACATTGAATATTCATTTGCCCTTAATTCTATTTTCTTGTTTTCATCTTATAGTTTTTGTAACATTTTTGAAACAGAGCAAAAACCCACATCACCTGCAAAATTTAAGTAACTTTAATAATATTCATTTATTTTTATTTCCTTAGTTTTCCATTTTAATTCACAAAATATTGCTATAAAAAGTTCTGAGGTGTGAATTTGTTCTATTCTACATGAAGATGTAAAGATCAATTAAACTTTTTGGTATCACTATACAATTTAATCTTTGGTGTTGCACTTTAATAAATATTCTTTAGAAATTGACAATATATCCTATATCTTGATATTTTAAAGCTTTAATCATATTAGAAATGATCATATTAGAAATGATTATGTAGAGTTAAAATCCTTTTTGTAATTGCACATCCAATACAAAATAATAACTAATATTTATTGATCTCTTCTATACTTTTTTTTCATAGTCAAATGTTATATACTTGTTTATAACCATCTTCAAATTTAATTTATTTTTTTGGTTGATTTGAATCTAAAGGTCTCTGTAGATATAATATTATAATTTTAGTAAAGATCTTTTATAGAATTGATGGAAGACAAATGCCTTTATAAATCCTAAAATTTTCTTTTTCACCTTTATTCATTATAAATATGACTACTCTAGTCTTACAATTTTCTGGTACATATTCATCATTATAATTGAGTGATTTGTTGTTCAAAAGATCATCCTTGGAAAGTTGTGTGATAAAGAGTGCCAGAGATGAGCTTTGATTCAGAAATACTCTATTATCATACCAATGGTAAAAGCTTATCATTTAAAATTGGGATATACCTTTTCCAATAATTTATTTATTTTTTAAAAGACTTGTTTTAATATATCAAAAATAATTCCATCTTTTCTGGAGCTTTTTCCACTCTTTGTAAATTTAATTGTATATTTCATCTCTTAAAAGAACTTTATATATATATATATATATATATATATATATATATATATATATATATATATATATATATATATAAACAAATATATTTAACACAGTCAAATTTTTGACTATTTTTAATATTATTATAATTAAACACATTTGTATAGTATATATATATATATAAGTGGACTTTATTAGTAAAAAATTATTTACAAGAATTATTATATTTACATTAAGAGCTTTTTACATGTTTTTTTTTTTACTTTTCTTTGGTTGTTTTTAGAATACAGTGTATTCAAATGAGATGATTACTGTTATTGAATTAATGAACAGCTCAGGAATATATTGATTTACCATATTTTTTTGTCACATTTCTGGGTATGTTATGCCAATCTTCATCATTTTTTTAGTACATTGTATTTTTTGTTGTCAAAGATTACATCACAGTGAGTAAGCCACATTGTTCTGAGAGTGTGAATGGTTACTAAGGCATTGAATGGTTTTAAGTTTTTTATATTGTTTATGAGTGTTTTTTAGATTAATTGTACCTTTGTAGAATACAAAGTGATGTAAAGGTGAAAAATATGGACATGTCTCAAAGATATGAGTTGCATTTTTCGGGAGTACATTGCATAATATGCAGGTAGAATCTAGATTTAATTTAAAGTGGTTTATGAGAAATAGCTTTGTTGGTACTGTATCAAGTAGAAGATTATGTAGAAATTTTAGCCATGACTGAGGCATGCACAAATTTTGGAATTTAGTCAGTGTTTTGGCAGTTGATAGTGTTGACCCAAGTTGCCTATTGAGATATATGATTTTTTTAGATTTTTGTATGATAGATTGATTAAAGTATTAATGTTATAATTTTCCAGTAAATCAGCATGCTCAATGGCATGATTGGTGAAAAAGTGATGATTTGCATATGGAGTAATGGCAAGCAGAAGTAGAGATGGAGTAGTTGTTTTTGGAAGGGATTGTGGTCAGTATCATCATCTACATCAAAACTAAATACATTTTCTGCACAATGTCATAGTAGTAGTAACTTGCACTATTTAAATAATTCAATTGTGAAAGAGGTATCTTTGATAATTCATGTTTCAAATTATATAATACTTTAAGCAATAGTAGAATGTTGGCTCTTAATTAAATGTTCTAGGGTTGATTCTCAACTGAATAGCATAAATATAAAAAAAAAATTTGAGTTTATTGAGTAAATGGAATAAATTATTATGTTCAAATATCACATAACTCCTTGAGAAAATAGTTATGCAATTTAAATTTATTAGCAATGCAACACAATTACATTAATGTGAGATATAAACATTTTAAAGTTCATTTTAATACATTTGCTAATAATAAATTAAATAACATTGTAATTACACTACTGCACTTTAAGAATAGTTATAATAAGCAGCAGAATTACACATATTGGTAATTTACACATATATACAATCATATCATCAGTTGCTTAAGAGGTCACTTGATGCTTGATCAAAAAAAACAGGTTGGCACAACTATATTAATAAAATGTCAAAAATATTTTTTTTCTCTCTTCAGGATATTTATTTAATGTTTGCATTATAAAAACAATATACATATTTCCAATGTTTGTTATATTTATTGTAAAAGTATATTAGCACAATTACTAAATTGTTATAAAATTTAATTTTAGTAATGATAATTAAAATGGTTATTATTTTACTGGTTTGAGCAAGATGTAATTTGCAATTGTGTGAGGTAACAACATTCACATTTTAAAAATAAAATATATCTTATTGAAATATATCCAGTTGATATTTTTATAACATTTGTAGATTATATCATTTAAGTTTTAAAATAAGAGATGATTCAATAATTTATTTCATAAACTACTTCTGTGAGCCCCTGGTTTATTATTTTTGCAATATTGTAGTTGTTAGTATATGTTAAAAATTTATTTTAAATTGATACTTTATGAAACAATATATGGGTTTTATAACATTTACTTAGGTAAAAAAGTATTTAGCATAGCACAAAATTTCTAAAAAGTGAACAAAATATTTAAAGTACAATATAACTTTCAAAAATGAATAAAAATTGAATTTAACAATATAAAAATGAGAAGGATATTTTTTATTCATTACCAGCCAATTAAATTTACTTTTTATTATTCTGATTTAAATTTAATTATAAAAAAATAATTCAAAAACATATGAAAAGGTCATAAAGTATTGTTTCTTTCCATTTATAATATTATCAGTAAAATAAACTACTAATTGCAAAGTTTCTATGTTCAGAGCATCCATTATTTTTAAATAATATTAGAAATATAAATTTTCAGTGAATAAAATCTTTTGTAAAGATCTAATTAAAAGAGGATTCACATCAATAAATTATATAGTTTTTCAACTTATGCAAAACCAAGTTAATCAAAAGGTTGTGAAGTGAATTCTTAGTTGACACTCCATGTATATGCAAAGCTTTAAAGATAAATTTTATTTAGAGAAGTCCACAGGTATGCATATATAAGGTTTGTTTTCTGATCCACTTTCAATTTATGTTTTCATTTTTTAGTACTAGTAGTTTCGAAACTTTTAAAGTTAGTTAATTGGTAATAAGTGCAATACTAATTTTTAATTCCTAACTACAATAAAAATTACAGCAACTAAATAAATTTTTAAGATATTCATTGAAGGCAGGTCCAAGAAAATACATTCCTTGAACAAAGGTTTTTTTTTGGAATAAACTTGAAATAACTTGACTGTCTAGAAAAAGAAAAAAAAACTTAACAGATTAAATATCTAAACGTATTGCCCTAAAGAAGAATGAAAAAATTAAATTGAATAAATTAGATATATAAAAGTATTGAAAAAAGATAAAATATATTTTTGGAGAAATAAAAAAAAATGGAAGAGAAATTATTAATATATTGTGAAGGAGAGAAATATTGGTAAGAAATCAAAGTAAAATAAAAAATAAATAAATAAAAGAATAAATTAACAGAAAATCTTGGGCAGAAAAAAAAGTGATGAGTGGTTGAGGGAGGAAATTACATGTAGAAACCTGATTATTGACTAGCAACAATGATAGCGATGAAATAATATAAATTTGAATGAAGGGTGAAAAAAAATTGCATTTAGATAAATTTAAGTTGTTATTAAAATATTGGGTGTGAGAGACATATTTATTTAGTCTTCTACTAAAAAAAATCTGAATCAAATCTTTAACAAGTAATTGATCAGATGAAAAGCCCTTAACTTTAAAAAATGATTGAATATTAGTTTAAAAATTTATAATCAATAAAAATTGCAAAAAAGTACATTATTGGAACTAATCATTTCTAATTGATTTATTGCCCTGAATAATTTGGTGCAGTAGTAAAGTATCAGTCTCATAGAATATGGCTCAAGTTTTTTGCTTGTCTCAGATATAAAAGCAGGTGTTAGTAAAATCAATGTGTTAAAATCATTCATTTTCAATCACATATATTATTTATTTTGAAAATATTTTTGCCAATAGTATTACAATATAATTAATTTCATTCATCATTTTTACATATGTATTAATCTGATTAGATTTAAGACATGTTAACTTCTTTTAATTCAGTAATGGAACATATATTTAGTCTTTAACATTTATTTTTAGTCTTATTTTCTTGATTTCATCTAATAGCTTTTGCAACATTTCCTGAATCTCTGAAACATTATTTGTTTAAATACTCATTTATTTGAAAATTTTGCACTTATTTTTATTTCCTTAGATTTTTAATTCATAAAATACTTCATGTAAAACTATTATAAAAAGATTTGGAAGAATGGAATCATTCTGTCACACATCCTTATCAACATTAATTTTCTTAGTCACATCATGTTGTTTAAAAGTCTCAGAAACATTCTAATAAATATCTTTTAAAATTTGACAATATATTTATCTAGGTCTCAATGTTCCAAAACATAGATCAGTTTTAATATGTATAACTATTCAAATGCTTTTTCATTATTTACAAATCCAATACAAATTAATTACTCATACTCATTATATCTTTCCAGAATTTATAAAGTTACTTTTATATGATATATTGTGAAATAATTACTTTTAGATTTTTTTTGTTTACACTCTAAAGATCAGTTTGAATGATTTTAATAAAGATTTTATACAGAACTGACAAAAGACTGATAATTTTAAAATGTTTAATATATATATATATATATATATATAATATGAATACAATTACTACATTTTTATATGGTATATCTTTATTATTTAAACATTTGGTATATAGTTTAATCAAACAATTTTTCTATTTTATATTTCTTTTTTTAAAATATCTATATTAAATTAATCATTTCTTTGAACTTTTCCATTGTAATTTAAATGCATGTCTTATCTCTAAATTTTAAGTACTTGTATTTTTTTTGTTTTTTTTTTACTATATTACTCTTAATAAAATTTTCCACATAATTTATTATGGCATCTCTCTTTTTGGTAATTATGCAGTTTTTTGAATTCTTATTGATGGAATATTTTCATATATGTTGTTAGTTTATATTTTTGTTCTTTTCTATAGATTTTCTGGTAGTCATTTCACAAGTATATTTCTTTATACATAATTAATTCTTTTTAACATTATTTTATGAATATGGCAGACATTCAGTTCTTTAAAAATTTCATATTCTTTCTTTTCTTCACAGATTGCCTTGTTTCAGTCAAAAAATTGAATTGGTGAATTATTATTTTGTGTCAAATATTAATGCAACATTTAAAAAAAAAAATATATGTCATTTTCTCATTAGTCACATTCAAATTTGTCCATCTCCCAAGATCATTGAAATTTTAAAACAATTTGCTAAGTCTTAGCTTAAAATTATTAGAATATACCTAAAAATTAGGAATATCAACTATTAAAATTGTCATAATAGATTTTTTTTCTAGTTTTATATTAACACATATCATTTTCTATATTGAATTTATTACATTCAAATATCAGCCTTTCAAGCTAATTGAGCATGTGCCTTTTTAGAGTGTTAAATAAATGAATACTTTCCTCTTCAATCCAAGATGTAGTATTTATGCAGGAATAAAAAGGATCCTCTTATTCCTACAACTCAAATTCTTTTATATGAGCAAATCTGAAGTACTGTTGAGGAGAGCGTGAGTAGAATTCTCACTTTAAATTACTATTTACGATGTTTTTTGACTGAATGACGTTGGTGAAATTACTTAGAATTTACTAAATGTCATTCTTACTGAAACTTAATTATGAGTAAATAAGCAATTATTTTATCTAGCATCATGTTTACAATTATATTACATTCAAATATCAGCCTTTCAAGCTAATTGAGAACACACCTTTTGAGAGTGTTAAATAAATGAATACTTTCCTCTTCAATCCAAGATATAGTATTTATGCAGGAATAAAAAGGATCCTCTTATTCCTACGACTCAAATGCTTTTATATGAGCAAATCTGAAGTACTGTTGAGGAGAGCGTGAGTAGAATTCTCACTTTAAATTACTATTTACGATGTTTTTTGACTGAATGATGTCAGTGAATTTATTAAGTGCATTACAGTTTTGAATAGACATTTGTTGTTGATCTGGGTGCCTTATGAGCATTTTTGGAATTGTCTTCAACAACAATGACAACAACAAAAAGAATTTATAATATTCAGATTTTTCCCCTAAAAATTTCTCAAGTTTAAGTCTTCTCTTTTTGTTGTCTCCATAAATTTATCTGCAGTACTTTTTTCTTTTAATGGTTTTTTAATTTTTGAATTAAACTCTCCATGGTAATTTTAAAATGTTGTTTGGTCTGATAAAAGAATTCTTCACAAAAAAGGAATAGTTGGTACATCAACATGAATCCATTGCATCCAATTATTTTCCATAAGATGAATAACTAATCTTACCACTCTATCTATTATCACTTATTATTATGTTATCTTTCCATATTATTATTTTTAATATATCCTATTAAACTTGTGCTTTTTAACTATAATTGTACCTTACAAATGAATTATTTGTCTTTTTTATACCTTCACCAAATTCAACAAAGTTCCATTCAATAGTAATTACTTCTTTTTTCAATTCTTGCATTTTTTTCCATTTAAAAGTGATCAACAATTATAGTTTCAAATGAAAGATTATCATTGAATGTCAGTCTAGAATTACATTCTATTAACTATAATCATTTTTGCCTCCAGTCATCAACTGCTACCTTGGCTGATGACACTTCAATCTTAAAATATAAGGCCCTTAATTTATTTTTATCTATAATTATTCTAAATATAAAAAAATAATAAAAATCCCCACACTCCTTTTTCCATTAATTTTGCCTTCAAAAGAACTCGAAGATGTTCTATGAAATTAAGAATTACCAACCATTTAAAAAAAAATCGTTTTAAACAGAGTGGTAAAAAATAATAGAACTTACTATGTCAATACTAGGTAATTATTCTCTTATTAATTACTGATAATGATTAAATTATATGAAATAAACATCAAATTTTAAAGCCTCAGAACATTTTTAAAAAATGTATTCTGTGTTTCAAACAGCAGCCTGGTCCATTTAGATATAAAATTTAGAGGGATGTTTTATATAAAAAAAAGCAATAATTTAGTTCAATTTTATTAACATTAAAAAAACAACAACCTATATCTGATATACAAATAAACTAGGTAACAACATTTTTTAAAAAAAAAATATCTGCAGAGTGGTTAATATTAGTAGGTACTTTATTCAGGGTACCATGGAAATTTACAAGTGACAAATCATGATATAACTTTCAGATATGAGGATCAACTGTAGACAACTAATAAACAAAGTCTGATCAAGAGAACTCTTGCTGTCTTTCAGGATCAGATGTTTCATAAAAGAGTAAGTGCTGTTTTGAATATAATATTTTCTGTCTCCACATTTTTTTTACTATCTTCAATCATGAAACTTTACTGCAACTAAATGTACAAAGTGTTATACTATCTATTTTATTGAATGGAAGTAAGACTTGGAATTTCTATTGATGAAACATAAAAGAATTAGGAAAATTTTATTTAAGGATGCTTTTTATAATCCTAAAAATAAAATGGCATGATTATAAAAACAATTAATATATTGTAAAATTACATCTTTATTGGATTTTTATGATAAATAAATAAAAAGTATTAAACTTACTAAAAAGTTATTTTATACTAAGTATGAATATGATTTTCATAGAAAAAAACACATTCTGTTACATTATAAAGATTATCAAATATAGTCTAAATAAATATATTATTGATTGCTTTTATTGAGAAGTTATGGCTGAGAATAAAATACAACAAATAACTACAATTAGATGAGGTGTTGAATTTTATAAAAAAAGGAATGGTTACTGAAGAAGTTATAAAATAATATCACAAATAACAAATAAATTGGATAATAGACCAGAGTCTTCTAAATATGAAAATATTTGTGATCCATAGAATAGTTTGTATAGTTATTTCAAAACTCATCTCTAATATACTGTTCTCCCCCTTAAAAATCAAAGGAGTATTATTACCAGAGTAAGGTTATTTTATGTTAAAATTGTTATTTTTAATGTTAATATAAATAATCTACTAGTGATTTTTAGATAAATAATTATAGTCAACATTTTAATCTTTTGTTAATGTGATATTCATTGACTGTGATTGCCAGGGTTGAGGCAAAAGAATTTAGAAAGTTTTTTGAAATATTTCAACAAGCACATTAATATAAAGAGCTGTGCAATCATATTTAAACACCACAAATTAAAGACTACTAAAAGCAAGAGGAAGCTAATTTATGATTAGTGACTTCCAAAGATAAGTTTTACAGTGAAGTGGTTTCTGATTAAATAATGCAGTAGTCTCTAATTTTCAGGCTTAGTACTCAGGCTTAGGAATTCATGATTTAAAAAAAATAAAAAATAATTAAATACTATTCTGGTTTATTCTTAGAATTTACACAACCAGTGAATTCTCAATCAGATATGTGGTTGTTTTCTTTTCTTTTTTTGTAAATTATTAATGTACTATCTTTTTCATTTGTGATTTAATATAAAGGCTTACTTCATAGAGTGAGAATTTTAAAAATATTTAGCATTTAAAGGTTTAAATGCATTTTCCATAGAAGGAAAATGTTAGAAAAAATAATATGTTGGATTATTACTACAAGAAGTGACATATATTAAAGTTTAATTTATTTGTGCATACTTCAAATAATAATCTATTGAATACTGTTGGATTTCTTGCTCATCACTAAATTGGCACAATTGATTAATTAAATTTTTTTTATCTTTTGTTTTTTATCATTCTGTTCACTGCAAATTATCCTCACATCTTGGGATCAACAATATAAATATACAATTTTTCATGCTTCAAAAACACTGATGATATAAAATCCTTTTTGGTATTACTTTATCCTTGTATTAATGTTTGTCTTTGATTTTTTATAATAAACATATAAATAGCTTGGAATCTATCATTTGATCATGTACACAATTTTCACTTCTATTTTTACTGTTATTATTTAATCCACTCAAAGAAACTGATAAATTAAAATGAATAATAAACTTTTCACACTCTTTTTCCACTTTTTTTTTCAATTGGAGGTATAAAAAGGCCTTCTATGGTTCATTCCTAGATAACTGTTTTTATTATCATTTTTCATTTGTCATTAAGTCTTTTAATGATGCTTAAGTAATAGATGTTTACTAAATTATTATACTGTTAAATCCACAATATATTTATTATTATCTTTTTTATCAGCTTTACATTTACATACATTATGATTATTGTTTTAAATTCTGCATATTCCAACAACTTGGGATTGATTCATTCTCTAATATTAATGGACTTTACTTTCATAGAATAATTCTATGCATAATCATCATGTCTAATTAATAAATTCAAATACTTAATATATTTTTATTTTCATGTCTACCACTTTAAGTAAAGATTGTTATTAAATATTCAAAATATATTTACTGTTATATTACATGAAGCACAAATAAGTACATTATATATATACTTATGCTATTATCAATGATTATTGGTTTCACTATTTTCTCTTCACTATTATTCACTGTTAAACTGTAAATTACTCCACTGATCAATCTTTATTAGCCAAACCTAATCATCTTATAATATTATCTATTAAATAATGATGTAATATCCCAGTTTATCCACCTAAAGATATCTATAATAAATATTTTCTTTTTATTGTCAATTTCCTTTTTATCTAATAATTGTTGAATAATTTTTATATATATGACAGCCATTTTTTCATTTAAACACACTGTATATATTACAATATACTGACTCATAAAATTAATTAATATTCAATAAAGCCTTTCTGTAGTTGCCATTAATACAGTACTTTTTTTAGACTATCAATACATTTATATGGTCATTTAATGGTAAATTTCTTCAAGGTCTTATTTTTCTTGCAATCATTTGGAACTATTTTTGCAGCTCTTCTATAATCATATCCTCCAAAGTCTTAACATGTAATTTTTCTTTATGTATCTTAATGATAAAAAAATATCTGGTCAAATATATATATATTAGGACATATTTTTTTTTTATGAAAGTCCTGCTTTCAATGTTTTCAAAATCTCATAAAATTTTCTTTTCTAGATTTTTGACTTTCATAAATTTTAATTTGTCAAGTTGTATTTGTTTTGATCTTACAATACAAATCTATTTCTTTCATTTTTCTTAGACTACTAACTTTTTCTTGTTTAAATATTTTTAAAATTGTGAATTGATTTATTCCATCTTTCAGTATCAGAATATCTTGGAAATAATCTTTATAATATAAAAATTTCCTGCATAATCATGCTCAAATTTTCTATAAAATAATTTTTTAGGAAGTCTTAACTGTCCATTTTTTCACATATATATTCCAACAAAGCTGAAATTTTACAAAAGTAGACTCTTTCTAAATCCCAAATTTTTCATATTTGTCAACTTAACTTTATATTTGTTTTGTTTAAATTTAAATCCTAATTCAAACTCAGCAATAATTTTGATATGTGAGATTTTCTAATAATTTCCAATGAATTTAGATTCATAATTCAAAATCTGCTGCTGTTTTATTTTTATGAGAAATATTTATTTTATATAACTGAATATCAATTTTTTATTTCAATGCTAAAAAGATATATTTTTTACTCATATTTTTAAACAACATCATTTTATTTTTTAAATTTATTTTTATCAATGTCTTAATGTGATAATTTTTGTTGCTATACTTTATGTATATATTTTAAAAATTAAATTATAGGTTTGGTATTATCCAAAAATTTTAGATAAAAAACTTAGTCATTATTAGATAACTAGATAAAAAATTTCTAAAATACTAAGTATTTGTAAATAAAATATTATTTTATTTCAATATGTTGGGACTGAAATGCAAGTTTTGGATAATTTTAGGCATTTCATTTTTCTATCTAATATATAAGTCTTAATTTATTTATGTGGCTTATATACGCATGCATTTATAACAGTTATATGTAACTTCCAAAACTATAATAACCTAAATTAAATTTTTGAAATCATACTATATATAACAGTAAATGTTCAATTACATGTGGTTTTTTAAGTTTTAATCATTGATATTTTTTCATTCCTTCAAATATCCGCAAATATTACATTTAGAGTACTGATATAATCTATAAGCAATAAAAATATGTAACATCTGAATAAAAAAATTGATCTCTCTTATATATATTAAAAATCTTTTAATATAAACAGTGATTTTTCAAGAAGAACTTAGTACTGATAATAAATAATCATATCAGATTACTTCTATCTTGATGTAATTTACTTGGCCTTTTCTGCAGAGTAATTTTTTATTTGAAAAGATGTTATAAGATGGTTTTACATATCCTAATTATCTAACATAAGCTTTAAAGACTTTTTCTTTTTGATAGAAATGATCATATTTCATAGGTAGGTAATAGTCAGTATGTATGACTATCTGACAAATTCTTTTATCTAATAGAATAATTCCTTTTCTTACTGAATAAAACAATTAAAAATATAAGTGTATCATCTGTCTTTTAATCTTACAGATAAATTTCTGTAACATTCTGGTTTTTAAAAATTCACAAAAGCAAGTTTGGTTGTTTTTTTCTTAAAGAATATTAGTTATTCCCTAACAGTATAATGATAGAAACTTTAAGATTAAGGAGTCAGTTTGTCATTCTTTCCAATCAATTAATCAAACATCAAACAGAATTTAATATGTAATAAACAGTATTTATCTTAAGTACAATCAAGACTTGCTTATTGCATCCTCAACATTTACATATATTTCATAAAAGTATAAAGGTATGTTAAGATATATGTATCAGTGATAAAAATGGCAAAGTTTTTACTTTTCATGTTCTAGTCATATTGCTCAATTTTAAATTTGTTTAAAAGGCTCAACAATATTAACGAAAAGCATGAGTTAAATAAAATGAAGGCTGTTTGGAAAAAAATATTGGTTAAAAAATTATTGTTTGGGGCTTCTTAATTTCTTATCCTTAAGAATAAAGAAAAAGGATTAGAATAAAAAATTTAAACTAAGAACACACTCTTATATGGAAATATATTACATTTTAATGTTTTTTTAATAAAACTTTTATTTGTTTGACTTAAGGTACTTTTTAAAGAAAGTTTTCACTCAGATTCACATGGCACAATGGCGAATGATTTATCAAATATTTAGTAAGTCTAATTTTAAACCATAAATATGATGTTCTGTTCAAATAATCACTAACAATCATCTCCTATTCAAAAATATATTCATGTTACCACACACACAAATATATTTTACACACACTTTAATTAACTGATTTTCATTTTTATTCCATTTATTTTAAAAGCTTTAACTCCAAAGTACAATCTTTTCTAGAAGCAAAACTTCAAGCCTACACAAGACAATTTTAATTTCACCATTCTTTTTATGAATATATTCATATTAATAATTTAAAATTCAATCCATTTATAATTTCATTCTTTTATTGTTCATCATTATATTATATAATAAGAAAATATTCATTAATAGTTTTCTAAAAGTATATGATGCCCAGATGAATATTTTTTCAGATATGAAGGCCTATTATTTCATTTGATAATTTTAAACAATAAATTTTAGAATAAATTCATATCTAGGTTAGCTGAACCTTAGGCCACTTTAGTTTTATTTTTTTATATTGTATATTATTTTACTAATGCATTATGAGTATTTTATTAACAGACCATTTCTAAACAACATCAACCAAGTATATGGTAAAAAATATGATACTATAAAAGAAAAACACAACTAAATGAATTTGATAACACTAGAGTAGAGAACTACTCTAGTTTGTAAATAAATAAAGTTTGATATAATTTTAATACTAGTCTATATAAAAATAATTGAAATTTATTAGAAAATTTTTAAATGTATTATTATTTATCTGAAATATGGTTATATGTTATACTGAGTTATTCAACTAAATAGTTATTTGTTCAGGAGGTCATGTGATGTTTGAGTATCAGAAGCATCAGACTGAGTTTCAATCTAGAGACTTGCTACTCAACTACTTGCTCTAAATCACAGAGGGTATTTACTACATTAAATAAAAAAAAACAAGATTAATACATTATGGCAAAAAAGTGGTTATTTTTATATTTTGAATAAATATAAATGTGTTAAAAAATTTATAAAAAATATTTATTTACTCATTTCCTAGTCTTACTATTTTATCTTCAAGTTGAAAGAATATATCAAAAACTGTCACCATATTGATGTTAATAATAATAAAAAGCATTTTTAATGTTTATTTAAATTATTTGCATATGTTTATTTTTTATTTTTTAAATACTGACTCACAGAAATTTTACCTCTAATATTAAGGTTTATATATATATTTTAAAAAAGAAAATGCATCTATTTATTATTAATTTATAAAATTATTTTCTTAATAAAGATGATATTATTACAAAAAATTATGGTAAAGATATGAATATTTAAAAATGTTCCTGTAAAAAGTGATATATTTAAGGACACCATGCATTTGAAATGGAATGAGTGAAAAAATATCTAGGGTCCTGAATATAAACATAAAATAAATGATTAAAAAATTTCATAATATATGACAAATGCATGAAGCTATACAAAATAAGTGATGTTTGAGAACTTTGTATAAATTAATAATTAAAAAGTGCTAATATAATTTTTATTATTTTATTACAATAAAAGAATATGGAATTTCTCCATTATTCAAACTTGATTGAAACCAGAAAAATAATATAAAAATCCATTCCATAATCAATGTGGTGAAAATTCCTACATGAATAATATTAATGACAATTAATTGGATTTATAGTACTACAAAACTCTAATATTTATTTTTATATATTGACAGTAATATATAAATATATTTTATTCTACTGTACATCATTCATTTTAAAAGATAAAAATAAATTATGAACTAAATAAATACAAAACTTATATTTTATGTGAAAAGTAATATAAACAAGTTACAAATTAAAAAAGGTGTCAACTTAAAATGTATCTTCTCTTTCCACATTAACTTTATAAAAAAAAAAACTACTAAATATTGTCTTGTTTCCCTCTCCCTAACATTAGTAATTTGTCTATAAATTTAAAACACCCAATTTCTCCAGAAAAATTTAAAGATCTCTCTTTTTGGTAAAAACATAATTTTTAAATAACATTTAAATAAAATTAGGCAACATTTAAAAAGATTTTTATGTTTATAAATTCAAACAATTTTTTTTTATTTTTTAATACTTTAAATTTGGGAAAATTTTTTTAGTTGATTGGCAGTAAAAATTTATTTTTTAAAAACAAATGTTTGCTCAATTTGCATAAACATGCAGCAAGTTTTTATTTTCACTGTTTTTTTGTTTTTGTTTTTTTTCTTAAATATTAAATTGATTTTGCTTTCAGATTCTCACTGATTATTTTCATTAGCAATATTGCATTTATAATAATTTCTAGCTTTTATTTTACTTAACATGTAAATACACAATTTCCCTTTAAGCTTGGAAGGTATTGAGGCCATAGTACAACTATAGAAAATGCAGTTATATTTTAAAATTATTTATTGTAATTTATTTTAGTTTATATATTGAAACAAAAACATGTTTATGAGTGTATGATTTGGACTGTGAGGTCTCTATGTATGAAAATCTTTTATTTTATTTTATTTTAATTACTCATTTGTAATTGAGGAAAATCATTTTTAATGTAGTTTTGCTAAATGAATATCTTTATATTTAATTTTGAAATTATTTATGCAATAATAACATTAAAAAATTAATTGAAAGATGAATAAATTTTTTTAGCTTTTTAACATAATTTTTAAATAAAAATTATTAATATTTGGCCAAATTATTTACCATTATTATATCATGGAATATGTGTTAGTCATAAGTCTATGCTTAATTAGACTAGTGATTTTTTGCAAAATTTATAGACATATATGTAATTTATTCAAAACAAAAATTCCTGCTAGGTAACCATTATGTTTAAGTTATCTCAATACTTTTAAGATAATTATTATATTTTGATATAATTAATAGTTTGATCTATGGAAGTGACAGAAGTGAAATATGCTCTAAAGATTTCAGTCCCAAAGGCTACCACCTACCAGTACTCAAAACATGCAGAGTATTATTTTATTAACAAATATTATTTAAATTTAAGTTTTAAGAATATGCTTTTTATTGATTTTAAGAACACATTTAAAATTGATCATAGATACATTTACAGATAAAAAAAAAATTTGATTAACATCTTCAAACTTAAGCAGATAGTTAAGTTAAATAAAAGAGAAGTAAAAGAAGTTTTCCTTTAGGCATTATCTTGCATCATCATTCATTCATTATATAAAACAAGAACAACTCTATATTCCATTATTATGTATAGTAAATAGAGTAATCAGTGATTATGGTGGTACATTGAAAATCCATCTTAAGACTAGTCTTTAGCTTTTTGCCTTTATCATTGAGGATTGGGGTTCAAAGCTTAAAATAATGAAATCCTTTATTAATCAATCACCTCTAACCCATTTATTTATTTATTGACGCTAATAGTCTAAAAGTTATGCTTAATATTATAATGTTTCTAAAATGTGCAATCTTACTTTTTATTAATAATTTTAAAAGAAAGATAAACATTAGTATGAAGATGATACTTCAGAAACAAAATATTGAATCCAGATCTCAAATAATAGCTATTTATTTAAGTCAGAAAGACAAAACTATTGCCAAAAATTGTAAATAGGAGGAATAATCAAATGCAGTTTTATGTGTTAAAGCCCTTTTTGTTTATTTCTTTAGTTTTGAACTGACATTTATAATGTACTGTATACATATAATAACTAAATAATTATACCTGAAAAACTTTGTATGTTATAGTTTTAATTAATATATTTTTAAAATTAATACGGTAATAAATTAGTTATAGTTTCATTTATTGTTAATTAGTTAGATGGAAATTATAATGAAAATGGTCAATCTAATTAGATTTCAGTTTACATAATCTTAGAGTTAAGAATTTGTTTCAATTTTTAATTTTTTAAAATTAAATCTTATTTTTTATTTATAATTACAGTACTCAAAATTTTCTTCAAATGATCGGCATGATAACAAAATAGAATGATCAAGTCTAATATCTCCAATAAAACGATATTTAAATTATAAGTAGAATTATTTTAATCAGTTTAAATTTTTATTTATATTTATGTTGCTAATAAAAATGGTAGAAAGAATACTGAAGATTTAAATTGTTATTATGATTAATTAAAAATTATTTTTTATTATTATATAGCTGGTAAAATGAATACTTAAAAAGTTGCTCAAATAAAATGCAGGAAACTGTTACTCTGATTTTCAGGGCAACAAAAAAATGGGGATAAATTGAGTGGATAGATATTTTTAATACAAATAACCTTTTTTAAAGATTAAAAAAAATAAACTTGAAAAAATTTCGCAAAACATGTTATTGGGTTGATTTGTGCCAAAATTGTTCAGTACGTTTGATATTTGTAAATCAAAATATAATAATTTACTATTAATAAATACTGAACAAATGATAAAAATATATAAGAAATTGTGACCTGGACCAATTGATGTGTAATGGTTCATGAAGGAATGTATCTTGGGAAACATTAATTTTTTCATGAGTCTTTATGTATATGTTTTAAAAATTTGTGGTGAAAGTGGAGGTTATTAAATACATCTATAAAATATGTTACACATGGAAAAAGAGAAATAAAGTTGAATTGCTCCATGTATATAATAATCTTCAATTGGTTTAAAGCTTATATCTGGGTTAGGGATAATCTTTAGCTTAATAAATGATTAGTGATAGTTATTGATGTGCTTATTTGGGTTGTTTCACATCAAAGATATAGACAGAGTAGGTTTGACAGTTGTAAAACAAAACATAACAATTTATTATTGATAAATATTGAAAAAAATTATAAAAATCTATGATATTGTGGACCAAAATAAAAAATGCATCTTGGAGTTGTTTGTCTTTTCACATGTCTTTATTCACATGTTTCAAAAATATGTGGTGGACTAGAGGTTATTAAATACATCTATAAAAGATGTTTGTATAAAGGTTTATGATGATGGCATTTTAGTTGTTAGACTATTTCCACCATCTAATATTAAATATTGTATATTTTTAGAACAATTTTAAACTTTATTTAAATTTTCCAATTACATTCAATTGTTAGTATATACATAATGTTTCAATGATATTCTTCTTCTCTCTTTTTCAGGTGTTGTTAGCCTGATCTGAGATATTACTGTTGCATGAATCAAACCTGAACTTTTAGATTCTTAAATACTGAATCATTAAGAATGGCCCAGTTTATTAGAACATTACCTTAAAATTCAATATCTAAAAATCTAAAAGTTTAGATTTGATTTTTATGATAGGATGGTCACCGCTCAGTCCTGCAACATCTGAAGAATAAAATGCACTGAAATCTTGTATATATACTAACCTGTGTGATATTACCAACAGTTGAATGTAATTGGAAAATTTAAATAAAGTTTAATGTTTTTCTAAAGACATTCAATATTTAATACTAATGACAGAAACAGTGCAACATATAAATACATATATAAAAGATGCCAGACATAAAAAAATAAAAATAAAGTTGCATTATTTCTTGTATGTGCATGTAATTAAAAACAAATATATTAATGTTTAATTGATCTAAAGTTTATATTTGGGATAGAAATAATCTCTAGTTTAATAAACAATTTTGGTGATATTCATTGAAGTGTTTATCTTGATTGGTTCATATCAAAGTTGCAAGTAAAGTAAGTTTGACATTTGTAAGTCAAACTGTAACAATAAAAATTAAATAAATTGGGTTATTCTAAGCATTTTAATTTTTTATTTTGGTAATAAACTTTAGTCATTAGCTCTGCATAATTTAACATAGTGGTTGCGAGTAAAAGACTCAAAAGATAAAAGTTCTGAAACAAGTTTCAATTGAAAAAAAATATGAATTTTTTTTCATTATAATCAATTAAATCAAACTGTTCTTCTTAGTCTATCACTGAGGTGTTTGAACCACATAGCTTATCATACAATTATTATTTATATAGCAATAATTTAAACAAATTTAAAAAGGTTTAAATTCTATTAATGATGTAATATTAATTTGCATACTTGCAAGTTTTTCAAATAAAATTCTCAAAGTTTTGAATTGGTTTTTATGGTAGCAAGATTGGATAAGCATTTCTAAATCAAATAGCTATTTATTATAATTAATACAAGAAAAGGCAATATTGTGAAAAACAATTCAATAATTTACAACATTTTATATTATATATTCAATTAATATGATTTTTATGATATTAGCATATTTATGTATATTCCTACTGTAAATAATTATGGCAGATATTATTTATATGAAAGTAAATAATTCAGTTTTCATAAATAATCACAAATAATACAAAATAATTAACAATAGCAACAAAAGAAAATGAAATGATATTTATTATTTGGGATATTGTATCTATAATTTAATTGATTAATCAGATCACTATTTAGAGCTAAAATAAAAATATCAAGTCAATGCAGAGAAAAAGCACAATTAGCAAATAAATAGGCTCATGATGGACCTAAATATATCTTATGAATTCTGGAAAACAAGCTTTCTGACTAAAAGAATCTCTTGGCAATAAATACTCAGTTATCATCAGTGATAATTTATTATTGTCGACTTTGCCTTAATAATTATTACAGCATTTTTTGTTTGAAATTTATAGAAAAACAATGATCTCAACATTAAGAAAACAAACTATTTTTTATTTCAATTAAATCAATAAATTACTAAAATATAAGGCAGTAACTAAATAAAGTAAAGCAAAAAACTTTTTAAAAAAGTTATATCCAAGATCATTACTCATCTTCTTTTAGCATCAAGAAAAATTAGTAAAAAATAAAATTTCCCTCTTATCATTATAAAGTTCCATCTAAACTTGAAAAATATAAAGATAAAGCAAATATGTATATATAAAAAAATACTTAAAGAATATTGTAAACAATTTAAAAAATGGTAAGTAGAATATTATACAGTTGTCAATACAGTAAGCCAAAATTGTTGAAATGAGTTCTAAAACCACATTGTTTAATGAAATAAAATAATTAAGATTAGCTTATTCATAGACAGAAAAATTTAAGATAGAAGAAACTGGAACAATGCCACACCTTCCATTTATAAATGATTCACAAAGTGAAAGTAAGGGGAAAGGGTTGTTAGACTGGGAAGGAGTTGCTATTTTTATATACAAATATCTTGAACATATATATATAATGAATTTTAAAAGTACTTTTACACTTCAAAACTTAATGTACATAATACTTAAGTTTGATTATTTTTTAAATATACCTATATATTTTAATATTAAAATAGTCATTATTTTTGAATTAGTTAACTCAAAAATAATAACCTATGAACTTGTTGCCATTAAGACTGAAAACTGAGAGGCGAGCTCCTCGGCTTTATTTCAGCTCGTTTTTTTCTTTTCTTTTTTATTTCTCATTTTGTCTTCATTGCAGATGAAAATAAATTTGAATTTCAAACTGAGTTGTGAGGATTTAAATAAGTAACATTAATTTCTAATTATATAAGAAATAAATATTATTAAAATAAACATATTTCTATATAGAGGGTAGACGATTTAAAAATATTTTAAGTCTATTCTTTAAGGCAAAAGAAAACTGATTTTGTCCAAACTTTTCCACTCAGATTTTTTTTTTTAGTCAGTACAAGATATTTTGACCTTTATAGCTGCAGGTTTCCGTGACGACGTATCAGGGAGTGTGAACGACCTGTTTTGCTAAGCATTATGGGGAAAATCTGAATTGCAGCACCATCAGATGAAACTGCCTTTCTTGTTAAGAGCTGGAGCAAAGGAAAAAAAAAGTCAAACAGAATGGATTAAATTCTGATGGATGAAATAGCTACTATCTAAAATATTTATAAAATTAAAAAAAAAAAAATAACTGACTAAATTTTATTCAATGATAAAAATATTTTATAAAATAGCTATATATTTTATTTCCAATTGTATGAATATAGTCTACCTTTAAAATAGATATTTTAAAATCTATTTAAAAAAAAGTACACAATTTATTATCAATTTACCTGTTTTTATAAATCAATTAATTAATTGAATTTATTCTTCTATACAACAATTAATATTTATCTTTTTTTTTTAGTTGTCTTAATTTATAAACATATTAAAATATAATTTTATCAATATATATCATAACAAATTTCATTCAACTTGTTTGAAAAAGTAGAACCAGCAACTAAGATGAAGGGGTACCATCACCAGGCCTGTGATATTTTTGATCACTTTAATAGTTAATACCTGCTTGTCTTTTTAACTCAGTTTATTCTAGCATTTCTTATTTAGAGTTATTTTTATACTTTGTATGGTTAAAATTTTATTTATAACATATGGTTGTGGAACATGGGCTTTAAATATTTTTTATGCAGATATCACACATACAAATAAAACATGAAGAATAATTGAATATTTTAGAATGAAAGAATAATCATTGAGTTAAGACATTCTTTATGGATAAAAAAAACCCATAACTTTTTGATATTTATAGTGTCATTCAACCTACCATAAACTTAAATAATTAGCAGAAAGCTTTTGAGCTTATAGTTCAGACATATGTATACTGGATTCATGCTTAAAAGTTCTGAGATGACATCTAATACAGAGAAAATGATACACCCTGTAGTAAAAAAAAAACAACCAAAAATATTTTTTAGAAATGCTTACAGAAATTATGAAAGCCAACTCATTGCTAAAACGTTTATTAAATAAAAAAGTCTTTTATATTAAATCCAGAAAGTCAGACCTAGCTATTGCTTTAGATACAAATATGGACTACTGGACCTGAATCAAGAGAACAGTAAGATCTCATACCTAAAATCAAATATATATCTATGTTATTTCCAGTTTTGATAATTTAATAAAACTCTGTTAAATTACTTTTACACTATCCCAATAATATTATATTCTATGACAATTAATAGCTTGATTGCTTATCACAATATAACAAAATATTTAAAGAATTTTCTCTGCTTGAAAACTGCATAGGAAAAAGAATCATTGAATTTTTCCTTAAATTATATATAATTCTGTAAAAATATTTGATAAAATCAATAACTGTGGAGTACAATATAATCTTTCAACAGTAATTATTAAAAAATAATAGGATATATTATATATAAAAGTGATGTGATAAAATTTCTAAAGTATGATGATTCTATTAACTAATGTAAAAAATGATTTAAAAATTAAAATTGTTTTCTACAATTATTGTAATATGAAAGCGTTATATTACTTTTCATACATTGTTATATATTACTTCATCTCAATTTATGAATATTTTGAAGTAATACTTTTATAAAAAAATTTATAACTAGTGTTTAATGTTTGAAACTTATTTTTTTCTTATATTAAATTAATGTTAAAATCAATTTTTTTTCTTAAAATCATTCAATAGTGTCACCATAATTTTAAAATTAAAATTTATTTTATTTTTAAAATTTTAAAATAATATATTGTCTTCATATATATATATATGTAATCAAAGGGATTTGAACTCAAGATTTTTTAGTCTATTCATCCTTCATTCCATTTCAAGTAATCAATACAAATGACTACCCACATATGAGAAAGATATACGATCATCAATATACTCATTTCATGCAGAACCAGCACTCATCAGTTGGACCCCTTCATGATCTCCCATATATATATATAATCAGTGCTTCGTTTATATTAAGATAGCAATTCCTCAAACTTTAATAGATAGACTATTCAACCATCCGTTTCATTGAAAAAACAATGATGAAACACTCAAAACCCTTATTGAAATTGATAGTGTAGTCTAGTCATACCCATGTAAACATTATATCAATCTAACCTTTCATATTATTGGACCATTATATATATATATTGTAACGGAAACTATATGGTAGCTCATGATTAAGTAAGTTAAATATAATGGAACGTATATGAGATATTCCATTTATATTAAAAAATAAAGAAAAACAAACTTATTCCAATTATATTTTAATAAATTGTTTAAATGCCCTTCCAGCTAGCTTTACATGAAACAAATCTAAAATCATATTAAGCAATGAGATCTATTATTATAATTTATTTTTAAGAATGATGTGACTAACTAATCATATATATATATATATCAAAAATAAAGGGACTTTTACTAAATTCAAATATACACATCTAACTATGTAAATTTATATACCTCTAAACATATGACTGAATAATAATATATATGTAAGTGACCTACAAACCAAATAATAAATGAAATATAAAATTATCTTTTATTAAATCGTAAATTCAATTAATTTACTAATAACTTTGGCATTAAAAGAAAATAAGAATAATATAGTATCGATCTTATAAATAATTACAAAGGCATTATATATAAAAATAAATAGCACATCCTTTATTTTATGTTATGTTTAACTTTAAATAATATTGATGTTTCAAATATAAATACAAAGAATAAATATATGTATATATTTGTAATAAGTATATATATAAATTAAATATATAAAGACATATTTCTGCCTAACAATTATAATATAAATATAATAATTAATATACCATCTCATCCTATAAATTACATTTTAAGATTTTAAATTATTTAAATATTTTATCTTAACATCTGTTATACGTCTAATATTATTATAAAACAAGATACCTAAATTGATTGTTTATAAAACGTATATTTTATAATGAAAAATAAAAGTAAATAAAAAAAAAAATATATATTGATCTCAAAAATATATTTACATATCATTCATATATATAAATAAAAATATTAAATACCTTTTAAAGTTCGTTTAGTTAATTGTCCTTTCAAAAAAAATTAATTTAGTCCATGAGTTATTTTCCATCCGTTTACTTTTATTACTAGAATGCATTCTGTTGAAAGACAAAGAAACGATTACATTAAAAGAAGATTGTTAATTCTTAGATATATGCATATTTTATTAAAATATTAAATCCAGCATATCAACTCCAATTACTTGCAGATTATAATTAAATTGACGATTATACATTTAAGATAGCTATATCAGCTTTCAGCTCCAGACGCGACGAAATTTATACATTGAAATTTTTTAGTTGTTCTATTGAAAATTGCCTTGGAATTAATGAACGTTGATGATGCAGCCCTAGCTGCAATATATCCTTATTACCCCGTCATAATTTATATGTTTATCATAAAATATATAGTTACTTCAGTATTTTAAAGAATGGTAAACTTTAAAGAAATAAAATATACGTTTAATAAACAATCAATTTAGGTATCTTGTTTTATAATAATATTAGACGTATAACAGATGTTAAGATAAAATATTTAAATAATTTAAAATCTTAAAATGTAATTTATAGGATGAGATGGTATATTAATTATTATATTTATATTATAATTGTTAGGCAGAAACATGTCTTTATATATTTAATTTATATATATACTTATTACAAATATATACATATATTTATTCTTTGTATTTATATTTGAAACATCAATATTATTTAAAGTTAAACATAACATAAAATAAAGGATGTGCTATTTATTTTTATATATAATGCCTTTGTAATTATTTAAAAGATCGATACTATATTATTCTTATTTTCTTTTAATGCCAAAGTTATTAGTAAATTAATTGAATTTACGATTTAATAAAAGATAATTTTATATTTCATTTATTATTTGGTTTGTAGGTCACTTACATATATATTATTATTCAGTCATATGTTTAGAGGATATAAATTTACATAGTTAGATGTGTATATTTGAATTTAGTAAAAGTCCCTTTATTTTTGATATATATATATATTTGATTAGTTAGTCACATCATTCTTAAAAATAAATTATAATAATAGATCTCATTGCTTAATATGATTTTAGATTTGTTTCATGTAAAGTGCTGGAAGGATTAAACAATTTATTAAAATATAATTGGAATAAGTTTGTTTTTCTTATTTTTAATATAAATGGAATATCTCATATACGTCCATTATATTTAACTTACTTAATCATGAGCACCATATGTTTCCGTTACATTTGGCGCCCAACGTGGGCGCCTCATACGTTCCATTACATTTGGCGCCCAACGGGGGCGCCAATGTAATGGAACGATATGAGCAGCCCTACGATGGGCAGCCAAATGTAATGGAAACTATATGGTAGCTTACAATTGGATAAGCTAAATATAATGGAACGTCTATTAGGTATTCCATTAAAATTAAAGAATGAAGAAAAACAAAATTATTCCAGTTATATTTAAATAAATTGTTTAAATGCCCTTCCAGCTAGCTATACATAAAACAAATCTAAAATCATGTAAAGCAATGAGACCTATCTTTATAATTTATTTTTAAGGTTGATGTGACTAACTAATCAAATATATATATCAGAAACAAAGGGACTTTTATTAAATTCAAATATACACATCTAACTATATAAATTTATGTACCTCTAAATATATAAATGAATAATAATATATGTAAGTGACCTACAAACCAAATAATAAATGAAATAGGAAATTATCTTTTATTAAATCGTAAATTCAATTAATTTACTAATAACTTTGGCATTAAAAGAAAATAAGAATAATATAGTATCGCTCTTTTAAATAATTACAAAGGCATTATTTATAAAAATAAATAGCACATCTTTTATTTTATGTTATAGTTTAACTTTAAATAATATTGGTGTTTCAAATATAAATACAAAAAATAAATATATGTACATACTTGTAATAAGTATATATATATATATAAATTAAATATATAAAGACATATTTCTGCCCAACAATTATAATATAAATATAATAATTCATATGCAATCTCATCCTATAAATTACATTTTAAGAGTTTAAATTATTTAAATATTTTATTTTAACATCTATTATACGTCTAATATTATTATAAAACAAGATGTTTAAATTGATTATTTATAAACGTTATATTTTATAATGAAAAATAAAAAAAAAATAAAAAAAAAAATATATCGATCTCAAAAATCTATCGACATATCATTTATATATATATAAAATTATTAAATACCTTTTAAAGTTCGTTTAGTTAATTGTCCTTTCAAAAGTTAATTCATTTCATGAGTTCTTTTTCATCGGTTTACTTTTATTTTTTTTAGAATGCATTCTATTGAAAAACGAAGAAACGATTTCATTAAAGAAGATTATTAATTCTTAGATATATGCATATTTTATCAAAATGTTAAATCCAGCACATCAATTCCAATTACTTCCAGATTATGATTAAATTGACGATTATATATTTAAGATATCCATATCAGCTTTCAGCTCCAGACGCGATGAAATTTATATATTGAAATTTTTAGTTGTTCCATTGAAAAATTGCTTTAGAATATATGAAAGCGATGATGATGATGCAGCCCTATCTGCAATATATCCTTTTTACCCAATCATGATTTATGTATTTACCATAAGATATATATGTTATTTCAGTATTTTAAAGAATGGTAAACTTTAAAGAAATAAAGTTTAATAAAATTCTATCCTTCAGTTGTTTGTTCTATATCTATCCCAATAATAATATATAATAATAATAACTTCCTTATTGTTGTTGCTATCGTTCCATGCGCTAGCAGATACTATTTTAAAACTCATGTTATATATGTTCTCTTTTAAAACAATTAACATTAAAATAAAAATAAAATATCAAGTATATATATATAAAATATTAAATTGAAAATTTGACATCTTTAAAAATATACATAAATAATTATTTATTACATTTAGTAATCATTGCAAATAAAATAATTTTTTTAATCAACAATTTATATGTCCTTATTTATTTTAATAATTAAATGTTCATATTGATGTACTATCAATATATATAAATAAAATAATAACTTCAAATAATAACTATATTTAATAAACATAAAAGAAAAATTTAAATATTTCATATGTAAACTTCAACTTAAAGAGATTTTTTTTTTTTTAATAACAAATGACAATTTAAAAAATATAATATCGACTTATCGATATTTACAATATATATATATATATATATTAATAGAAGAGGGATGAGCTGAACTTATACTAAGATGTAATCTATTTCCCAACCAATATAATTCTAAGGCAATATGTAATTTTTTTATACTGAGTGTTTCTTATATATGTAATTAGAAGGATTTGAACTCAGGATTTTTCAGTCTGTTCATCCTCTACTCCATCTCAAGCCATTGATACTCATGACTACAGACATGCAAAAGATATATGATTCCCAATAAACATTTTTCATGCAGAAACAGCACTCATCAGTTGGGCCAGATCATAACTTCCCCCACACATATATAATCAGTGTTTGGTTTAGATTAAGATAGCAATTTCTTAAACCGTAATGGACAGATTTCAATCTTCTCACCCTTCCAAATATTCAACCAAACATTTTATTGAAAAATTGATAATGAAATGCTCAAAGCCTTTATTGGATTTGATATTATAGTCCTACCAATGTAGACATTATATCAATCTAATCCTTCATATTATTGAACCATTATGTATCCATATTCTGCATAAAATATGTATATTGAGGATCATGTATCATTTTTGCATGTGTGTAGTCATATGCATCAGTTGTTTGAGATAAAGTGAAAGATAAATAGACTGCAAAATCCTGGGTTCAAATCCCTTTAATTACATATATAAGAAACAGTATAAAAATATATATACTACCTTAGAATTATATATATATATTATAAATACACACTGTCAGAGTAAGTAGTTAATTATAAACTATTATGGTAACAAATCTTTGGTATAAAATAATATTTGTTAGTTTGCTGAGCTAGGCTTTCAAAACAGCATATTTTTATAAAAGCACATGCTAATATTCATTGTAGTTGTCCTTTGGTAAAGAGATGCTGTATCAAATTTCTGGCTCAGCAAAGTAGCAAATATTGTTTTATATCAAAGATTTATTACTGTAATAGTTGATAATTGTTAATATACTTTAATAGAATATATTTTATTATATATTACCTACAGTATATATATAACTATTAGAAACCAGTCAACACTTCGACAATCCCAACATAGATAACAATCAAGAATTTCAAACTGTTGTCAAGGCAACCTCCTTTTAGCAATAAAGGTGGAGTATATATATATATATATATAGCATAAAGCTAAACTAGTCAATAAATAGTCAAAATTATCCCAAATTCACAACTCAACCAGACTAGCCAAAAAATAAACTCTAAAAACACAACCAATGGTTTCACTGCTAGAAGCAGACTTTTCAAGTGTAAAGAGCTACAAAATAACAACTTATTTAAATTAGATATTACCCACAATTCCATATATTTCCTATATACTCTTAATATTAAAAGAACTTTTAAATAAGTTAATTGCTTCAGAATCATAAATGTTTAATAATAGATTCTTTAATTCTTTTATTTCATTTCTCTCAAAAAAGACAACCTTAGCTTCATCAAAATTAATAGTATAGTCTGTATCTTTTTCATGAATATATAAAGCAGAACTAAGATATTTATTTCTAACCCACTTTTATATATCTTTATTCTTTCATTTAAACTCAAACTACTCTGATCTATATATATATAATGATAAATAATATTTGAATAATGAATAACTATAACATGTAAAAATTTTTACAAACGTCAGGTGATATGATGTGATGTATTATGGCTTCTCCTTAAACGAAGTCAAGAATATCTCAGCAATTATGCCCAGATAAACCCGTTAGCCACTTTATTTTACATTCCCCATTTTAAATTTACCCATAATCTGCTCTATCCCATTTCCACAACATAATCTTTGTCAACTCTATAACCTTTATATCTAAACCCCCTTATCTTTTCCCAAACCAAGCATAAAAAACAATAATTCATTTTCTGTATAATCACTCTTTTCATATTTATTTTTCCACAACTTTATTATACGTACCCTTTCTGTTTTCAAACATTTACATTCAATTAACAAATGCCTAATATTTTCTATTCCTTCATTACATAATTTACAAAATAAATCACCCATATTTTTTTTACATGTATATTCTTTTGTAGCTAAAGATCCCGTTCGAGCCTTAAACAATAAACTACTTTCTTTACTATTATCATATATTAACTCACACCTAATATTCTGTTTATTTCTATATATATTTAAACTCTTTTACTCTCCATACTATTTCTCCATCTCTCTAACTCCCTAGTCTTTATTAATAAATTTATTCTTTTATCCCATTCCTTACTACTATAACACTCAATAATCCTCTTAACACAATCATCCCATCTTTTGTACAAATACACTGATATAAATTCTTTATCCAAATCTTTTGCATACCGCATTACCTTTCTCACCCATCTTGTTACCTGCCCTTTACTCATAACCCAATTAAATACTATTTTAGCTATTCTTTTATTATCCATAAACTGCAATCTACAAAACATTTTCATTTTACTTTTTGCATCTCTCATATGAAAACTTGACCATCCCATTTCTCCTTGAATTGCCTCCCTTGCTGTTCATACTTCTGCATCCAAGGCATGTCTTCTTACTTCCTTTGAACTTTTTCTAAGTAATCTAATATCTTTTTACTAACATATAATTCATCATTACCATATGTTAACCCTGCTACTGTGACTCCTTTCCATATAATTCTAGCTACATCATATTTATTATATAAAAACACTGTTAATTTCTTTATCAATCCCTTTCTTTTCTTTGCTTCATTTATCAATTTTTTCTCCCATTCATCCAAATAATTTTTCTGATTACTTAAAATAATTCCCAAATAACTATATTTATTCACAACACTTAACTTAATATCTCCCAATAAAAATTCTACATCTTCTCTTTCAGCAGTATTAACCATCATTATATTTGATTTTTCTTCACTAAATTTAATCCCCATTTCTTTACCCACCCTTGCACATGTCTTCAACATAACTTCCATATCTTCTCTTTTTTCTGCACACAAAAATATATCATCCGCAAAAAAAAGACCTGACAAAATATATACTCCCTTACTACCTATTAACGGTATCTCTACCCCCCTTCCTAATCTTTCTATTGCTCTTTCCATATCACTCAAATACAACACAAACAAAGTAGATGACATAGGGCATCCTTGCCTTAGTCCCACATCATTTTTAACTTTAATTAATTCTATATTCCCTAATTGATATATATAATAATTATTTTCATATAATTTCTTAATAATATCTATTAAAGCTTCATCCATTCCCAAATTTGCTAAACTTATCCATAATCTATTTCTATTTACTCTATCATATGCCTTCTCTATATCTATAAAACTCAAATATAACTGTTTACCTGCATTTCTACTCATATCCATAAGTTGTGTAACTACAAATAAACAATCTCCTATATGCCTATCTAATCTAAAACCTCCTTGCATTTCCCCCACTACATTATTCTCTTTCATCCATTTTACAACTTTACTAGCCATCATATATAAAAAAACTTTATATAAAACTGATGTTACCGCTATCAGTCTTTAATTATTCAACTTTCTATGATCCTTACCCTTGCCTTTAAATAATAACCTTACTCTTGTATTATTCCAACTACTTGGGAAAACCCTATTCTGTGCCATTTTATTAAAACAGGATAATAACTTTACTTTTGCCCTATATCCTAAATTCATTACCATCTCTGCTGCCCATCCATCTAAACCTCTTGCCTTCCCACTTTTCAATTTTTTCTCTACCTCATTTAATGTATTTAAATAATAATTGAACTGCCCTTTAGCTGCAAAGTTCGATAGCATTTTACAATAAGAGAGTGATCATCTCTTATCATCTTTTAGATCTTTTTATGTACAGCCATCCAGAGCTATTACAAGCCAGTTCTGGATAGCTGTACATAAAAAGATCTAAAAGACGATAGAGGTGGTGACTCTCTTATCGTAAAATGCTATCGAACTTTGCAGTTAGAGGGCATTTCAATTATTATTTAAATATGTTTGTAAAAATTTTCACATGTTGTTATAGTTATATATATATCTTCTTACAAAAACAAGGGATATACAAGGAATAGACTTTCTATTAAAAATTTTCTTTGTATTATTTAATAAATTATTCAAAGTAATATCCTTTCCCCAAAGAATTTTATTATTTCTAAGCAAATTACTATTTTTACATATAATTTCATAAAAACAAAATTTAAATGGCAAAGAAATAAAATCATATTTTTTTTACCCTTTACATCATTATAAATATTATTACTAGTAATAAAATACTTTTAAAAAATTTATCAGTGTAGACAACCCTCACATAATCTTTATAAAATTGACATTTTTGAAACAAATCTATCTATTTGAATTATTTAACCTCTTGTTTCTATAACAATTTCTTAAAGTGCTACATTATGAGAACCTGACAGTTCTCAATCTGTATCTTATAAAGTAGCTACTTAAAAAAATTATTGTTATAGAAATAAAAGATTAAATAAATCTAAAGGAGTAGCTTTGTTTCAAAAAGATCAATTTTGTAAAGATTATTGAATGTTGGCTATTCTGATAAATTTTTTTTTTTTTTTTTATATTTAATAGTAATAATATTTGTAATGATGTAAAGACTAAAGAAAAATATGATTTTATTTCTTTGCCATTTAAATTACCTTCTTATAAAATTGTATGTAAAATAGTACTTTGTTTGGAAATAAAAAATTGTTTAGAAAAGGGGTAGTACTTTGAATAACTTATTAAATAATACAAAGGACATTTTTAATAGAAAGATCATTTCTGGAGTAGTGTGTATTATTCCTTGCTTTTGTAAGAAGATATATATATATATATATATATATATATATATATATATATATATTCTTACAAACTACAATGGCCTATATATATATATATATATATCTAGGCCAGAGTAGTTTGAGCTTAAATGAAAGAATAAACATATGTAAAAGTAGGGTTAGACAGAAATATCTTAGTTCTGTTTTATATATCCATGAAAAAAAAAATACAGGCCACACTATTAATTTTAATGAAATTAAGGTTGTCTTTTTTGAGAGAAATGAAACAAAAAGAATTAAAGAATATTTGTTATTATAAAATTATAATTCTGAAGCAATTAATTTATTTAAAAATTCTGAGAGGTAAATGAAAATGTGGGTAATGTTCGGTTTAAATATGTTGTTATTTTGTAGTTTTTTTACAGTTGAGAAGTCTGCTTGTAACAGTAAAACCATTGGTTGTATTTTTAGAGTTTATTTTTTGGCTAGTCTGGTGGAGTTATAAATTTAGGGTAATTTTGAATATAGTATACACATATATAAACATTTACCTGGTAATTATTTGGAAATACACAATAGATTTTAAAAAATATTAAGTTTACATTTAAACTTAATATTTTTTTTATATTGTTTCTCCCGTCACTTCCTAAATTCATTGAAATCCATTACATTAGAATAAATGAAAATAAAATAAAATATTTGTCATGGAATAAATATTGCAATAAAAATGATAATGAATTTAAATGATAGTTGAAAAAAATTAAGTGACTAACTGAAAGTGTGGTTTGTTATTATATATATATATATATAAACATAGCTGAATGTATATGTGATATACTCTCTTTTTATATATATATATTCTTATTATAATATCATTTTTATAGATATGCCTGATTTGATTTGTATTTTTTAATATACTAATCAAAATACTTCAAATTGATTTAATTTTTAAGTGATTTAAGTTTATTATAGAATATTATTATAGAATATTAAAAATTTCACAGAAAAATTATTTATATTATTATGATTTCTTTGTCTATGATTTTTAAAATTTTATTTATAAATAGATTAAATATTAAATAAAAAAAGAAAACGAATCCAAAAGTTTAGGGATATAAAAACTTTTATGCTGAAATTATAAATAAGATATAATACTAAAAAAATAACCCGTTAAAGAAAATAGATTTAAAAAATGCTTAAAGTCACAATAAATTAAAAAAAAATACCATTTTATTAAAATAATTTATTTGTTAAATGTGAAAAATTAAATTTAAATAATTTTTAATATCTAAAACATAAAAGATAATATTAACAAACACCAAAAAAAAAAAATGAAAATATAAAATATAATATTTTAAAAAATTAAAAAAATGTAAAAAGTGGAAAACAATTAAACAATGAATGGAAATACAGACATTTTTTTCAAAAAAAATAAATTATTATATATATTGAACCAGGTGGGTAGTTGATCAATAAAACAAAATATAGCATAAAATTTTTACTCTTTAATAAAAATAGAAAATTGTGAAAAGTAAAATTGGAAGACTTCCTTTTATATATAAAAATATAATACACTTATTTATTATAAATATGATCTACTCCAGCTGCAATTTAAGTATTGCACCACAACAATCCCCTAGGCTGAGAAGCATAATATCCAGAGGATACCTATGACCAGGCCAAAGCTATATAAAATACATAACTACAACCACATTTCCAGGCCATAGATCTTCTCAACTGCTGGATTCAACCCCTATCATTCAGAGCACTTTATTTATTTTGAAGTAAACTTCAGGTACCAGCTAACTATCAGAAGTAGTCAACATGCCATGAATGACAGCAACTAATTCAGCACCTAAGAAATCCCTAGTAGCTCAATGGAAACAAATGTAATAAACTGCTTTAATTAGTAATATGAGTAAAAGAATTGACTGACAGTAGTTGTTAAACAAATACTTTATTTTAACCAAAATGTTTACCGTAATTTGTAAACTAATTATAAATTTCTAATTAATATGAACAATGATTTTATAATATTTTGGGCATACACATTACAATAAACACAAAAATTAAATAAACATAAGTATGAAAATATAACACACATTCTATCATATGAGCTGTTGGTTTGTTGATTTGTCAAATTTCTACAACTATCAGTTTATTATATTAACTTGTACATACATAGTTCTTTTTATGCTGGTTATAGAGTTAATTTATTATACTGATTCTGGAAATGCTCAAAAATTGCAATGGTTACTTTAATTAATATCAGGAATTGGAATAAGAAAATGTTATTACCTATAGGATTTTAACATTGTGACTTCTTGTTCTTTGCTGCTGCACATGTGTTTTACGAACCGGTTGGAGTTTAGACTTCTGATGCAGTTCTGATGATTGCAGTTCTGGGCTATTCCTTACTTCAGGCAGTTAGACATTCTTGATGGTTTCAAATCATTAAATGGGCATTGATTCTAATGGGCAGACTGCTGATGTTCTGTCAGACTGAGGCTGGAATCTGGCCACATGCACTGATGACTGCTTAGCACACCATTGTATTCATTGAAAAATAAGTCTAATAGATGATTGACTCTAGATATGTGAATGACTGACTGATTAAATTTTTGGCCCTATTTATGTGATGATCTTGTTGTTATCTTTTTAATTAAATTTTTTAAATCTGTGGCTTTTGTAGATCAAATTTTGAATAAGATGCATGTAATTAGTCCTGTTGTTTATGGATTTTAAGTAGTTAATTAGTAGCTATTGCTAATCCCATTCCTATGTAGCTTATCGGTATATGTAATATTTTAAAGAATTTTTTGACTTCAATTATGAGCTTTCCTTTCATATTTTTATATTTAACTTTCATGTTTTATTTTATTTTTAACACACACATTTTATTATTTTTTTTATATTTAAAATCATCATTATTTACACATCCATATTTATTTTATTTTAAATAAATGGAAAGAGAGATTTTTTAGTTTTTAAGATTTATCTTTTTTTCTTTAATAGTTTAAAATTTTCTCAATTAAATTACCCCTGGTCTAACTGCATTTTTAAAAATAAAACTAACTTTCTAAATACCACTTTTTAAATTTATTCTAAAGTTTAGTTTTAGCCAAGTTAAATTTTCTCCCTCCTCTAATTAATCTTTAAAGTTTCTCAATTATATTTTTCTTTCTTAAAAACTTTTATAATTAATTTTTTCGAATGAGTTTTTCTTTTTTACTTTAATCATTTTTTGATAAAATAATTCTTTTGACATTAAAATTTTATGATAAATAAAATTATGATGTATCGCTTTCCAATAGTGGTACATTACACCACTCCTCCAACAAGAGTAAAATGCATCATTTTGACCATTTTATCTCTGGAAACTTCTTTAACATATTTTGAATTATTTACATTAATTATTATTTTTCTAAATTTACTTTCTTTACTGGTAATCTGAATTACATATGGTGAGGGCAATCTTCTTTGATTATACTTTTCTTCTTTCTAGGTTGACAACATTGCTTACAATGATCTTGTACTGAATAATGAACATGAGGACAATACTCCTCTCTGGTAAGACAGGGATTTTGAGATGAGACAGATGCAGAGTTTTCTGGCTTATATCAACTTACATGTATAAAAAATGAAGCTTCTATATGCTGGATTTTTACCAGATGTTGGGAAAAGGAAAGATCACTGCAAATAACTGGATTCCTTGCCTGCCCAATTCAGCTTGTGCTTTGAAAATAATATTATGAAATATGGGGATTCTCCCCCAAAGAAGTGATCTGTGGCTTACTCTGGTTGTTCCCAGTGTGCATATTTAAAGAGAATGGGAACTCTCCCCCAAGAACTAACCTGCGACTTACTATGGTTGTTCCCAGTGCACATATTTAAAATAAAAATAATGGATGAGCCCAGAACTTTCTGAGAATCCTCACCCTGAGAATATTTTTCCATGATAGTTCATCATGGGTATTATTTTCATCCAGCCTATAGCTTTACACATTTGCTCCTTCACTAAAACTCATTTCTATGTTTCATACCCTCCTTTCAATTAATTACAATCCCTTATACACTCCTAACATAAACTAGATTGATATTCCATTTGTATTATTTATTTCTATTAACCCTTATAAATATTATTTTAAACCATTTATTTAACTTTTCTTTTATTAACCTGTGTGTATTCAAAAACTATTTTATTTTATTACACTATTTCCTTTATTATTTTTCTACAGATATTTTTTTATTTAATTTGATTTTATTATACATGTTTCCATTATTTTATTCACTTACTTATTTCTACTAACATTACTTAAAATCATTTATTTGACCCATTTATTTATGAAGACTTTTCTTTTTCTTAATATGCATGTAAAAAAAAAAATCTTTTATTCTGTGATGCCTCCATTATTATTATTTTACGAAAACATTTCATCATTTTTTTAAAAATTTATTATTTAGTTTTAAAGAATGAAATTCTATTCAGGTTTATTACCCACATCAACATAATTATATTCAACTCATTATCCATTTCCAGTCCTTTGTTTCTTTCCTTTACTTTAACATTCCGTCCATTTACTAACCCCTAAACTCAGTCAGGCAGTTCTTTCTTTCTACCTACTAGCTCTTTAATATAAATTACATTTTCCTTTTTGTGTATCCCTAGCTTATAATTTGTTGCCTTGTCTCTTTCCCATTCTTTCTATTTCTACTTCGTATTCTGAGCAAAACTCTCAGTTTTTCAAACTGTCCTACTTTATTTTTGATCATATCGATAACAGTAAACAGAAAAAATTCATTTTCTATAGTCCTTTTAAATGTGTTAACTAAACTTGCTTTGTTGATGGCTTCTGTTTCTGCTTTAAACTCATATTGCTTAATCAACTTATTTCTGATCTCTTGGTCTGTATTTTGTAACTTTTCTACCCCACTATCTATCTGTATCCTATCTCTATAAATTTCTATCTCTACTTCTACTTTGCCTGTTCTAATGTTATCTTGTTCTACTTCTGGTTTCAATTTCTTCATGCTTTCTACTACTATCACTCTTTCCTTGCTTTCTTCATTCAAATCTTTCTTTATGGCTTCTATAGCTATATGATTTCTCTCTACTTTCCCCATTATTTCATATCGCATTTTCTCATTTCCACCCTGAGTTCACTAATTTCTTCCTTCAATTCTGCTTTGAGTTTTTGTTGACTTTGCTTGAATTTCTGATGTATTTCTTCCATTCTTCTCAGTATTGTTTTCATCATTATCCATATCTCAGATATCTCTCCTTTTTCTTTTTTCATCATTTTCGAAACAAAATTTCAATTTTTAAGTTGTTTTTTTCTTTTCAATGTTTATTTGACTAATGCTTTCATTTAAAATAAATTCAAATATTACTATACTGTTTACTTATTCTCTTAAAATGAAGCATATGACTGAATCCAACCCCTTGTCCATTTTCTCTATCATTCTCAATGCCCTAAATCTATCTAAAATATCTAACTGTCTTTATTTTCTCTCGTTTCATTTAAAAGAAAAATTGTTTTGGTCAATTCTTTGATGTAAATCATATCACTTTCTTAATTACAATTATGCAATTTAGCTTTCTTTAAACTTTTTATTTCTTAATTCTATTTGACATATGATTAATTACTGTCATATGTGATGGTTCTGCTCCCATGTTGGAAAAGCCAAATGAACCAGGTAGGGTAGTAGATCAAATAGAAAAAAAAAACAGAAATATAATATAAAATTTTTACTCTTTAATAAAAATAAAAAATTGTGAAAAGCAAAATTGCAAGACTTCCTTTTATATATAAAAATATGATACGATTATTTATTATAAATTCGATCTACTTCAGCTGCAATTTAAGTATTGCACTACCGCTAGGCAGAGAAGCATAATACCCAGAGAAAACCTATGACCAGGCCAAAGCTATATAAGATACATAACTATAAACATAATTCCAGGCCATACACTTTCTCAACTGGTGGATTCAACCCCTGTCATTCAGAGCACTTTATTTATTTTGAAATAAACTTCAGGCACCAGCTAACTACCAGAAGCAGTCAACATGCCCTGAATGATGGCAAATAATTCAGCACCTAAAAAATCCAAACTAGCTCAATGGAAACAAATATAATAAACTGCTTTAATTAGTAGTATGAGTAAAAGAATTGACCAACAGTAATTGTTAAACAAATACTTTATTTTAACCAAAATGTTTACCATAATTTGTAGACTAATTATAAATTTCTAATTAATATAAACAATGATTTTATAATATTTCAGGCATACACATTACAATAAACACAAAAATTAAATAAACATAAGTCTCAAAATATATATAACACACACCCATTCTATTATATGAGCTCTTGGTTTGTATGATTTGTCAAAGTTCTAAGACTATCAGTTTATTATATTAACCTGCACATACAAAGTTCTGTTTATGCTGGTTATAGAGTTCACTTATTATACTGATTCTGGAAATACTCAAAGATGGCAATGTCTACTTAAATTAATATCAAAAATTGGAATAAGAAAGTGTTATTACCTATAGGATTTTAACATTGTGACTTCTTGTTCTTTGCTACTGCATGTGTGTTTTACCAACCAATTGGATTTTAGGCTTCTGATGTGGTCCTGATGATTGCAGTTCTAGGCTATTTCTTATTTCAGGCAGTTAGACATTCTTGGTGGTTTCAAATCATTAGATGGCAATTGATTCTATCAGGAAGACTGCTGATGTTCTGACTGCATGCTCCAATGATTGACCATCATGTCATTGTATTCATTGAAATACAAATCTAATAGATGATTGACTCTAGATATGTGAATGACTGACTGATGAAATTTTCAGCCCTATTTATGTGATGATCTTGTTGTTATCTTTTTAATTAAATTTTTTAAATCCACTGCTTTTTTAGATCAAATTTGGGATAAAATGCATTTAATTAGTCCTGTTGTTTATGGATTTTAATTAGTTAATTTTTAGCCATTGCTAATCCCATTCCTATGTAGCTTATCAGTATTGCAATCTTTGAGGAGATTTTTCAACTTCAATTATGGGCTTTCCTTTTATATTTTTATATTTGACTTTCATGTTTTATTTTATTTTTAACACACACACACACACACATTTTATTATTTTCTTTATATTTAAAATCATTATTTGCACACACATATATTTATTTTACTTTAAATAAATGGAAAAAGAAATTTTTTAGTTTTTAAGATTTGTTTTTTTTTTCTTTAATAGTTTTAAATTTTCTCAGTTAAATTACCCCTGGGCTAACTGCATTTTCTTTTAATAAAACTAACTTTTTAAATACTACTTTCTTAATTTATTCTAAAGTTTAGTTTTAACTAAGTTAAATTTTCTCTCCCCTCTAATTACTCTTTAAACTTTCTTAATTATATTTCACTTTCTTAAAAACTTTTATAATTAATTCTTTCGAATGGTTTTTTTTTTACTTTAATCATTTCTTGATAAAATAATTCTTTTGACATTAAAATTTTATGATAAATAAAATTCCAATATGTCACTGTCCAATAGCAGTACAATATGAATTTGAAAACTTGTTTGTTTATTACTTAATAACTCAACAAATATTGTACCAATATTGATGAATCTTACATAATTTTTTTTTTGGGAAAATTACATAGACTATGGATTTTCACTTGAGGATATTTAATTGTTTGGAAAGTTTTCTATTAATGTGAGCAAAGCTGTGAATATGGAATTTGAAAGTTTGTATTAGCAATGATCTCTAGAAAATTTTTCATCACCTAAAAGTAATATTTTCTAAAAAATTTGAAAATTATTAATATATTATTTCAGTGAAAAAATTGTGTCTATTAAGAAGTTTAGGACAATATTTGTGCAGTTATTAAATAACAAACTTTTAAATAAGGCTAATAAAAACATATTTGAAAAATTATTTAAAGATTATAGTGGATAATTTTTATTATTGTTTAAAGTAATTTATAAAGCACTTAATAAAAGATTGTTAATTTATTATGCACAATGCTATTATTTTTAGAAGTAAGTAATTAAAAATAATCACATCTGCATTATTACAAGAATTACATAAAAAAATGAGCATTAACAATAGGTATCATAATATAATTCAAATATTTCAATAAAGATTAAAGAATTTGCAGTCAGCAACGAGAATATATACTAGAGTTGTAAAATAATTCAGGAATATTTAAATTAAAGACAGCTCTATTGTGTATAAGTTACTGACAATCATTTATCATGTCTTTATCCTTATATGTATATAAATTTGAAAAGTTTGTCTATTTGTGACTTAATAACTCAATAAATACACCGATATTGCTGAATCTTGCATGATTTTCTGTCTCTTTTTTGGATAATTATGTAGGCTATGAATTTTTGTTTTATGATACTTAATTGTTTAAAAAACATTGGTAATTTTCTACTAACACCAGCAAAGCCATGGGAATAGCTACTAGTATATATACAAAAAATATTTTGCATAAAAGATCAAATAATTTTTTAGTGACAATAATTACAGCAATTCTATTCCATTGTCCAAATGAGAATTTTGTTTTTTACTTTTCTCAGATGAAAACTAAAGTGTCATCATTATATTAAACATCTAGAATGTTTGTGTATTGAACACATTGCAGTCTTATATTATTTATCAATTTCTTAGATAATCTTTTAAATATCTGCTGTAGAGTCTCATGAAATATCAGAATTCTGATAACTCCCAAAAAACTGAATATTCTAAATTAGATAATTAATTGAAAATATATTTTTATATAAATATGTTACAAAAACTAATGAATTATTATAATGCATATTTTAGAAGTTATCATAACCAGTGTATCAAAACTATACAAGTTTCTATCAAATCAAATTCTTGCACATGTTAATTTGTTTTGCATCAATTCTAATGTAAGTTAACTTACATTTAAAACTAAATTTTTCCCATAGTAAAGCATTTTAAGCTACCAACTTTGGAAGTAAATTCATTATAAAATGTTTCTATTGAAATTTCCTGTACATAATCTTGTATGTCATTGCATTTAAGTAAGATTTAAACATTCACAAGTCAAAATTTTATATTTTGTTTCAAATTTAATTTCATAATGATATTTGATATGACTTTACTCTTTACCTCTTTGTTTTTGAGCAAAAAAAAAATTGATTATATGCTATTTTAATAACAAAATTATTTGGTATGGATTTTATTTATATCATTTATTTCTCATTAACAATTTAATTCAGAATTAATTCAAATATGTATTTAGCTTAATAAAGTCTAAAATATATTGTTTAAAATTTTCAAAAACTAGTAGAACAATAATTCTTTCAAACAGTTAAATGCAAATGTATTGTTAAGGAATGGTGGTGTCAAGAATCATAGTACCATCTCATAGAACTATCAAGAAAATATTAAATAGTATTTTAAATTTGAGCCAAGTTAGGTATTTCTTCAATCATTTGATTAGATTTCTCATGTTTATAAAATCAGAAATATTTGATGAAAGCTCATAGAATGATTTTTTTACTAATGGAGAAGTAAGTATATTTCTTGTTGCAGAAACAGAAAATTAGTGGAAATCAAGAATATTCTCAAAGGAAAGTTGTAGTCAGTGGAAGTACAAGCATCTAGGGATCTATAGGACAAAAGTTAAAAACAGTAGTAGCAATATAAATAATAATGGATATCAGTAATGTCACTACAATAAAAATAGAAATAAAATTCATGTAACACATTGAATTTAAAACAAAAAAATGACTGCTAAATATTTTTTAGAAGTATATCATTCATCACCTATTTTAATAATTTTAAATTTATTTATGGTTGTTCTGCATTTAATCATCCTATTTTTTTCAGTTTTAGCTTCTTTTCTCTCCATCACACAAGAAACCTTCCTTGTTCCATACATTCTCACATATGGTTTCATTCTAGATCTTTTACAAACTTTTGGGATACTGTTAAGACTTAAACTGTCCATATAGTATTATCTCCCCCAGCCATATGTCTATCCCAGCTCTATTTAAAATTTTTAATTCTTTCAATAATGCTAATGATACTTGTTTGTTCTTTCACTCAAAAATTTCACTTTTGTTTTATTTTATTATTTTCAGAATATATATTTTTATATTTTATTGAGTACTTGTACTACTTTGTCATTAAATATCTAAGTCTCAGATTAACATATAAAACATAAAAGATATCTATTAAAATATTCTTTTTCAAACATGTAGGCATATTTCTTTTTAATTTTAAGTTACATCTACTAAAAGCAACCATCTTAGTTTAATTATATTACAAAGTTGATTTGTTATATTTTCATATGTGTTAATAGTATTTGTAGTCTTTTTTAAAATCATAACTACAAATTTTTATTTTCTTCTGTGAAAATTCATTGAATCTTCTTTAGTCTTTTAGCATTTATTTTTAGTCCTATTTCATCTAACACATGCAACATTTCCTAAAATTTTGAAGTATTATTTGTATAAACAATAACGTGATTACAAAATCTAGATGATTTAAATAAAACCAAAATGTTTTTATTTTCACTACTTCCAATTTTAATCTACAAAATACTTTTTATAAAACTATTATAAATAAGTTTTAAAAACATGGAATCAACTCATTTACACTCTTATCAATTTTTAACTTTCTTAGTGTTATCATCTAATCAAATTATTGATGTTGCATTCTGATAAATGTTTTTCAGAATATGACACCATTTCATGTCTATATCTTTATGATCTAAAGCTTTAATCATTATATAAATGCTTAAACAATAAAATGCCTTTTCATAATCTACAAAATGCAAAGCATAATGGCAACTTAATTCATTGAATCTTCTTATAACTTTACTTAATACTTGGATGTGATCCACTATATTTATATCATTTTTAAATATAGCTTGCTCTTTTAGTTGGTCTGAATCCAATTTTGCTGAAAATAAGTTATAATTATTTTGATAAAAATACTGTATAAAACTGATGTGATTGCAATTTTAATGTTTTTTTAATCTTTTTAAAATCTCATTATTACTAAGCATTCATCCAATCATCTGATATATGCTTACATTTACATCTTTGACATATAGTTTGGCCAATAATTTCTTATTTCTTCACCTGATTTTTTAAAGATATCAATAATAATATAAACATTTAATATAACTTTTATTTTCTTCAGATTTAATATTATTTCTTCAATTAAATGCTTTTCTATTCTGAATATATTGTAATTTTAAAAGATGTGTTTTTTTAATTATAATTTTATATAGAACTCTTCAATACATTTCATGATATTAGTCCTCTTTTTAGTAACATTTGTATCTTTTCTTCTTTTTGCTAAAATAATCCTTTTTCCAATGCTAAGATTTATTTTATATTTTTAAAACTTTTTTTTCTCTTCTACAACTTTCCTTACATATTCAGTTATATTTTCTTACACCATTATTAACTCTTTTTCTACATCATTTTAAGAACTCTAAATATTCCACTATTTTTAATGGATCATTTAAAATATCCTTTTTTTAACTGTCATAAATTAAAATGTAGTATCCACTTTCTTCTTATTGATTTCAATCAAATCGAAACTATCTTCAAAGTTTGTCAATATTTTAAAAGAATTACAAAATTTTTATTTAAATTCATTGGAGCATTTCTGAAGATTAAGAATAACAATTGTTATTACAGTCTTCCTTAATATTTTGTCTTTCTAATTTTGCATCTATATTAACACATATCTTACATGAACTTTATAATTTTAAATACATATTTTATATTAGACAAAATATACTACAATTTTGCTGTATCATTATTTGTATACTTTCATGTCCATTTCAGTTTAGCATTTTTCTAAAAAAAATCGAGTTTATAACATTTTTGTTGTTGTTGAAATTTTACTGGTCACTACTTTTTTTCATTTCAAGAGCCAAATATTTTATTTTTAATTCTTTTGAATTCTAATATTACAATCTCCTTTAACAATTTTTATTTGGTGTGTGCTTAAATGTGAATTATCTGTGTTTAGTATTTTCACAAAATTGAATTATTAATCTTGCCATTCTATATGGTATATCATCAATCTTCACAATGTTGTTCTTCTAGTTTTATATTTATAATAATCCCACTTCATTTGTGCTTTCATTATTTCTACCTTTATATATATATACTTTTCAAATCAATTGTTTCTTCATCATTTTAACATCACAAAGTTCACCAATGTCTCATTTCATTTGCAAGTAACTAAATTATAGATTATTATCAAATGAAATCTTGGATTTAAAAGGAGGAGATTCTTAACATCTTCTGCCTTGAGCAAACAACTGTTATATTAGCTGATGATTTTATATCCTCTTGGGAATGAAAGTCAAAATTTAGTTTTATCTAGGGTGACTATACATTTTTTACAAAATGATTCTCATACACATTCTTAAAAACTTCATGTTCTAATTAAAAACTGTTAAGCAATTGAAAATAATGGCTGTTTTTTTTTTGGTCTTAAACCAAGGCAAAAAAGTCAGTAAAGTCACCATGTTAGCTAATGCATGAATGAACATATTGTAACCATCTGGGTTATATGGCACATAGCAGCATAGTTGTGTATGTATGTATATATATATATATTGTACCGGTAAAAATCACGATCTGTCTGTTTCAATATATATATATATATATAAACTGAAGGAAAAGTAGAAATAAACACAGACAAAGTTTTTTGTAGATATATTCTACATTTCCTAGATTAATTCAAATAATTTTTTACATTTGGGAAATATATATATTCTAGCACATGTGCAGTGTGACGCAACTGTTTTCAAAAGCTATAAAGTGTTGATATAAAATAGATAACTAAAAACAAATGAGCTGAGCACTTTCAAAGGATCTTGCCTTTATAATCATAGCTTGCTACTACGTTTTTAGTTATCTATTTTATATTAACACTTTATAGCTTTTGAGAACAGTCGCATCACACATGCACATGTGCTAGAATACATTTCCTAGAATAAAATAATCATAGTAAAAGGTTAAATAACTCTAAATTTAAAATAGAATTTTATTATAAATTAAACATTCAAAAAGGTCTAAATAATATTTTTACTGAATTCTGATTTTGAATTTAAAAACAAGCATGATTTATTTTAAAAATCTTTTGATTAATGCTTGTATACAATTCTCTATCTAAGTAAAATATGTATATCACACTTTGATAAAAATTTCAAACTTGTTTTCAGTATCTACGATTAAAAAGGAAATTGAATGAACCATTGTATTTATAGAATTTTATCTGATTGGTTGTCATGAAAATTATCATGTTAAAGACAGTTTGAAATTGGTTGATGACAAGATTGTTCTAGAAAAAAATATATGTGGGGTATGAATTAGTGATAATACCCAAGTGGCTGGAGAGCTTATTGCTAACATAAGTGTTGAAGAGAACAGTTAAATATTAATTCTTCTGCTGAAAATGATAGAAAAAAGTATTACTAATTTAGATCTTGAAGAGAGAGTAGTCAAATCCCAATCCAGCTGCTAAAAAAACCAGTAGAAGTATTCCTAACTTAGCTATTGAAGAAAGAGCCGCCCAAGTTTAATCCAGCTGATACAAAAATATTGAATAGACTAGCAGAAATTTTTAATCCAGCTTTTAGCATACTATAAATTTAGCACTAAAAATGATTTGTGCCATGAAAACCACATTTTAGATTTAGCTAAAAGCTAGACATCACCTTCTTTCATGTAGCCTACCTTGATTGAAATAAAATTGTGGAGAAGATACCTCCCCCCTAAAATAGTCTGCAATCAGTCTTCAACAAAAAGCATGTTCTGTCTGTATCTGTATCACCTAGAAATTTAACAGAACTAATACTAAAAAAATTGCTTTTTCATGTATCTGGACTTGCTACAGACTCAGGAAAGAACCAATTTAACCAATTTGTTTTTTGTTTTATAAATGAAGTGTTTTGTTTTTGTGTTGTATAAGAATTGATAATTCTTCATTAAATTAAAATATTCCAAATTGTTAGACATAATTTTATTTGTTTTCTCTAAAACCCAGTCAAATTTCTATTATAAATGTTGAAATAGCTTTTTAAAAACAAAAAATCTTTTGTAAAGTTTTTTTTTTTAAAAGTATGAAGATTTGCTACCTTAATATAAACTGAGCACTGATTATATATATGTGTGGAAGATGATAATCTGGACCAACTGATGAGTGCTGGTTTTGCACAAAATACATATATTGATGGTTATTTATCTTTTCTACATGTGTGATCATGTGTATCAGTAGTATGAGATAGTGTGGATAGTTTAAGGGTGCTTGAAAGTCTGAGTTCAAATTCTCTATAGTTACAATTAAGCCCCAGGTATATGAAGAATGCTTGTATTTCAAATATTTACACATTAATCCTGCATCCTGCCCATCTCTCTTCTATGTATTTAAATGCATATATACATGAGGAGTCATAATAACTTAGGATCAACATGGGCACTGCAATAATATTGGCATCAGCATGGGATTTGGGCTTTCCATCGGATTACTGAAGAGTTGGAGGTTTGAGTAGATTGAAGCCTATCCTTTAAAGTATGAATATTTGCTATCTTAATATAACTGAGCAATTATTATATATATTAGTGGGAGATGATAATCTGGACCAACTTATGAGTGCTGGTTCAGCATGAAATATATATATTGGTGATTATTTCTTTTCTATATGTGTGTGATCATGTGTATCAGTGGTATGAGATAATGTGTATAGTTGAAGGGTGCTTGAAAGTCTGAGTTCAAATTCCTATATTTACAATTAAGCTCCAGGTATATGAAGAATGCCTGTATTTCAAGTATCTAAGATAAATAATCTTTGATTTGTGAAAATATTGTAAAAAAGAAAGAAGAATCTTGATTATTTTAAAGAAATAGCTTAATAAATTTAGAATTAATCCATGATTAAAACAAATTGATTGGTTAATATAATTTTATCAAACTGTATATTTATTTATTTATTTTTTGATGAAGTGGATGTTTGAAATTATCTACTATCATGCCATTTTTTATTATTGTTATTAATTAGATATTAAATAAATGTTTTTTTAAAAGACATTCTTTCTATTCTTAATTACTTTATTCTATCTAATTCCTGTTTCATAAAAATTTTAGTGTGTGTGACCTTATATCAGACAGCTTATATTATAGGATTTAGTTTTTTTTATGATCTCTATAAAACTAATTACTTAAGTAGAGTAAGCCTATAAATTAGTTAAGATTATTTATAAGCTGATTTATTCATTATGTCCCTCTTACAATAATAAAGTATAGAGTTCTTGCTTCCTGAGTTAGATTTGTGCATAACAGCTGTATGGGATAGGGAGTTTATATTTAGTATATGGTCATCCAGATGATGATGATTCTGGATTGGTATGAAGAGTTTATTTTTCAAAGTCCATGTACTACATTTTATTTAGTTTAGGCACTTTTAGATTTTAAGTTTATAATGGCCAGTACTTTAATGTTATTAAATGACCAGAGCATTGATGATGATCAGCATATTTTAATATCGCAGCATTTTTTTTAATGCTTATATATTTTTATAGATGAGCATTTAGTTGGTGCATTCAAATTAATGTTTAAATAATTGCCCCAAGCTGGCAAAGGCTAAATAATTTGTCTGGTTTGCAGTACACCTATTTCTAATCAAGTCACAAAGATTGACTGTTGATTTATTTTAATGATGATATTCCCATCATGTGATGATGATGGATAATTTTTACTTATTTATAATGCTAATTAATGTATGGTTAAGTATACTCATTAGTTGCACTCAGAGAGATCTATAACGCTCAGCCTTTTGTCATTAAATATATATATATATATATATATATTCTCTTGAGGATGAGCAATAAGTCCTCAGATCCCTGATGTTTTAAAACCCTGATTTTCCCTGTAGTGTTACAATACATATATTGTAACTTAACAGATTTACTTAACAGATTACTAATCATTTATTTTAAATCAATCCATAAGATTATTAATTAGCATTTATACTAGACCTCATTCAATGTATTTGGGTAGAAGTCGGATTCAAAGCTTCTGATTCATATGATGACAATAGGTTGATATTTGAAATATGTGTTTAATAAGTAAAGATTGCTCTGAGTTTTGGCATTAAATGATAGTTAATCTTATTTTTAGATTTAAAAATAAATGAATTGTGGTCACATAATTCATGACATGATTGATTACATTTATTCCTAGCACTAAAAGAATAATCATTTCACTCACAGTTTGTCTGAAAGTTTATAATGATAACATTTTACTTGTAATTATATGTTATGACATATTTTGCAAAGGAAATTAAATAATGGGAATAGTTAAATATTGAAAATTGAAAAAAAAAAAGAGCAAATATAGAAAGCTATAAAGATTTGGATTCCAATGAAAATGGAAGAAGGTTATTTGTACAAATATAATTAGAAATGTAAATACGTAAAAACAATATAAATGCAAAAACATACTTATTAAAAAGTAAGAAAAGGTTTATTCAAGAAATTATTAAATGCATATTACAAGAAAATATGAATATTGAAAATATCAGAACTGTAACATGAAAAAAGTTGGTAAATGATTTTTAAAAATGGCTAATTATGAGAGCATGATTAGAAAAATTTGTAAGACGTGATCAAACATCCTATGAGATATTTACCTATAACAGGAAATTAATACTATTCACTTGATAAGTTTATTATTCATTGCTATTACAAACTAACTTCAAAATTAATTAATTTTTGCATAATTTTTGTTTTATTATCATTTTATTATATCTTGAGAAATAATATATCTTGATTAAAAATTAACATATAGTAATAATTATTAAATCTTTTAATATGTTATTATTCATATTTTGTTGTTGTTTTATAATATCTAATTTGATTAGTAGGCAACATAAAGGCAGCAGTGACACATGGGTATTATTAAAATATCATTTCTTTAAAATAGATTAATTGAATTTCATAGCCTGGTTCAAAAATATATTCATTATATGGTGAAAAAATATATCTACCTTATGCTTGTCATCTCTTCTTTCTCCACTTTTTTTTACCAAACATTAATGAACCAGTTCCTTTCATGATATTACCAAAATATAACAATTTTAAATTAGTCTTTATACTTAAGTGAGAGTTGAGGTCGATGTTCAAAAATCCATTTGATTATTTTCTTGCTGTCCATGGAATGCTCTTAAAGTTTTCCATAGTTTACATTTTCTATATTTTTGGGGGTCCAATTTTTCATTTTGAGACAATCACAAAAATAACGCTTGAACTATTTTAATTATTATTCTAAAAAATATTATTTTGAAATCTAAAATTTTTTCCCCGGTGTTTCATTTCAATTCTACCAGTGATAGTGTGAAATGAATCTCATGATTATTATATCATTTATTAAAAACCAATTCTAGATAGTGAGAACTTTTAACCAATTTTATGCTTTCATTATCAATTTCTTTAAAGTGAGATTACTGGCCTTGTTCTCATAATCTTTGTTTTTGATTCAATGATAATCTATTTTTTTATTCTGTTATCTAACTTCTGACAGTCTTGATATCTTTGATATTTTTATTTGCAAGTGTGGTGCCTATAATACATCTAAGACTATTGGTCTTTTTTTAATACTGTGAATCAACATTTATCTGCATTTAATATAGCTTCTTATTACATATTTTGTTATATATATATTAACTAGATTGGGTAGTAATATGATCAATTGCATTTATCAGTATGAAGCCAGTCTGTTTGCCATAGCCAAGACATTTTAGTTTTATATAGATATTTCTCACATAACAATTAAATATTTTGGAATATTCATTTTATTAAGAACATTTTATAATTTAGGGAAAAAGGCTTTATTTTAATCAGTAAACTACATCTATCTATCTATCTATCTATCTATCTATCTATCTATCTATCTATCTATCTATCTATCTATCTATCTATCTATCTATCTATCTATCTATCTATCTATCTATCTATCTATCTATCTATCTATCTATCTATCTATCTATCTATCTATCTATCTATCTATCTATCTATCTATCTATCTATCTATCTATCTATCTATCTATCTATCTATCTATCTATCTATCTATCTATCTATCTATCTATCTATCTATCTATCTATCTATCTATCTATCTATCTATCTATCTATCTATCTATCTATCTATCTATCTATCTATCTATCTATCTATCTATCTATCTATCTATCTATCTATCTATCTATCTATCTATCTATCTATCTATCTATCTATCTATCTATCTATCTATCTATCTATCTATCTATCTATCTATCTATCTATCTATCTATCTATCTATCTATCTATCTATCTATCTATCTATCTATCTATCTATCTATCTATCTATCTATCTATCTATCTATCTATCTATCTATCTATCTATCTATCTATCTATCTATCTATCTATCTATCTATCTATCTATCTATCTATCTATCTATCTATCTATCTATCTATCTATCTATCTATCTATCTATCTATCTATCTATCTATCTATCTATCTATCTATCTATCTATCTATCTATCTATCTATCTATCTATCTATCTATCTATCTATCTCATCTATCTATCTATCTATCTATCTCATCTATCTATCTATCTATCTATCTATCTATCTATCTATCTATCTATCTATCTACTCTATCTATCTATCTATCTATCTATCTATCTATCTATCTATCTATCTATCTATTCATCTATCTATCATCTATCTATCTATCTATCTATCTATCTATCTATCTATCTATCTATCTATCTATCTATCTATCTATCTATCTATCTATCTATCTATCTATCTATCTATCTATGAAGTTATGTTTAGTATTTCTAAAAATAGTGTGTATAGAAGTTAATTTGTAATGTGTGCTACAATGCTTACATAAAAACGTGTTTGTTCCATATGTATCTATAGTATGGAAGGTTGGTTTGACTTCTGGGTGATGTTTGGCTGTGATAGGATTAACCAAAGATAAATGATGGACTGATAAAAAACGTTAAAATGCTATTTGCAAATCAAACATCCTCAAAAAGTCATGTGACAATTGAAAATGAAAGTAGCAGATTGAATATAATTATTGTCTAAACTAAAACGATTTTTTTTACTTTTCTCAACGAGAAATTGATCTAATCATTGTTAGATCAACTGCTCTCAATTAGAAATTGATTCAGTAACCATTAGCTATTGAGTGTACAATCCTATCACTAAACTATATGGGACTCTTTTACAATTTAGATTTTGAATACTTCTAAAATAGCAAGTACTATTTTGAAAAAAAAAAACCATTATTTTTCGAACTCTTATATTTCATTATTTTCTATAATTTTCAGACTTTATTTAGAATGAATTTTAATTATACTAACTACATTCACAAGTTGTTCACTAAAAAAAAAAGACAAAATTTTTTTTTATTCTATTGAGAATTAGGATCTTATATAATCTATTATAAAAGTATATTTGTTTTACCAGACTGCATTGGAAATTAAGCTAAATATCTCTCAGAAATCAAAAACCATTTTTGAACATTGTTGATCTAAACTTTGTATTAAGTTTAAAGTCTATAATTTATTCATTATATAACAATATATATTATCTTCTATTATATATATGCATATAATATGCAATTAATACTTTTTTACATTTTAAATACATGACAGCTGCCACTAAAAATACACTTCAATTAAGGAGACTTTTTCAGTTCAACTAAGTCTTCCACTTTTTCAAATGTTATGCATAACTGTACTTATTCACATATATTACACATTTATTTTATACTTTGCATATTTTAGTACTCACTTCATTGATCCTTAATCTCTTTTTTTGACATTATTCCAGCAAACTTTCATACATTTATTTATCTAATATGAACAATATTTCCAAATCTTTTAGAATCTTTTGAGATTCAGTTTAAGATTTCAGTTGTCCATCTATTATCATCTTTTCTAATGATATGTATACATCAGATCCACTACAGGATATTAATACTTTTAATAAAAATGTGATATTTGTCATTTTCTGAGTCATATATTTTACTTTTAATTCCCTTTTCTTAATTCCTACATATACTATACACATTTTGCTGTGGTCATACATTTCTGTATTGATTTTTTATTACTAGCTCATATTTCAGATTCATAAAACATTTATTTTTTTTAAGCTAAGCAATTTTTTATTCTATCAAAGGCATTCCAATAAATTTCTAATGTTATATTTTCTGTTGCATTAAGAATCTAATTAAAATATTTAGATAATCAATTTTTGAAAACCATTTAAACATTATTTTAATCATTTTAAAATATATTTTTAGTCTGATTTTTTTGATTTATTATTATTTGCAATAATAGATACATTTAAAAAAAAAATATTAAATGCTTTTATTGACTGTGCACTAAAAAGAAATAAAATAATTGTTTCTTCAACCATAATTAAAGTTATTATATTTAATTTAAAATAAAAGAATGAGGAGGGAGAAATGTAGATCCAGAAATTAATTAAATCAATCCTGAATTTTTAGAATAGGATTGATTTAATTAATTTTTGAACTCCTATGCTTTTATTTCAAGTTGAACCTAAAAACCTTCAATTGTGGTTAAAGAAACAATTATTGTATTTCTTTTTAGTGCAGAGTCAATAAAAACATTTAATATATAAATTGTTTTTATCTCTATTATTTTTAAGTATTTAGTATTGACACAGTAAATGAAAATATAAAACTATATTGTACTTTAAATTGATTGGACACTTATATATATATATATATATATATATATATATATATATATATACTTCTGCTATGAGTTAAAATGTATACTCTTAATGTATATATCACATTTTGTATGCATACATAATAATACATGTGTACATATTATAAATGAACTTTACTTAATATATTAGATATAGTGTATATAAGTCATTAGATATTTCTGCAGTACGTTAATATATATATATGTATTCTTGATGTATATATTATATTTAGTATGGGTACATAATTATAAATGTATAATAAATCAGTAACTAAGTTTCCTATTTAAAATTATTTGATAGTTTTTATTTTAACACAATTGTTTTAAAAAAAGCTAAAAAAGCAAATTTGCAATTATTGTTTTAAATAATTATAGTGAGTTTTCTTTAGTTTTTTACAATGTTTTAAATAATACACATTTTTTACTTTAAATTAAAAAAAACAATTGTTTTAAAATAAAAATAAAATCTATCAATTTTAAATAGAAAACTTAGTTACTGATTTATTATATATATAATTATGTATAAATACTAAAATGTTATATAAATTAAGAGTTTAAAATGGTTATTATTAAATTAAAATTAATACATATATTGAAGCAGTCAATCTTAGCTTAAGATTGTGATTCATGTTTTTACCTACTAACCTGTGTTTAAATCCCTATTTCCCATCCTGCTCCTTTTGTCGTATATATATTTTTATGTATATGTTTGAGATGCACGCTTAAATTATAAAATTTAATGTTTCAATAACATGTTTTAAAATTATTATTAATTCTTTTTATTAATTATTAGTTCTTTTTTATTAAAGTATTATAGATGCGGTTCAAATATATACATAGGAGCAAAACTTACTAACAAAATATTGATGTTTTTAAATATTTATTATATGTCATTTTTAGCTTTTTCTTTTTAAATTGCTTGTTTTTCTATTAAACTATATATTTTTTATAAAATCCAATATGGAAGATGTGACTGTTGTTAATTGTCCAAAAATAATTAAAGGGAGGTATTTTTTTAATTAAAGTTTTACTTAAAATAAATGGGATTAAGTAAATTAAAGATTTTCTTTTGTTGAAAACATATTTTCAAATCTATTTCTAATCTGGAAATAGATTTGAATTTATTTTGGGTGTTATCTAACAATTGCATCTTTCAAAAACAACTGATAAAAGAAAGACTATAAAATGACTGAATTTTGGAGATTAACTACTATTGAAAGAAGATTAGCTACTCTAGTGAAAATGATTGTTAACATCGTGGTGAAACTCAAAATGATGTAGCAGTAAATCCACCACTCTTCAGCGGCCTCTGCCACTACCATAATATTCTGCTACCCTAAAATGAAGTAAAGGCCTGATGGAGAACATTAAAAATGCTAATAGAGAAGCTTGCTGTCACCAAGAAGAATTTATTTTGGATCCTCAATTTGCTATGCATGAGCCGTACTTTGAAAATAGACTTATTAAATTTGCACAAGGTAACTTTTATGCTACTATTTGAAAATGAATCTAGCCTCACTAATCTCAAATCCTACTAATCAAGATTTCTCATGTATTATTTAACTTTGCTTTTTATATAAATCTGTGAATGTAAATTTGCTCTCAAATGATTTCTTTATATCTAATCCTATCTCATATGCTTTTAACTTTCTTTAACTTTAGTGCGGTCAATTATTTGTAGTTATTTATTACTTGATTATATATATATGCTTTTTTTTATTAATTTGCTAATCTCAAACAAACTGGCGATTTTTAATTTATAAAAATCTTTTCTGTCATTTTTTAAGTAAACCTTCACGAAGCAAGTTATTAACATCCATTTAAAACAATGCATTATTAATTAATATACTCACCAGATTGTTTTTCGAGTCAACATTTTATTTATTATAAAAATATATTTGTTTAATTCTGGATTTTCTACCCTGTGTAAATCCAGAACTCAAGCTAATTAACGCTTTGAAATCTTATAAAAATATTCTTTATTCATTTCTGAAAAGGTGACCGATTATTTGTTTTCTATATAACTGCTAGTTATTTTTTTTTGCTATACTCTTAAAATAGTCTATGCTTAAAAGATCATATACAGTATTTAATATATTCCAGTTATTGTAAAATCAATGAAGGTGAGATTGATTTATTTTAACTAGCAGAAGAAGGGATGGGGGAAAATCTTAATGTTTCTTTTACTAAATCAAATCTTAACGTGTATTTTATTAATTTGAAATCTAAATCTTAATGTTTCTTTTGCTATATAAAATCTTAACGTATATTTTATTAAATGAAATATTCTCTCTCTATATATATTATAATTGCATGGCATATTATAGTATTCAAACAAGGGTCATTTATTTAAAGCAGTAAAATTTATTCAATGTTGTTAGTGGCATTCATCGACTGCATTTCTGTCATTTAGCCTATCTTCATATATATATATATTACGTGCTTCTAGTCTTCTAATCTGGGGGTTGCGACAAGTTTGAACCCATAGATTTCTTTTCATACCTCATTCCATAGATAGTTGAGCTATCTGGAACCACATTTATTTCATATAAAATGCCTCTGGCAGTGATCCCGTAAGTTTGGCACATGCTATGCATATTCACTTCGTAGATAAAAGGCCTCTCGTGTCGGTTATACCAGCAAAAGTCTGGGCCATGCCATGCCTATCCACTTTTCTCTAAGCACTACCCAAGAAGGGGGTGTGAGATTTCATTTTTCATCCAGAAGCATGACCTTTTCCTCTTAGTTATTTTTAGGCTATTATGTCAGCACCACAAACTTCTTCGTATTATTATTATTTCTTTTGCTTCATGACCCAGTTTTAATGCTCTAATATTAAAATTAAGCTTTGCTTAAAAGATATATATATAAATGCCAATTACTTCTATTTTATTAATTAAGTTTATTTCAATCATATACAATCTCACCATCGTAATTTATATATCTATATTTAAGAGTATCTATGTGCCTTGGGAAAAATAAAGCGTTCGTCTTACTATTGTTAAAATAATTTTTCATTAAATATTTTGTCATCTAATCAAATGTCATTTTCAAATATGTTTTTCAAATGTATCTTATTTATTTTCATGACCTCAATGGCATGAAAATAATTTATATCATATGTATAATGAATTTCAGAATGCTCCCCTAAATCATATTTTAGTCACCACGTTTCAGAACCGTAAATCAAAGCGTTAATAGCAATTTTATGTAACTTCTTTCTAATAACTGATTGGCATCTTAATATTGGACCCACCAAAGATGTGTGTTTATTTGTAATATATTATTTAGCTAATAAAGAGCATATGAGAAATAATAGCGTGAATGACACTATGTAATTATCTACCGCTTGCTCATTCACGCACATACTAATGTACTTTATTTATAAATGTATAATAATTTGTCAGTATATTAAACTATATATTTTATTGTCTAACTTATTTGAGTAGTTTGAATTCCTTTTTCTTCACTTCCACATATTAGAGCCTTGCTTATATATATTTTAATATAGTCATAGTTAATAGATGTCTCATTGTTTTGCTCAGCTTTGCTAGTCGGCCGGATTAAGATTAATTCTCATGTGCCATCACTATTATGTTGTTCATTAGGTGTTTGATCTGGGGCTTAGAGAGTGGGTTCGAATCCAGGCTGATTCCTGACCTAAATCTTGGGATTGACTGGGTTTGAACTACATTTTGTGAGTTCCAGCTCATGTTAGATGGATAAACATATTTTGACTGGCACAATATATTGTTTTCATGTGAGAGTTATTTAAAACAAATAAAAGTTTTAAGAACAATTGTTAACTGCTGTATGTGAAAATATTGAATATTTTAATATTTTCCTGTCCTCTTCTCCATATCTAATAAACTAGTTGACATGTCTGAAAAGATAAGTGTTCCAAATGAATTAAGCTGGTATAACTTAGTTATATATTAATTTTCAAGAAATTCTATTAAATTTAAATGTATAAATCTTGATTTTTAAATTTTTATTCTAACTTGAAAAAGTTCAAAAGTTAACAAACAAACTGATTTCCCAACTTCAATAGAAGCATTTAATTAAAAATAATCACATAATTTGCAAATATCCTTTGTGTTTTTTATTTATTTAACATTCTATTTTAATCCACAAGATACTTTTTGTAAAATGCAATCAAATTTTAAGATGGACTTTGTCACTCATCTTTGTCAAAATTAATTTTTGTGTTATCATTTATTTTAGTCACTAATGTTGAATTTTGATAAATATTTTTTAGAATTTAGTAGTATTTTAGGTTTATATCATTATTTTCAAATATTTTAAATACAACCAAATTGTTACAAAATAAATGACTTTTCTAATCTACATTCTAAAGCATAATGGCAACCATAATCATTGCCTTGTTCAAATAAAACGTGCTAAGTTATAACCACTAATAAATTAAGATTTTTTTTTATTTAATGAAATCTACATTTTTTTTATAGATGAATTGTTTTGATCATAGTAAAGATTTTATATGAAACTGATAAAAGAACAACATCAATATTTTTAAATATTTTATTCACTTTTCTTCAGCAGCAATACTATTATTGCATTCTTTCAATCATCTTATATATTTCTAACATTTAGATACTTCATGTATAATTTTGTTAATTTATTTATTTTTGTCATCTGCTTTTTTAAAGAAAATGTTTATAATATTTCTATTCTTTTTTAGAGTTTTTTCAATCTTCATAGATTTAATTTCATATTAATCTTTTCATTTAAAATACTTGAACATTTCAAAAACTGTTGTGGTAATAGTATGGAATACTTTATTATTATTTACTATAAAATACTATAATTCTTCATGGAATTCTTCAATACCTTTTTAAAAATTTGTTTTTATTTTTACATAATAATTCTATGGTTACTTTTTATGGTGAAAACAATTTGACTTCCTATCACTGAATCAATTAATTAACAATTCTAAAAATATTTTGTCAAATGAATCTCACATCAAATGCTCTATAAAATTAAATGCAGCCAGCATGCATGCAACTTAATATACTATGGGGAATCAATTACCAACATTTCAATTAGATTGGCACAACACAGATATTTGTATAACAGAGCCCTAAAAAATAAAGACTACTCATTAATATTAACGGATCATGAACAAAAAACCACCACAAATTCAAATTATTAAAAGCAAAACTTATATATGTGGAAAGAGGACAGAAAGCAGAAAATTAAGGAGACCTGGGCAATAGCAAGTGACCATTTTTCAATCAATAGAAAAAACACAAACCTACCATTCTCAAAGGAATGGGGCACTTAAATAAATTTTAATTTTTTAAATAGGTAATTAGTCACTACTCATACACTGATACCAATAATTTTTAATAAGACATGAATATAATATACATTAGGTCAGAAACATTCTAGGCAGTAATAAAGTTGTGTATTTAAAAAAATGATGTTTTCATTAACATTTGTGTATTACAGTAGCTTAGAAAAGTAGAAAATTATTTATAGATAAATTACATATATCTTCCTTTATGTTAAATATTTTTATTAATGTCTTAAATATACTTTTTAAACTAAATTGTGTTATAAATACATATAGGCATATTACTAAATTCACCATTTCCTTTATTTTGCTGTAATATCCTATATAAAATAAATTTATCCACTACTTTGAACATTTTTAGCAAAAACCATTTATTATATCTATATGCATACACAATCTTATGCTTCAACTGTCCTGAAGTTTTCTTCAGAACTATGATATTATGAACAACATAAAATAAAATACATAACAATATAAATAATACCATAAAAATGTAAACAATAAAATTAATATAATAATAAAAAAATAACATAAAATATAAAAAAACATAATAAAACTGAAATAAATATAATCAATCAAATAAAATAATCCACTTAATATAAAATAAAATATACCATATAAATATAAAATAAATATAAATTATACATGTGTATTCCTGACTGTATACATACATATTCATGAACAACTATAATAAAAATGAATAATATATTAAAATTAATAGTTGTTCATAAATATGTACATATACAGTCAGGAATACACATGTATAAATTATATTTATTTTGTATTTATATAGTATATTTTATTTTATATTAACTGGATAACTTTATTTGACTTTGATTATATTTATTTCAGTTTTATTATGTTTTGTTATATTTTGTGTTATTTTTTTATTATTTTATTAATTTTATTGTTTATATTTTTATAGAATTATTTATATAGTTATGTATTTTATGTTGTTCATTATATCATAGCTTTGAAGAAAACTGCAGGACCGTCCAAACATAAGATTGTGTATGAATATAGATAAAATAAAAGGTTTTTGCTAAAAAGTTGTTCAAAGTAGTAGATAAATTGCATTTATATATGTAGGCATATTAACCACAAATCTTATATATATATAGTTTATTATTATCCATGCTTTCAAATACCTGCATAAAACTTGAAAATAAATAATCATGAATATAATGCTTCCATTATACCAATAAAAAAGATCCCATTATAAAATAATTCAACATATCTTCGACAAATTATAAACTAAAAAAAGCTCAAAGTCATTAAAATATATTTTAATTTATTAAAATATTCTTTTTACTTGCAATATAAATAAAGTAATTAACTCAATTGTGAAATCTATCATTATTCTGCAATAATATAAAGAATTAACAAAGTATTAAAGCAAATAACTGAAATTAATAGGTTGAAAAATAATTTTAAAAAGAAACATTTTAAAAAACTTTTAGGAAGAAAGTAAAAATATAAGATAGTGATGATTTCATCACAACACAAGATTTCATATTGATAAAAATTTGTAAAAAAAAAACCTAGAATAGTAAATTATTATATACCTGCAAATTTTTAATTAAACAATTGAAAATAAAAGCATAATAAAAAATAAGCTTTGTATTATTATGAAATGTTTCAATTATTTTAAACAGACATCATCAGTTAAATAATATACATTTGTGAATATGAACAAGTTGTATATGTTGTGTTTTATTTATAATTGCCATATTATTTTGTAGTTTTTTAATTTTATTACATTTAGTTCACAAAATTTATTGCATAAAAAAATATTCCAAATGTTAATTCCCAAATGACTATTTATTGTCAACAAAATGAGAGATTTTGGGCTTTCTCTTATATGTTAAATATACTTATAAATTTAGAGATCAACAATTTGCAAGAATGAAATTAATTGTACTTTAAATATTAGCAGTAATAATAAATTTTTAACAATACTTTCATCTTTAATTATCTTGGAAAAGTCTAATTAAATGTAAATATGAATACTTATAATACAATTGAAAATAATTGTGAGATCACATGAAACAATTTTATGTAAGAAATAGATAGCATGGTAAATTATTAAAGTTATATGTTAAGTGTTTATATTTACATTTAATTAGTGATTTGGTTTTTCCTAAGATTATTAAAAATAATACTTAATGGCTTGTTTTGTCACATATATTAAGGCCAAGATTATATTATTCCTACAAATATCTAAAGTATGATTGAATTTCATTCTTACAAATTGTTAATGACTGACTATTAGCATAATAAACATCTAATGGCTAACAAAAGAGATAATTAATTTTGTTGGCTAATAAACTATTCAGGTATAAACATTTGTGATATTTTATCACGATATATATCAAAATTAAAATGTACATTTTCATGTGTTTATCTAAGAATATTTCAGTTAAGAGATAATTACACAATAATCAATTACAAACTGGTAATACAGAATGAAATTGTACTATCTAGAAATTCTTTTTTTTAATGACCCATTCTACGTTTTAAGTGAAAGCACTTTTAATCTGGTATTCTAGATTATATGAATTATTAATAAGACATAATTATTTTATATGTTTAAAAACTGTAAGATACTCAATATCCTATTTCTTGCACATCAACAAAACTCTCCCAATAACATTTATAAATGTAAATTTTAAAATTACAATGGACATTTTCATGTGCTTTGCATTATCAGTTGCAGTGGGTTATTACCTGATCATTCTCAGCTATGGTAATTCTAGATAAGTACATATAAATGTCCATTATAATTTTAATATTTACATCTATGAAGCCTATGAAAATCTATGCATTGTTAATTTACAGTTCATACAATAATATTTGTTTACTTATGAAAAATATCTAAAAAATTGAGATTCTTTCAGTTTATATATATATATTGCAACCTTATATTTTAGTATAAAATATATAGTTTGGTAAAACTAGTCTAAAAATTTCTCTATTTTCTTCCAGATGACTTGATTATCATGGCTAGCATTGTGTATACTTTACACTTATGTTCAAATTAATTGAACAATGAGATTATATAATTCCATTCATTTTTGCCTTACTTATTATTATTTTTCTCTTTATCTCTTTTATCTATTAGTTTTGTTCTGTTTCCAAACACTACATTAGATAAACCATGCTTAAACTGAAAGTGAAAACCCTATTGCATCAAGCTTAGTGAGATATATAAAATAAATAATTATTATTTGTTTTCTCTTTAATAATTCTAAAGATTATTTTGGTTTAATTAAAAGATTTATTTAATTTTTTTAAATTGATTTATAAAATATGATAAGATAAACACTTTTTTCTTTTTCATTGTTAACAGATATATAAATGAGAAGAAATTTAATTGGCTAAGAAATAAAACAGAACTGCCAGAAATTTTTTTTCTTTTGAAGAACTGCTGTAGTAACAGCAAATGTAAAATAATTTTATTTTTATTATTTTACGGTTAAATATATATCAAAAATGAAAGCTTCTCTTTTAAAAAAATAAGTGAACTTAAAGATAAAGAAGGAAGTTAAGTTAAACTTCTCTAAAATAATTTAAGTTGCAATATTATCTGGTGATAATAGCAAAATGTATAGCTAAATCTTAACTAAACTGTTCAAAGTCTCCCAACCACAAGGCTAGCTGCTGATAATTTTCCACAACTGAAATTCACAGGAACTATTGTTGGCCATGACAACAGGAATAATAGTTCTAAAAGTTCAGTTTATTCAAAAATTCTTATTGTTTACAGACTATATTTAGCCTTTTGATAAAGTTTTACATCCATAACTTTAACATATAGTAGTTAGCACATACAGGATGAAATACTATATTTAACTTTGGACAAAGTTTTGCTTTCATGAACTTTAACACATATGGAAATGCCATATATGTGTGGAATGAAATGCTGTTTTTAACTTGGATGTAGTGTTGTACTTTTATGACTTTAACCTTTAGCAGTTATACATGTGTGGAATAAAATGCTATTTGGAACATTTTATGTGCCAGTGTTTGAATGATGAAGAATTAATTATAATCCCACTTCGAACTTAGATTAGAAACAACATTGTGAGTTATCTTATTAAAACTACAATATAGTTGTTGAAAAAAATAACAACTAACCAGGAACTATTTTGGCTGTTATAGAATGTTTGGGATAATTATTTGCTTGAACTAGTGTTCTTTGCCCTATTTTCAATCTTCAGTGAACCTATGTGTAGATCAACTAATTTATACATTGTTCTGATAAATGGAGATGAAGAAGCATATAATCAACTTTTAAGATTCTATGTTATAATTAAAAATCATATTTAATTTATATTTGTTATCAAGTTTGAGAAATGTGCTATTAATTGATTGGCTAATAGCCAATAGATTTAAATAATATGTATTTGAACATAATAATTTAATGAACAAGCATTTTATGTTTTATTTGTATTTTATATTCTTTTATAAGTATGTTAAATTCATGGTATATAATCTTTTGTGTATTAAATAATTACTTGTTCACTTAGATATAGGGATTAAAAAGAGTCAATTTAGGAAACAGTTCTTGTGTAAAGATTTAATGATTAATCAATGTATCTATAATGCATTATCACCACATGGCCTCATTCTGTATGTCTTTCCAGAGTTAAAACAGGCAAAACTCTCCATACAGTATTGTCATTCATTGTTTTAATAACAGTTATGAGCAAGCATTAAAAATGGTGATCATGTGATGTTTTGTGATTCTTTCCAGGGTTCTGTACTATACTCATATTATAATACTAGGTAATATTATTTCATACCATCTGGTCTATGGTTGGCCATTATCTCAACTGTTTTTTGTAATAGAGTTTTATCATATCCTTTGGGTTTAATTCATAATTGTAAAACTGCATGTGCTTTCCAATTTAGCAGATTGATGAGAGTAATTATTTCTATTTTATTAAGGAAGTAAGTGTTAATACTATTTTAATGTCATATGTCTTTTTCTATGGTGGTGGATAATCCACAGAATAATTGTTTGCCATTATTTTCTATATCCTTTAAGTTTTTTCAGCACTGGTGCTTAATCTTCTAAAGATTATAGTTAAGCTAGTTGCTCTGATGATAGTTAGAAACCCACAGGGTACTTACTATTCATTATTCCTTGGTGTGGATGAGTACATTCAGATATAGCATTGTCTTTTGTCATATAAATGTATGTTTGAGCAGAGTCTCCATGCATTATTATGCATGCATTGTTTTCCTCATCTGAATTTTTGCTTTATGTGTTCTGTTATCAGCCATAAAAGAGTATCTAAGTGAATTATTGTCATAATTTATTATAAGTCAATTATATAATATTCCTGCTGAGTTGGAGTTTAAATTCCCTCTTTAACTTAATATCTTATCATGGTCTATTTTCATAGGTTTATTAATAGCAATGGTTGTCAGTATTACTATAATTTTGGAGTATAGGTGCATTGCTTCTTGTTTTAAGTATTGGGGTTGCCATTGACTGAGTATTTGAATCTATTCTCATCTGTATAAGGGCCTAAATCAATATATTTGTAATAAAATCTTAGATTGTATTATCTGAAACTAGTGCGCATAGCCATGTGCAGAACTAAGTACATGTGATGATATTTATTTTATTTTATGTTTTATTTATTTATTTAATTAATGTACATTATCCATGCAGAACAATTACATGATATTTTATGTTATTCATCATTTATTTAATTTACGAATATTGTTAATCAATTACTATTTAAATGTTTATTGAGTTACAAATAAATGTTAATTTTATAACAACCTACATGTGCTGTTACTATTTGTCACACATAGAGTCACACATATTTTTCCTGATGATATATGCAAGATCTACTAAAACATTCAGAGAATATTTTAATGCTTCTGTTCTGGGTAATTTGTGATATATAAAATATAATAAAATCCCATTTATGTTCTACATCACCCCCACTTTGCTTTATTAATCCTGGAATATAATCCAGAATTTGTTTTATTTGTGACATTAATACTTAATGTAATAATAAATGTGCTAGCAAGACTAACTATTGAACCTATTCTCTAATACTATATAACAGGTATTTCATTTATTCCACTAAAAATTTTATTGCTATTGATTTGAGATTTGAGTTAATGAAGAAAGAACTTAAAGTTCATATTACTCACCTTCTATTGCAAAACATTACCTTATAGAACATTTCTATACTTAAAGCATGAAGATATCTGAGCTACAGCCAATTATGTTATGAAGCTGATTAGATTTATTACTAACTTATTAAATGGCCTATATTCACCATGCAATGACTAGCTGTTTTATAGATTATGCCAACTTATCCATCTCAAGTAAATAAAATTGTAAATTAAGATTTGGAAATATAGATTTTAAGATTGAGTTGTTAAGAAAAATTATATTTAATTAAAGATTCATAAATTTATATTAGATAATTTAGCATATCTTTAAGTAATGCTGTGATAGTCTCCCAGTGTACCCTGTCTGTGACTGGATTATGGTAACAGCTTTGTATTGTATTATTAAATTTTAGCCGGTTACAGTCTGGGTAAGACTATTCAGTCCCAGTTTTCCACTTCCCACATGAGCCATTTTGCTGTTGACTAACTTTCCAGTTACAATATATCTGATCAAACTCTTATGTTATCTTAATTATCAGGATGGAATGGATAGAAAAATACTATTTTCTAGATAGTATGATTTTAATCTACGTGACTAGTTTTATTGATTGCTTCTGATTACATTTTAACTGAAAATATTTCTAGATAAATACACTGACATGTTTATCATAATTTTAATATTTACACCTATAAAGTCCATACAAATAATTTACTACTTGTATATATATAAAATATTCTAGATTACGATTTATACTACTATACAATGAATATTTTAAAATACTTTCTAACTCAATATAAGACAATAAGTAATAAGAAAAGACAGTTGTTCTTTCTTATTAATTATTATTTTACACTGGATTAGAGAGTATTTTAAAATATTTATTGTACAGTGGTATAAGTCTTATTTTCAAATTTTATATATATATATTTGTACATATGTGGAACTTCATCTGGCTCCAATAGGTGCCAGGTTTTATCTTAGCTTAACTTTTTATTCGTAATTTTCTGATTTTTTTAAAAAAAAGAATAATGATAAAAATAGAAGACATTAGTTAATTAGTTAATAGCACAGGATAATAATTATAGTATTGTGATATTTATTAAACTTTGTGTGATTATGCTATGAAAAGTCTTTTTAAATTTAATAGTCATTTTTTTTTATTTTGTAGTTATTTTAAAATAAGTTTTAAGTAATTACTGGAGGTCAGTTAAATAGGTCATCTTTGTGTGCATATAAGTGTGCATGCAGAGAGGTATGTGAAATGTATGGATAAATAATAATTTAACTTCAATATTGATTTAAAACAAATGAATGAATAAAAAGTATTAAAATTAAATATTTAGAAGTTTTAATAAATAAAACTAGTTTTAATTTTGTATTTGTTTTATTTTATTTTATGTAATATTTCTTAAAATGCTGCATAAAATAGTTAATAATTAACTTTTAATTTAACCATTAATGATCACGTGATTTTCAATATTAGATCAATTACATCAGTAATCAATGTCACAGCTGATCTGTCAAAGGTGTTAAAGTTAAATATAAAATAATTTAATTGGTTTTTAGGAAAAATTGACAATGGGAAGGAATAGGAATTATCAGATATAAATAGAAGTTTTTATTTGTATTTTGGTGTGTGAGAGCTGCTCTTAAAAACTCTATTTTTTAATAAAAAAAAATAGTTGTAATTTTAAAAATAAATAAATTATTATTTAAAAAGTAAAAGTATGTTTTAAAAAGTATAATTAATTGCTCTACAAGTATGAATGGTTAAAACTAAAAAGGTAACTATTTTCTGATATCAACTCTCAGTCAAATGTAAAACTATAGTGACCAAAATGTTTAAAAGAAGTTTTGCATCTCTTATCTTATTTATGTATTGCATGTCTTTTTGGAAACTAAAATTAAGATACAAACTGTTAGTATTTATTTATATGGCTAAATACTTTATTGTACTGAACTATTTTAGCTGAAGGATACTCAGTATTTATCTAATTAAGTTAAAACATAAGCAAGGAAAATTGAGATATTATAGTGAACTGTATTATAATTTAAAATGTGTCAATCTCCTTGTAATAAAATTTATTCAAAGCTGACATTAAGTCTGAAATTTATTACTGATGCCTAATGTTGATTTTAAAATATGCTCTTATTTTAATAATGCTTATTTCTACAACGTTTTTAGAAGAAAGAAAATATACTGTGCTAAAATAAGGAAGAATTAATTTTAACTGCCAAGTGTTATTATAATTTTTATTAACTTTGCATAGTGTTCAACTAAAATGTATTGAATATGAGATATCAATTATCTACTTCCAGAACTGTTGGAGAAAAATAGTGCAAATTACAATTAGTTAAGGATGAATCTTTAAATGACAATGAACTAAAAGTTTATTGCTTATACCTTGACCTAAAATGAAAATAGTTTATTTTAGCTAAATGAAAACAGATGAAAATATGAATTTTAAAAAAAATAATTCTTGTCTTATGCTAAGCAGTGGGAAGAGAAAGTTGTTTGGAAATAGGATTTCAGAAATACTGTATGTGAAATAATTTTAAAAAGAGCTGTTTTTTTTTTTTTTTTTAAAAAGTGTTCTTTTAAAAGAAAAAAACGGAATTAAAAATAATAAAGCTATATTATTGTACATGGAAACATGGGATTCTATAAAAATATAATCATCTGAAGAATTTATTTTTCCAATGCTGGCCTATTCTTATTATTTCAATGTTTTAATATTTAGAATATCTTTAAAGGAGGAAAGTAAAATGTCTTTAAAGAACTATTAAACATGTTTCATTTTCTTTTAGAAACCATTGCCATGCTTATGAATATTTTGACTAAAAGGCTTTGAACACCATCAGATAAATTATTTTCAATAAATTATGTACATGTCTAGAATGGAAAACCAGAACAGAGCTGAAACTATGAACTTAAGTTACTGTATTTTTTTTATTGTCTGTTTTATTGTTTTTTTTTTTTAAAAAAAAGAAACCAGAAAACTATTTATGCTATATCTTTGTTTCTAAAATGTGTGTAATACTATTAAGCATAAATATACCAGGTAAACTAATGTTACAATTTTAATCTTAGTGGGTTTTATTAAAATGAGTAGATAAATATTCTGCCATTTACAGGTAGCTCTTAATTTTATTATATTTATTAAGCATTTCACAAGTTAATTTCTATTTGATAATTTCATTTACAGAGATTTAAATATCTCAGTCTTATTTTATTATATGTTGGATGTTTCACTCAGTCTTATTTTAAATTATCCAAAGAGGTTTATCAGAGAATTTCCATTCATTTGTTTTATGAATGCTACATTAATAATAATTACAAATATATTTTTTATATGCATTGAAAATTAATATTCTCACATTTAATTTGCAATCTTTTAAAGTCCACTAGTCATTAATTTTTTTAGTATTTAATATTTTATTATGTGTGCATTGTGCCTTTGCCTAAAATTTTTATATGCATTTAATTTTAAAGTATTTATTATAGTAGTCATTTGACACAGTTTTGCTTTGTTGGTTCTTACATTGAATATATACATGTCGTATTTTAAACTTCTTAGTGATAACTTAATTAGTTCATGTAAAGTATATATGTTGTCATTAGTTAAGTATTTGTTAGCCTCATAGAGTTAGGCTTTGTTAATTATATTGAGTATGCTTAATGGAGTAGACAAGGTCCTCTATCCTTATTGCATTGCTTTTCCATGAATTGATAGTCCTTGTGCCCATAGAGGGTTATCATATATCCTATAGTTGTATTTTTCAGTGATGATTATCACATTTATAAGCATTGAGAGAGGATCATGCTTTCCTGGTGTATCTTTCCTGTTCCTGAGGTGCTGTAGACAAGGTCCAGGCATCCTATTTTCTGCCTCAATGTTAGGTATTTTGAAAGCCACCACATTCTTATTCAGCTCTGCAGAGCATATATGTTCTTATGTTTTGGCCCATAATGCATGATGAATTAATGCTAGTTCCACCAAAGTGGGTGATGTTGCATTTGTTTTAGATATGTGATGACAAGATATGTTTGTTTGAGGAACTTTGTTTCTTCAGATTGTAGTTAGCTATTTTAATGCTTATAGGTATATCAATGTTTGAATTGTGTTGCTATGATATAGTTTTATCAGCCACAAGCCAACCAACAATAATCTATATTTATTTTAAGTATGTTAAGTATGCATAAGATACAAGTGGCAATTTACACATACTAATTTTAATATGTTTATCCAGATTTCACAACTGGATTTGTAAGTCTTTTAAATCTTTAATTTTAAAACACTTAGGGTAGAAATTTTATGTGGACAGATTTTATTTAAAAGTGTATAAATGACCTCTGATGAATGAATGGCCTATATATCTAATTGAGTTTAAATTTAGCAAGAAATTTGTTTAAATATATCACTAGCTATAATATTAGTAATGTCAGTATAACTAGTGGTAATAGTTTTAAAATATATGCTGAATATACTTATTTCAGCTTAGCGTTTGTTAAGCTCAGGATTATAAATTTAAGCTTCTGATGTTTTATTCTGATTGTTAGATAACACTATCATATTAATAAATATGCTAATAACAAAATAGAATTGTGCTTAATAAACTTAGTCTATTTTAATTTAAGTTTAAAGATATTGAAATCTCTGATTGTTTAAAAGAGATTAGAGTTAGTATACAATAAGCTATGCTTGCTATTGTAAGTATTTATTATTTTATTATTTTGTTTATCAAAACATTTAATTTTAAAAGAGTTTAAGAGGGATATTCAGTAACAGTATCCAGAGAAATTGTTATATTATTTTTGTAAACCAAAAATAAATATTTTAAGTCAAAATGTTTGTAAAAGATTCTAGCGCTACATCAGCAATGCTTGTAATAAATTTTGATTGTAAATATTTTCTTCTTATTGTTTTAATTAATAAACCATATTATTATTATTATTTCATCTGTTTGTTTTGCTTTTATATGAAAATATTATTGTCTTGGGTTCCAAAGTTTATTAAAGCTTGAGTTTCGTAGTTCATAAAAATTTTCAATTCAAAAATTCACAAACATATTATAAAGTTTATAAAATATATTTTGATACTGGTTTGAATTATAAAGCCATGCCAATTTAAGTGATTCTCAGATTGAATCACAGTAACAGATAACTACATAGTATCAGATACTTAATTAAATGCACATTTAAAAGTTGATTTTTAAGTTATCATTATATCTTCTCAGACTATGAGATTAAGAATATTAGTGCTTCAGAAGATTATTTATTATTTTCTACTATTTTAAAAGCTGCACATTATCTTACATTAACTGCACATTGTCTATCATCATCTTATAGTTTAGAATTTTATAAACCATCTGCATTTGAGGTCTTTAGTAGGTTGTCTGTGAGTATGGGGGAATGGCATAAAAAGTACCCTTGCCCTTTTTCTTGCTCAAGTAATATCTTGGGTAATAGGCCATTATTAGTTTAAATTTAAATTGATTCATTAAATTTTTAAAATTAATATTTGTTTTGTTTATTACTTCATGATTGAATATAAGATAATTTTTCTATGGTCGCCAAGATCTCACTCACTTGTTTATTCATCTTAGCAATTATTTAGTAGGCAACTTAAACTGTTAGTTTTGCACAAGAGTTTTAGCTTTAGAACCCCTGAGATTGCTTACTCTTGTTGCCATATTATTTTTAATTAAATAGGATAGTCCTTCCAATCAAAGTATAGTCTATTCTTATTCATAGAGTGTGATTTGATGGTAGGCCATTTCCAATAACTATTAACTAATGATTTTAAAATTATCTTTTGCATTATTTAGTGGTAGATTATCAATATGCCATAATAGTTAAATTTTCCTTAGTATTGGATTTGGTCTCTATCTGATTATATATTTCTGGATCATCATCTCTTTTCTTAAATTTGTTGTAACCCCACTGAGTCAAGTCATTAAGAGTTTCTTCTACTAATAGTTCACTTTCTTCTTTTTCATCTTTATCTTTCACTCTCTCATCTTCACCTTCATTCCTATTCCATCTTCATTCTCTTCATCTCTCTCTTCTCTTTAATAATAGTCTCTATTCCATCTTCATCATCATCATTTCTCTTTCTTCCTCATATCATAATCTCTCCCTCATTTATAATCTCTGTTTCTTTTCAACTTCATCATCATCATCTCTACCTCTTTTTCATCATCCTTCTACTTCATTCCATCTTATATCTCTCATTTCTCTGACTCTCTTCCTTTTTCTTCTTTCCTTTTCTTCACCTTCACCTTCACCCTCCCATCTTTCTCTCTATTTATTTCGATTACAATATATATATATATATAATCATTAAAATCAGTCTTAACTTAGACAATCCCAATATTAATAGCAATCAACAATCTGAACCTGTTGTTAAGGTAAACTCCTTTTAACAATAAAGATAGAATCCCACCTTTGTTTACGATCCAATATACTTATATAGACACTAAATATTGCAACTTGATCACAGGGATTAAAATTATTGATACAAAGAAGTTTAAATAAACCTCGTTAAACATATACATATATATATATATGGTAACACATTTTTAATAAATGAAAATTTCATTTTAAAATATAGCTAAAATTTCAAATCACAATGTTTCCAAAACACTTTTTTAAGCTGATATAATATCTGCACAACAAATAGTAATTGGTTGCTATCTTAGAAATATTGTGGTTTGAAATTTTAGTTTTGATTTTAAAATGGAATTCTTTTTTATTAAAAATATTTCATTATATGTTAGTCCATTAAAATTTTAATTAAGTATATACATATATGTATATACAGAAATCTAGTAGCAGCCCAAGAAGGATATAAATATTGCAATGGCACAAATCTCTACATTTACCAAGGTTTTGAACTTGTATGAGCTATATCTTATATAAAAATCGGAAAAGAAAATATTTTAATATTTACTAAGTGTAATAATCTTTTCTTTTCATCACCATAATTATGTAATTTTTAGGCCCTGTAATAACTATCACATTGTGTTGTGGTGCAGATTTTTCAAATAATTACAATGTATATATCTAAAATCATTCACAATGTTCTGGTCATGTTAATGCAAAATATGAATAATAAATAACTAATTATTTATATATTATAAGTAACAATTTGTGAAAATTTACTGAATCAATATCCGAATAAATAAAATCAAATCCATATCGTGCACAAAAATATATTTCATTTTCTTGAGTGAATTTTTTTGTGAATTTTGATATAAGATAAATAAAATTTTTAATGAAAAGAATTATTCTTGACTTGATTTACACTAAGTGTAAAACAATATATCAATATCTGCAAAAAGAAAATAATTTTTTAAAATATCTTAGTGTTTTTTAGCATAAATATAAGAGATTCTATATAAAAACATTGCATGATGCTGTTTTTCCTTAAGCCAATTCTGTAAATATATATATTTTAATATTAAATACTAAAGGTAAATTAAAAATAATAATAACTGAACTACAATAACTTCTTAAATTTAAACTTCTAACCAAATTGCTTATTAGTATAAATTTATAATTTTTCCATTTGGCTGTTTATATTGATAAGAAATTGATTAGTGTAGTTTAATCTATCTATCCATCCATCCATCCATCCATCCATCCATCTATCTATCTATCTATCTATCTATCTATCTATCTATCTATCTATCTATCTATCTATCTATCTATCTATCTATCTATCTATCTATCTATCTATCTATCTATCTATCTATCTATCTATCTATCTATCTATCCATCCACCCATCCACCCGTCTGTCCGTCCTTCCGTCCATCTATCTATCTATCTATCTATCTATCTATCTATCTATCTATCTATCTATCTATCTATCTATCTATCTATCTATCTATCTATCTATCTATCTATCTATCTATCTATCTATCTATCTATCTATCTATCTATCTATCTATCTATCTATCTATCTATCTATCTATCTATCTATCTATCTATCTATCTATCTATCTATCTATCTATCTATCTATCTATCTATCTATCTATCTATCTATCTATCTATCTATCTATCTATCTATCTATCTCATCTATCTATCTATCTATCTATCTATCTATCTATCTATCTATCTATCTATCTATCTATCTATCTATAATGTTTAAATGCAAGTATATTGTGTATACTGAATGTAATCAAAAGGGATTTGAACTGAGAACTCCAAGCTCCCTACAGCTATCCACTTCTTATACAATGAATACTCATGATAGCATACATGTGAAAAAAGTAAATGATCTCCAATATATATGAACTAACACTCATAAGTTGGTTGAGATCATCTTCTACACACCTATACAGTCCGTGCTCAGTTTATATTAAATTAATTCAACTTTACTGAACTGGCTTCAATTTTCTCTACCCTCTAACTCTTCAGCCATCAATATCATTGAAAATTCGATGATAAAATACTGAAAGCCCTTATTGATACCAATATTATAGTCTTATTCATTTTGAATTTAAAATCATTCTTACTCCTCACACATAGGACCTTAAAACATCTATTTAAATATACAGAACATATGCAATCTTAATATAAACTGAGAACTGATTATGTATATGTGTGAAAGATGATGACCTTTATCAACTGACTAGTGCTGGTCTGCACAAAATACATATATTGGAAATTTTTTATTTACATGTATGTGTACATGTGTATCAGTTGTATAATAAGAAGTGGATAGACAGAGGGAGCTTGAAAGTGTGAGTTCAAATATCTTCCAATTACATTAAATTCAGTTTATACAATATACTTGCATTTAAACATTACATGTTTATGCTATATTCTATCTATCCTTCTTTTCTATATTTAAATGATATATTAAAGTTTTATATATAAGGAGTCAGAGTAAATTAAAGTCAACATAGGTATGACAATTATATTGGTATCAACAAGAGATTTGAGTGATCTGTTACCAGATATTCAATTATATAGATAGCTGAAGAGTTGAAGGGTGGAGAAGATTGGATCTGTTCATTAAAGTTTGAAGGTTTTCACTGATTATATTTATGTATAAGATGATCTGGACCAACTGATGAGTTCTGGGTCAGCATGAAAAAAAAATATATATATATAAAATATTACAAATCAATGTCAGTATTTCTTCAAAATAATATATGTAAATTTATAAATAAATATTAGAAAATACAGTACTTAAAAGTTTATAAAAAATATATTTATAAACATTACTTAGGAGTGCTTTCAACTATCCTTGTAGGTTTTGTCAACTAATACTTTGAAAAATCAACTTTCCCATAATTCCATGATGTCAACATTCCCATAATTCCATGATCTTAATGTTTGCTGCCTGCCTATTGATTAAATCTTGCTTGTATTTATATATTAACATAGCTTTCTTAATTTTTTATTATTATTATTTCTTTCAGTTTCTAATATTTTTACATTACTATAATTAAAATCAAAACATATATACATGATTTATTATGGACATAAAAAATGGAAGCTGATAAATTATCATTATTTTTATAATTTTGTTTTGTATTTTGAACCCTTTTAAATAATAACAAGTGCTCTTTTGTTCTTTTTTCCAATGTGATCCTCAACTTACCTATATATCCACTGCCACACCTACATGTCCATTTGTAAATGATACAATTTTTATTTGTCAATAAGGTTTTATCTTTTAAGTTATTTATTAATTTATTTAATGTAGGTAGTGCATAACATTCAATATCACATATATCTTTATAAATTTTCTTAATGAAACTTGCCTGTTGATTCAAAATATAATGTATTGATATCCAACTTTTTTTTATCAGAAGAATTAACATTATTATTAATATTATTTTTATATTTAGAATTAATATTTTTAATGGTATAATAAACATAATCATAACTATATCCAACATTTAACAATTCATTATAATAAATTTCAATATTTTTGGTTTTATCTGATGAATATTTACAAAGATTATCATTTCTAAATAAGAAGGACTTTAAACCTGCCATTTTATGTGACATTGGTACTTTTGATTTATATAAATTTATATTTTGAATCAGCAGGCAAGTTTCATTAAGAAAATTTATAAAGGTATTTGTGATATTGCATTTTATGCACCACCTACATTAAATAAATTAATAAATAACTCAACAGATAAAACCTTATTGACAAATAAAAATTCTATCATTTACAAATAGATGTGTAGGTGTGGCAATGGATATATAGGTGAGTTGAGGTGCACATTGGAAAAAAGGACAAAAGAGCATGAGTTAGTATTAAAAAGGGTTCAAAATACAAAACAAAATTATACAAATAATGATAATTGATCAGCTTTTGGTTTTTATGACCATAATAAATCATGTATATATGGTTTTGATTTTAATTATAGTAATGTAAAAATATTAGAAACTGAAAGTAATAATAATAATGAAAAATTAAGGAAGCTATGTTAATATATAAATACAAGCAAGATTTAATCAATAGGTAGGTAGCAAATGTTAAGATCATGGAATTATGGGAATGTTGTCTTTCCAAAGTATTAGTTGACAAAAACTACAAGGATAGTTGAAAGTGCTTCTAAGTGATGTTTATAGATATATTTTTTATAAACTTTTAAGTACTGTATTTTCTAATATTTATAAATTTATATATATATATATATATTGGAGATCATTTATCTTTTTCACATGTATGTGGTCATATGTATTGGTTGTATAAGATGGAGTACATAACTATAGGGAGCTTGAAAGTCTGCAATCAAATCTTTTCTAATTATATTAACTAGATTAACACTGACTCGTTTATTAAGTATGTAAAATACTCTCAATCTGAAGCACAAGATAAAACTTTTGGAAAGATAAGAACAGACTATCTTATTTTTATCTAAATTCTTTTATACAGGCAAATCAGTAGCACTTTGAAAAGAAAGCATAAAGATCTTAAATTGATCACATTTCTCTTTAAAGTTATATTTCAGATTGCTTTATATTGTTTTAATTGATATTTGCTAAATTTTTCAATCTACAGTCTGTCAACAATGAAGTGATCAATTTAAGATCTTCATGCTACTTCAAGTTTGTCTATATACATGAATTTAGATAAAAGCATAAGATAGTTCATTTTTATCTTTTCAAAAGTTTTATCTTGTGCTTTAAATTGAGAGCATTTTATGTCCTTAATAAACCAATGTCAGAGTGTTAGTCCAGTTATTACATAAAATTAGCCATTGAGAAAAGTTTATGTTTACATATTTTGTTATCTGATTTGCTATTGGCATGCTACAAATTGGAAAATTTTCACAAATGTAAAAAAACAACAACAACAACAAAACAACATAAAGCAATCTGAAAGATTGCTTTAAAGAAGTAATGCAATCAATTTATAATCTTCATGCTGTTTTTCCAAAGTACTTCAGATTTGCCTATATAAATAACTTTAGGCAAAAATGATAAGATAGTAAATTTTTATCTTTTTAAAAATTTTATCTTGCACTTTGTTTTGAGAGTATTTCACATGCTCAGTAATCTATTGTCAGGTATTAATCTAATTATATTATAATATTAACCACTGGGAAACGTTTATATATATATATATATATATATATATATTGAACCGGGTCCATTAAAAGAAGTTGTTTAATTGGGTTTAAACCTTATTTATCATAATTTTTAATTTTTTATATTTTTAATATTATGTGAATGGACTGGCCCTTTAAGCAGAGGGGAGAATCCAATCAATAGCAGAGCCATCAATGACACCCATGGTCAGACTGAACTATGCAAAGCATAACATGATCACATTTCCAGACTGTGGCTGACCTTGGCTGCTAGATTCAAACCACTGCCATCAAAAGCATTTTATTTGCTTTGAGAATCAACCTCTGGTTCCAGCCAAACATAAGTTATATAATCATTATGCTTTGGATGACAGACCCCACAATCCAGCACTTGAAATATCCCATGACTAATTCACACTCTGTCTCAGGGTCTAGCATATTTACTTAACACATAACTCTACATTAATTTACCAGTGACACAGTGACAAAAGAGAAAGAGCAAATAGACAAAGTAACAACTAAAGCAAACATTAATATTTAATTATTTACACATGCATACATTTAACACAATATAAAATAACAATACATTTTTACATAAGAAAATTTTAAATGATTACTTTAGGCTATAGTTATAATAGACCACTAATTAAAGGTCTTTTTATTAAAAATTTAAGTGTGTACACAGCTATTTAAAAGTATATTTACTCAGGTTTTATTTTGTGCTTATTGTCTGATGGTTTTGCTTTTCAACTGGTTAGCCTTTTGTTCTTCCACCAATGGCTTCATGGCTTTTCTTCCAGGTTTATGTCAAATAATGAGAGAGAGAGAGAGAGAGAGAGAGAGAGAGAGAGAGAGAGAGAGAGAGAGAGAGAGAGAGAGAGAGAGAGAGAGAGAGAGAGAGAGAGAGAGAAAGGGTATGCAGCAGTTTTTACTTCATAACCTCAGCATTGATTCCAGGACCTGATTCAGCTGGATAGTTGATGTCTGAGGGCATGAAGCTCTGACAGATACTTTTATTGCTTATGCAGCCTCTCCATTATTGTTGACCACAGCAGTAATGATTGGTTTACTACTGCATTTACAATTTCTGAATTTTCTGCATTCTTTAGAAAGAATCTGGACTCTGCACTAATAAAAAATTGATGACTGGAATAACTTGATCACAAAATACAGACCAGACTGACCTAATTTAACAAGCTTATATTACAAATGTTATATATAGAGCTCACAAATAAGCTCTTAACAAGCTTTGTAGAATATCCCCAATCCCAGACTGGTTTCTGCTACTGGCTTCCTCAGTAAGATGCTAGGTTATATATAGAACTCACAAATAAGCTCTTAACAAGATTTGCATAATATCCCCAACCCTAGACCAGTTTCTGCTACTGTCTTCCACAGTCCAATGCCAGGTTATATATAGAGCTGTTTGCTGTGATATTACTAGCAGTTGAATGCATTTGGAATATTTAACTAAAATTAAACTTTTCTAAAGACATTCAACACACATATTAGATGATGGAAATAGTCCAATATAAAAATACAAGCCCTTAACAAGCTTTGCAGAATATCCCTAACCCCAGAGTGGATGAACATCTTAGCACCTCACTGAGGAGGGCAGTAGCAGACACCAGTCTGGGTTAGTGATATTCTGCAAAACTTGTTAACAGCTTATTTATGACCTCTACATTAACACATATATATCTTTGTGTTTTCAATTTTTTTAATGTAGACATGGCTGATTTTTTTTCAGATTAACCATATTATCTATGGTCACTCTCCTACCTTTTTACTCTTTCTTTGTTTTTATAATCATCTCTGACCTGCAGGGATTTAATTTGATTAGCCAAGTCCTCTATATACTCTTATACCAATTCCAGGCTTTGTTGACTTTTATTATTCGCATATAAGCCTCCTGCACTTGACTAATTTTATTATCCATTACTTCATGTATCTCTTGTATTTTCATATTTTGTCTTACTTCATTCAGAACTATTTCTTTAATTTGTATGAACTGGTCTGCTATTTTTTAGTAATATTTTTATTGCCTTGATCAATTTTCTGTTGCATATACTTTTATTTTTCTATTTTCTACTTTTTTGTTGATTCTTTATATTACCCTCTTTCCTTTGTTGGTATCGCTTTTTATTCTCTTCTACTCTTTGTTTATTATCATCTTTGTTGGTCTCTCTTTTTTCTATCTTCTTTAAACATTTCTAATAAATGGGATAATATGGAAGCTTTCTCTACTCTCTGAATTCTTTTCATAGGTTGCTGATCATTTTCTTTTGGATAATGTTCTTCCATCTTTTTTACTTTTCTTCTTGTCAGCATAGATGTTTCTATTATAAACTTTTATTCTTAAAAGCATCTCATAAAATAACTTTAACATCACCTCTTCTTCCATGCAACCATAGTTCATCTTACCTAACATGGCTACGATATTATTATTATACCTAATCTGCCTTTTCTTCAACCTTATTGTCTCAGTACCTGACTTTATTTTATTAATTTTTATTTCCCCTGCTTTATTCTCCCATTCTATTTGTTTATATGTGTGTGACTGATTTCCATTTCTACTGTATTTTTGTTATGAGTACATAGGCATGTGCAGACACAAGTTCATGTCAAAAACCATTTTATCAAAATTTTTCTTACAGATCTGATGAGAATCTGACAGCAAAATAATCCTAGTGACTTGCAATTTTGCAATAGATACAAAATACAGTCATTAAAATATAAGTATACAGTGCAGCATAAACACCCAAAGGTCTATATCAATTTAGATCCTATAAGCTACTACAATCCTTGATATAAAATAAAAATGCAAACATCTTTGCCTTTTTTGGAAGCTTAGAGGCTGGAGATCATGGCAAAATTATGTTAACTGAACCATGATAAATAATTAAAAAAAAAATTGAAAATCTGAGAGTTGAAGCAATGCTTAAGAAAAAACACCCCATTGAATTGCATAAAAAACACAGCCTTCTCAAGCCAATAACAAAACCCTTCATCCATTACTAAAACTGAAAGTACATCTAAAGCAATTTCAACAGTCAAAAACTCAATTCAATCTTCAAAATCATGCCTTGATTATTTATTCAACTTTAAATATAAACTCCTTAAATAAATATTAACATTTCTATTTATAACTGAATTATAACAATCATCCTTTATACACTTTTCACATTTCACATCAATATGTTTAAATTAATTCTGCATCAAAATACAGAAATTTTTTTTTCAGGTGTATTTTCAAGATTTCAAATTATGTTGTCATTGACAATCAGAACCTGATTGTAATCAAGCCCACAGTTGGTCACCATTTGTGACTCTATGGGAAAACAATGAGATCAGATGTGAGATGATGGTCATCGATATGTGATCATCAATAACTCTCAATTGGGTAGCCTTTTCTAACTCTACAGAAGATCAGGATTTAAACTATCAGAGATCTGACAAATTTTATGTTTATCTTCAAGTAAAAAAATATAAATTTAATATCAAGGGATGAAAATGATAAATCACCCTATTACTCTAAGATCATCCCAGTTAGTTTACTAGAGTAAGTATGATTAAATAAATTTACCAGCATTAAAATAAATATGTCATTCATCATCATGAATGATCAACAATCAAAATAAATCAACAGACAATCTAGTGACTGGATTTGAAATTGATCTACTGGAGACCAGGTTAACTAATTAGCCATTGCAAACGTGGACAATTATTTAAACATTAATTTGGATGCACAAACTTAAGTGCTAATCCATAGAATATACAACCATAAAAACAATAATGCTGGGATATTAAAGCATACTGATCATCATAAATGCTCTGGCCACTTAGTACTATTAACATACTGGCCAACTATAAACTTATGTTCTAATAAATACTAAATAAAAATGTAGTGCAAGAACTTTAAAGAATATATTCTTTGTAACAACCCATGATTCTTATCAACTGGATGCCCATACGCTAAATATATATACCACTTATCTCATATAGCTGTTATGCACAAATCTAGATCAGAAAGCAAGAACTCTACTTTATTACTGTGAACAAGAGAAAAATAAACAAATAAGCCTATTATAAATAACCTTAAACAAATCATGGGCTTCTCCTACTTATAAATAAATAGTTTTATTGGGATCATAAAAAACTAAATCCTAGAATATAAGCTGCCACAATATAAGGTCACACACAGACTGCACTTCATGAAACAGGAATTGGATATAATAAAGAAATTAAGTCTAAAAAATAATTTTTAAAACAACTATTTAATTTCTAATTAACAACAACCAAAAAAATGACATCATAGTATGGCCTTTCAAACATCCATTTTATCAAAAAAATATATTTTCACAAAAATTATATTAACCAACCAACTAATTAATGGATTAATTTTAAATTCATTAGGTTCTTTTTTTAAAAATAACTAAAAGTTTGTTACATATTTTCAAAATCATAGATAACAATCTTTGATTCTATCCAAAGGATACATTGAGAGAAAATTATAGCAGATTGTATATATTTTTAAAAGCTATTTTACCATTTGTAAGAGAAAATTGATTGAGTTTTACAAAAAAGAGAATGTTCCACAATTTGAAACATCTTAATGAAATTATTTGATATTTCCAATTCTTACACACAAAACACATTACTTTTATGAAACAAAATACAAATTTTATATTATTAAGAATATAGTATGCATATGCCAAAAATAATACCTCTAACCATGGTTTTAGTGTTCATGAAGTCTGTTCCAGTTGAATTTTCAGTTTTCTTTTTAATTGATCTTCACCTTGAAGGCTTGGTTAAGGTATTCTTTTTATGTTCTGTAGCAATTCCAGGCAAATAAAAAATAGAAAATATTCTCCATTGGGTATTCTTGATTTTCCAAGTGAGACTGACACAGACAGAAACTCATGCTCTTGATTGAAGGCAAGGTTGTTGACTACTTTTGGGGGGCCACCTTTTATCTACATTTTTATACCAGTGAAGGTAGATTACGTGGAGGAAAGTAATGCCTATATTTTTGCTGAATCTAGCATATGGTTTCCAGTGTACAAACCATTTTTATTACTAAAATCATAGTATGCTAAAATCTTGATTAAACAAATTTCTATTTTATTCAATAGCTTGATAAATTCCTGCTGTATTATGCAATAGCTTAGTAAAAACTTCTGCTTTATTCTTCTTTAGCTGCTGGATTAAAACTTCACTGCTTTCTTTTCAACAGCTAAGTTAAGAATTATTTTTTCTTCTACTGCATTTTCAGTAGCAGGATCAAGACCTGACTGCACAGTTAAATTAGGAATATTTTCTCCAGATACTTGGATATTATCACTTATTCAGACACCAACATATATTTTTTCTAAAATAATCTTTCTAACAAGCCCATTACAATATGTCTCTTACATGATAATTTTCATGACAACCAATAAATAAAATTTCATAAATACAAGCAGACAATTTTCTTCTTAATCATAGATAGTGAAAACAAGTCCAGAACTTAAATTAACATCATAAAATTCTTGACATTTCTTTATAATTAAAAACTAAATATTCTTACAAAACAAGATAATCAGTTAATTGCACTGATTTGATTTTTCTTTTTTGTTAAAGAGATAAAGATAAAAAAAAACTCTGATTAATTAAAAATAATTTTTCCACAGTATTAAAATATTATTTTCTTCTTTCATTTTTTTTTGAAAAAATACTTTTAAATTTATTTAATGTTTGAAAATTCTCATACTATCAGATTAGGACTTAAAATATTTAGTTAAATAAAGACCCATTAAAAATGTTTAGAAAAATTAAATATTATTTTCCCCATTAATTAATTAATTTTTTTATACTCAAACCTGAGGAACATGCTGCCAACTTACCTTATTGTTATTTTTTTTAGTGCAGCTATGTAGCCAACTGGTTACAATAAATAAATTTATAACTTTGAAGATTTTCATAGATTTTGGATGTATGTATTATTGATTTTAACAGAATTTCTCTATGTATTTTTAGATGAAGCTATGTGTGTGATTGAAACTAAAAAAAAATTTTAATTGTACCATTCCATCCAGCACCCAAAGAAGTTTTTTTGAAGTTTCTAAAATGTCTGATAATATCTTTATCCACAAAAACAGAAAAATGTTTATTGAATTAAATTGCCATTGTTTCATTGAAATTGCATTCATCTTTGTCAAGATTAAGATTGTAAATTGTTGAATCTCAAATTATAATAAGATTGTGACCCACAATTTTTTTATTTTTATATTGCAGCCATAAAAATCTTTATGATAATATATACATATTGAACGAATAGTGAATCTAAATACCTTACCTTCCTTACTATCCAATCTTTAAAGGTGCTTGGTCCTCAGGTAGAGTGCAAAATATCATTGGTAGCAAACTACCAATAAAATAAACACTCGATTACTGGACAAATACCAACCAAATAAACACTTTATTTTTTTTTAAGGTAAACCCTTTAGGCACCAGTTAATTACATTCGTAATCAACATGTTTATATGATCAGCACCAAATCCAGTACCTGAGTCTCCAACTAGCTCAACAGATTGTAACTACCTTTTAAAAAAAATAAAACTCCGCTCTCTCTGATAATCCTATCTCAATAATAATGATAATTTACTGAACAAGAAAACAATGTCTTTAAACAACAAATCCTTACTTTTAAAAAATATAGTTTCTCTATTCTTTTAATTTTAACTTAATTATTTCTTGTTAATAATTAAATCTCTCCATTCCCATCTTATTAAAATATTGTTCAACATAAATGTATGTATTCAAAATATAAACGTAAATATTTAAACGACATTTTAAGTATTTCCTTTTCTTAAAAAAAACCAATCATTTTGCTTTATAAATTAAACACACATACTCTTTTCATTTTAAATAAATATTTTAATATATTATATTACTCTTTTCATTTTAAATAAATAATTAAATACATTATATTACTCTTTTCATTTTAAACAAATATTTTAATAAATTATATTAAATAGAATATACTTGACATATTAGATTAAGTTACACCCATACGTACATACAATGTCCTTAAATGTAATTAAATACAGAAGCCGATGTCATTTATATTTCCTCAATATTATTTTGTAAAGTTTAAAGTTTTATTTATCACAGTTTATCTTTTTATTTTGAAAGGAAATCAAGAATGAGAGAATACTAAAATCAAAAGTTACCTAGGATTTGGAAAATTCAAAATGACGTATACAGCACAATGTAGTTTCTCTAAAAGTTATTTACTACCAGTTAGGACTAACTTCAAGCAAACCTTCCTTGACTCCATAATATTATACAACTTTCATGGATTTTTCAGCATCAATACTCCAGTACTTTATTGCTTTACTTGACCATGATTTATCCACCGAACTACCCGCTGATATTATTCACAGTGACGTTCCAGCCGATTGTACAATATGGTAATTTAACACTGCATCATTTCAGTAGACATAACAATTTATATAATTGCTATATATGTAACTTCAAGAAATATTTTTAAGTGTTTTTAAAATATCCGAAATAAATGGAATGTCAAAAGTTTTTAAAATGTCTTAACAATGGAAAATTTTTGTTATCTCCAGCGTTTATTGTCTCGTGAAATTACTGTCCTTTACTTCGCTCTGATTGGGCTTCTATTTTTTTCTTCAAAACTTTTACACATACACACACACATTTAATTGTTTTATTATAAAACAAAACGAAATTCTCTTTATTATTTTTTTTGTTATTACAAACTAATCAAAATAATATTAAATCATATTATTTATAAGATCGATTTTGTTTTCTTCTTAAAAAAAATCTTACTCTCTTTAAAAGCGTTTATTATTATTTTCTTTAACAACCCCTCCCCCCTCACCCTACTCTTTAGTTTTTTAATTTTTTCTTTCAACTTTTATTCCCACTTTATTTTTTTTTTAAAATACGAAATTTATGAGATATTAATACTTTTAAATAATACTACAATTCAATAACAATGTATCTTGGTACAATATATACATACATAGTTGTAATTAATATAAGATAGGCATATCATCTAGCAATAGTATTTGGCTGACTCACTTCACAAACTAAATTGCTTTAAGTTTATACCCTATTTTATATAAGAGAAACAAATCAACAAATTAAGATACTTTTAGTTTTCATATATATAAAGTAATTACATATGATATATTTTCTTTACATAAACTAGATAAGAAACAAAAAGTGTTCACTTTAGATTTAAAAGTGAGTTAGATAAATATTATTAATGTTCAATCCACATATTTTAACAATTTCTGATTAGGATTAATGTTTTAAAGATCTGATACTGATGAGAAGGGTTGGTGCCTTTAAAACTGTTTTTATATTTATTGTACATAATTTCTGAAGTATTTTATTTTGTAGATTAAAAATTGAAATATAAATTGTTCTTTTATGTAATTAAAAATTGCATTATTAGGTTATTCTATACAGCAATTTTGGTGTAACTACGCAAAATATCAATTAAAAACCCAAATGCCAAATGAAATCACATTGTCTAATAATAATATTTATTTAACTCACTTTTTAAAATCAAAAATGAAAATACTTTTTGTTTATTACCTAGTTTATATAAAGAAAATAGATCACATATAATTACTTTATATGTATAAAAACTAAAAAGTACCTCAATTTATTGATCTACTTCTCTTATATAAAATAGGGTATAAACTTAAAACAATTTAGTTTTTGAAATGAATCAGCCAAATACTATTACTAGATGATATACTAATTTTACATCAATACAAGTATATATGTATATATTATCATAAAGATTTTCATGGTTACAATGTGAAAATAAAAAAATTTGGGGGTTTACAATCTCATTATTATTTGAGACACAACATTACATTACATTTATACCACTGACATAGAAACAGCCAATAGTTGCAGCAACTGTGAAAGAAGTAGAAATTTATTTAACAAATTTATATGCATATATATGTGTGCATGTATATGTTGTTACCTTTATAAGTCATGATCACCAATCTTTACTTTCTTGTTCTCAGAAAATCCACTAAACATTATTTCAGTTTTTTTTAGTATTTATCTTAGTTTTATTTTGTTAACTCTTGCAACATTTCATGAAGCTTGGAATTATTTTTTTCAAAAACCCACATCACTAGATTAATCTAAATAATAAATAATTTTCATGGATTTTTATTTTCACTTTAATCTGAAAAATTCTTCTTCTAAAACTGATACAAAAAAATTGAAGATACGATATTACATTGTTGTATATCTTTGCTAATTTTAATCTTCTTAGCATTATGATGTAATATAATCACTGGCTTGCATTACAATAAACATTTTTCATAATATAACAATATTCTTATCTCTATATTAACTGATTCAAAGCTTTATTCAATAAAAATGCTTATAGAATTAAATGCGTTTTTTATAATCTACAAATCCAAAGTAAAATTATAATTCATTTATTGGTTCTTTCTTACAACAATTTTTAAATCAACTTGTTTTTTGATTGGTTTAAGTATAGTCTTTATGGTAGACAAGCTATAATTATCATGGTAAAGATTCTGTACATGATAGTCTTGCAATTTCTAAGATTTTTTTTATCATCTTTCTTAAATATCAATCTTACCACTGCATTTTCCCAGTCACCTTGTACATGTTTATTATTAGTTATATGGAATATAATTTTGCCAATTTTTTATTTGTACACCTACTACTTTTAAGATAGCAAAAATAATTCTGTCATTTCCTTATTCATAGATTTAATTGCATGTACGCTTCATTTAAAATGTTTGGAAATTTAGAAAATATAGAAATTGTAGAGATATTGTCTTGTTTTTTATTATTATATAATTCTATAATTCTTTATAGAAATATTCTAAATATTTCATGATCTCATCTCTCTTTTTAGTAGTAGTTTCATATTTTCTTCTTATTACTGAAAAAAACATTTCTTCTAACACCAGAATATTATTTATATTTTATTCCTAAAATAATTTTCCTCCTAATACCAAGGTATTATTTTACGTGTTTGTCTTTTTTTTTTTTTTTATAGCTTCCTTCTCAATTCACAATTAGATATTTCTTTATTTCTTACATCATTTTATAAAAGTCTAAATATTCAATTCTTTTTAATAAATCATATAAAAATATTTTCATACTCCTTCCTTTCTTCATACTTTGTCTTGTTTTTATTAAAATTTTACTGGTGAATTACTACTTCTTGTCCCAACTATTATAGTTGCAGGTATCAGTTATCTTTTTATTGATGTGAGTTAAATTTGAACACAAAATCTATCATTAACAAAACTATTAGTATATTTTAATTTAAATCTATTGGTATGTCAAATTATTCTTACAGATGAAACATAAAGAATAAAATTAATTATGAAATTAAACTTGATTGGAATGATTTTGATAGAAATAACATTAAAATAAATTTTTAGTTTTTATTTTTGGATCTGAGACTTAACAAAAAAGCAATACAGAGTAGTTCTCTCAATACATTATAGAGAAATGTTGGGAGTAACTATAAGGGATCAAAAATAATAATATATTTATGTGAATAAAAATATAGCTACTTTAAAAATAATAATTAAATTATACATTAATTATGGATATAACCCTAAGAGTATTGAAAATATATATATATTGTAACGGTATATGCTGTTACATTAATTTAAAATTAGAATAAAAACGGTTTTAAGTTCGTAAATAAAAAAAAACTAAAAGCTAAAATTAAAGAATTGTTCAATGTACATATATATATTTGCACAGATGCAAAATTTTAAATATTATTTTCTTTAAAAAAAAAAAAATTTGAACGTACTTTTTTATAAAAAAGTACAAGATCTAAAGATAAAATATTTTTGTAAATGGAAATGATGTGTTTATTAATGATCAAAAAGCAAGCTAGCTCTTGAGGATCTTATATAAAAAGGTCAGATGAAATATAGATAACAGAACAAAAATAAATTAGATGTCCAATAGAAGCAGCAATGAAGGCTCGGACCATAATGAAAAATTGGAATAGGAAACCATTGTTTAGTTAATCCGGACGATCGGTATAAAAGGAAAAATGTTGAAATTAAGAACAGTTCCAGCTTGATTTTGTGAGAAGAGTGATAAGAAACACTTGTTGCTCTCTCTCACTTATTTCAAATGAAAAGACTGTAATACCAGGATTGAACCAGCTAAGGCCACCTTCAGATAGACCAGTCTTCAAATAAAGACTTCATGGGATATAAACAGAAAAATTTTACTACAAGTAATTAAGAACTTTAAAGATGTAACAAGCTATACCAAATTTTTTTTTTTAAATGAACTTTTATCTGACTTGACTTTTCAAATTAATTATTAATGTTTAATTTTTATACATTTGAGTTTGCTAAAAATCATTTTCATTTTTTTTAAATTTTTATTAATATTTGTTGTATAAATTATTTAAATGCATTAAATTTAAGTTGGGTATAGACACATGCATAGATTCATTAATGTTTAATTATGTTTTTGTTTTCATATTTGATTAAAATATATAGACATTCGGTAAATAATGATACCTTACGGTGAGTATCTAAAATGTATTTATTCAGATGTCTTTTTAGTTATTGGTGTCAATACAGCACCTTATGATGAATGCCATTGGGTTTCTTGTAAATTTCCCTCTGCAATTCCATCAATGACTTTATATTTTGATCATTTATGTTTATTTTGAAATGTTTTTAACCATGTAATCTATGTAGCCGATCTATACTCAACATTACAAAACAAACTTTTATAAAATTCATCTGTGCGAAATTATATGAATGTTAAAATTAAATCAGGTATGAATGGCTATATAGATTTGTAAAGTTATATTAATTAATTAAGGGATGGTTAATCTTAGGTTATTTGTTTCATAGTTGAATTGGGTCAATAGATTGGATATATCAGTATAATTAGTAGATGCAGTATGAGGTCTGCCACATGCAGGATCGCATTTTATGCCACACACTCCCTTTCTGCCTATGGAAGGGGATAGTAAGATGGAAAATGCAGCCCCTTCCTATGGAGTTTTTTTTATTGTTCTTCTTGCCAGACAAATGTAGCATTCCTGTCTGGATGAGAGTCAATGTCTTCTCTAACCATGCTGTTCAGATGTACATTCCTGACAGTATGGTATTTTGTGCTGTCGTATTCATGTTGCATTGAATACATCGATGTATCAGATCGATTGACATTGGTTTGACTGTGAATTTTTGGCCTAAGGTTAAATAAGGGATAGAATATTTTCTTTTCAAATGCAATCTATGTAGTTTATTCATACTCGACACTCTTAAAAAATATTATTAAATTCATCTGTGAGGATGGTTTAAAATTTTAAAATAATAATTTAAATTAAAAGTTAATATTAAAATCTAAAATAATAAATGTTATTCCTCAAATTTTAAATATTATATATGTGTGTAAATAAATGTTGTTTACTGTGTTAATTACTGGCAGGGGCTTTTATTTTTTATATTTAAGATAGAGATTACATAAAGATATATATATTATCTCTGCATCTCCACTTAGCTAGTGACATTGGGCTAACGGTCAGAATAAAATATATATATAAATTTTTTCTTAACTTATGTATCTGCCTACTATATAAATTTTCTAGGTTCAAGTAGCCTAGTGGCACTCTGTAGTGTAGATACGGTAAGACTCTCATTCCTTCAGACCATTATAATATATATATATATAAATTATAAATCACTTAATTCAAATATTAATATTAATAGTAATTGTATTATAAATTATATTAGCAGATCTAAAAATAATAAAAATTAGATAAAACTTTCATATTTCATTAAAATTTATCATACATTATTAAAAAATAAAAATTATATAGATAAAAGTATTAATTAATGTAGGATGGTCTAATAGTAAAAAACTTGCCAATTTAATAGGTAATTATAAAATAAGAGATGATATGAAATATAAAAAGGGGATTATATATAAAATTACTTATGGAAATTGATGTATGGTTTACTATGGACAAACAGGGAAACAATTAGATGAAAAAGCAAAATAATATAATAATGCTATTAATAGAAGAGATGATAGATCTGCATTATATATTCACTATTTAAAATACAGATATAAGATAGATTGTGTCAAAAATATAAGTTCTTTAAATTATATTAAAGAACCTAATAGAAGGAAATTACATTAATTATAACAGAAATAATTGTATGAACTTATATAAAACATCAGTTAATTTGACTAATAATTGGCTAATGATAAATGAAGTAGGATTATATTATATAGATTTATACAGGTTTTTTTATGTCTTAAAATTATTGTATGGTTTTAATAGATTATAGTTAATTTTATATAAAACAGATAGATGCCATTATATTTGCAATGTAAATCATAATTCTAAATTAGATGAAGCACATTCATAAGAGCAAAAAATAATATTTGCCAATAAGAGCTTTTATGTGTATAATTATTATTCTATATATTATTGCTATTACATAAAAATATTTTATATTATATTATGTCATTGATTTATTTAAACTTATGTTAGTGAACAAATACATATCATTGACATCATTTAAAAAGTAAGAGACTGAAATTGAGCTATATTAAATATATTGTTAGAAAAGATAATCACAGATGGATAATTTAATTCTAAGAATTAGAAACAATCTACTAAAAGACCATATGTGGCATGAATGAGTTAAATCAAAAAAATTATTAGTATGATCTAAAAAAATAGGCTATAGAACAGAGAAACTGGATTAAAGCTGAAGAGAGTTTCCTCCTGAAAAGGATCTACAATGATTGAAAATAATGATATATGTGTGTGCGCAACTATTTTTGTACAATGCTATAGTTTTATATTTATTGATTTAAACTTACAATAGAACATTTGTTATATTTAGTATTACAATCTCTGAAAAATAACATATATTTTTAATTACATTTTATGTGTACAAATATTAACACAAACACACATCTCCAAATGCAAAAAAAAAAAAAAAAAATAATTATTAACTGGAAATTTCTTTAATCTTTAATGAGGTCAAAAAAACACTAATCAGAATAATATCTTAAAACACACTTTACATATATCATTACTATGTGAACAATCATAAGTTAAATAATGAACACAGAAAAGTTCCTTACCAACATACATGTGTTAGTAAAAAAATATTACACTCAATTACATTTAATATCGTTTAATAGATAGAAAATAAGGGATTAAATTAAGCAAAAGATAAACAATTAACCACTTAGATATCATTGCTCATTGCACAACTTTATAAATATCTGTCTGAAAATAAAAATATTTTTCTTGCCTACAACATAATATTAAAAATAAAACCCTTTATATTATGAGACCACTCTCACTTAGAAAGATTTTCAAGAAACAGCTCTTTTTCTCGAAACAGTAAATGAATTATCTTTTATTCATGTAGTGTTGTATCTATGTTAACAACACAAAAACTTTAGTTATGATAGTGTAAATTTAAATCAATCTTTGTATTTTATTAGCACATTAGTATAGTTTGTCAGTTAGCGTAGCAAAATAATTCTATCTAGCTCTTTTTTATTTATTTATAAATCTATCATTGAATAAATGACCAACTTTTTAACTTGATCAATTTTATGTTTAATATCCATTTGAAGCAAAATTATCAAAAATATAAAATAAAGTATCTAAAATGGTAATAGTTAAATCTGATCAAAAGTAGTTGTTGAAGTATATTTAGTTTTAATCGCCTCACTTATAATTATATAAAATTATGTTATTGCGCATTGAAAAAATTTGAAATCAAATGAATTTTTTAATTGTAGTTTGAAAAAAAAAAAAAAAAAAAACTAATGTTGCTATGGTATTTGAAAATATTAAGTAAATAAAATTTGTACAGTAATTGTGAGAGTGACATCTTTTATAAATAATGGAAATAAAATAAAATAAATAATTAGTGAATGGATGTTATAGGTTTTACTTTTATCTATTTTACTTTAAACTGATATAATAATTTCTACAAGGGCTATTATCTATATATTTATAATAGCTTCCGTCTCCTACAACTTGCAATAACATATATACATTTTTTCTGAGCAATGATGTCTTTTTCTATTGAATCATTTAATTACATTATAGTCTTGAAATATATATTTTCTGGTTAAAATATATATGACTCCATTATATCTTTATTTGGGTGCTTTTATGTTGTTCAAAACGTTTTTATTTTTATCTTACAAACACACACACACACACAATCAAATTCAATATATCCGTATCACTTCTATCTTTATATCCAGATTTACCCACATCACTTTTATTTTTATTTTTTTTAAAAAAATCTAATAAAATGTATATAAATTTTAAAATATTTTGTTCAAAATCGTAATAATTTATAGAAAAGATTTTATTTTTTATTAGAAAAAGGAATTTACTGAAGCGTAAACATAAATTAACTAAAGTTAGCATCTTCCAATAACTTGTATAACTAATCTTGATATTATCTTTAATATATATACCTTTCTCTAGTATTTCCAATAATGTATTTTTATAGTAAAATACATAACCACTTTTAAAATCTACTGTTTTTCATCTTTTCTTCTAATTGCATAAAATTTGATATGTAGTTGGCTTTTTTTCTTTTTTCATATTATGCAATCTTTCTATACAGTATTTCAAAGTTGCTTGATAAAAAACTATAGCCTAGATTAAAACCAAAGAATTATTAGCACTCTATGCTTTCTGTCATCAGTCTTTATCTTTACTGATGATTTTACAGATTCTAGAACGTGAGGAACATGTTTTCTTATTGTCATTCATATATAGATTCATTTTGTCTTTAAAAAAATCCAGCCATCATTTAAGTCAGAAATTATAAAGCTATATAAAAAAACTAAGATCATATTACTTTTTTAAAAAAAATATAATGAGAGTCCAGTAAAATCAACTTGCTAATCTGTGAGTATTTTGTTGAGGTGTTTTTTTTATTATGTCTGTTTATTATGAAATTATTCATGTGGTAATGAAAATACAAATTAATAAAATAAATATCAGGAAGTTATACTACTTAGTTCTGTTAAAACTTTAACGAGAGATTAAAGAATATTTTTTCTGATAACGATCAAGACCTGAGCAGAACAAAAACTTCCCCAATAATTCCTCATTAATGAAAAGTCAATAGTACACACCAAACTTGTAAACTGCTGAGTTATGAGAGGTTGAGACATTTTAAATCTTAGATTATTCTCTGGATAAAAATAATCAGGTATAAACATTTACTGATCAATATTGTATATTTATTTAGATTGACATTTGAATTATCTAAAACTTAAAAAAAAATAATCAAAATTTTGTTGAAATTTTTAAGTTCTTAATTGAATCTCTTTGAATCTAGATTGCAGCCACAATGATGTTGCGCCACATATAGTTTTTTAAACCCACCATAATTAATATATTTTTGTTTTTTTTTTTTTAATTAAAAGAAAGATATAAAAATGTTTTTTTTTTTTTTTTTTAATTTTTTTTTTTTAATTATTTTTTTTTTTTTTTAATATTATATATATATATGTACGTGTGCTTCACAGACTTTGTAGATGTAAATATTAAAAAGTAAAATAATTTTCATACATTTATCTAAGTATATATTTTAATTTGCAATGCCATTATAATTTTATATATATCATTTAATATTTAGAATCAATGAGCTTCAAAACATTTTATTTTGAAGAAATAATTCTTAAACTTCATTCTTTTTATCGGGTCATTTTAGACAGTAGGAGTCTGTAAAAATCTCTTTTTTTAAAAAAATACTTCTCATGAGCAAAAAGCTTCACTAAATCCAAAATCATCTGGGATAGGAACATTATATTTTAATTCAATCATGTTATGAAAAGATTCAAGTTCTTACAATTGGCATTAGTGTTGTATTTAAAACATTGAAATATGTTTATAAATGCAATATCTTTATCAAATAATATCCATTCAGTTCATTCATGATTAGACATTTATAAATGAATGTGACCATTCTTATTCCATCAAGAAAAAATAATGTACAGAAAAGTAAAGAATAAAAGATAAAAAACAAAGAGAAAAAAATTGGAATCAAAATTACTGTGCACAGACGGACGGATAAAATTCTAGTTATACAAATATGCAATCTTATTGAGAGAGAGATGCTAATTGCATAAAAGCTTCATAATGATTGGATCTGTTTCTGTGATTAAAGTCAGTAAAGTTGACAAAAATGGAAAAAAGTACGAAAAATAATAATTAATCTTAATTATAAATACTCATAATAATTAATTGTAAATAAATTTTAAAAAAAGATACATCTTTCATTTTTTTTTTATTCAATAATATTTTTAAATATCCAGTATGTATTATATTAGTATTCAAAATAAAGATTATTTAATGTGTTTTAGCTGTTACACCTAAGTCATGTGTATTGCAGATTATTTGTCAAAGCAATAGAAATAATTTTGAAAGAAGATTGTGATAATAACAAAGATAATTATCTTAACTTCAATTTTTTTGTTATAGTTAAAAATGTGCAAACCCTGCTTGACATGAATGGAGAATAATACTTATGGCTAAAGAATTAACAAAATTTATGATTGTCTAACTGTATTTAATGAAACTCATTTCCCAAAGGAAGAAAATCAAGTGAATAAATAGATAACTACAAGTTGTTGTTTTTTTTTTTTTTTTGGAAAAACAGCTCATTGACTAAAAGAAGACTGTCATGATTTCTTATTAGATCTAATTTCTCATGTTTTATTCTTGGAATTCATAGATGTATGCTAACATAACAAAAAAAAAACCTCAATTAAAAATTAGTATCTATACATATTTTCTCAGTGTTAAGTTCATATGAGGAAAAATCTTTTATTTTTTATTGGATTATGTTGTTACATCAATATTATTAACTAATAATTTTTTCTTCTTGGATATTTTAGAACATGTGTTAGTAGAACTTTGATCCAAAATTGTAAATAATGAATGATATTTGAATGATCTCCTGTATCTCAGTTTTGACAAAACACATTACTTACTATCACAAATATTTAATTTTTAAAAAAAAAATCAGTATAGAGTGATTTGAATGCATTCATATTCAAAATAACTGCACCAAATAACTATTATAGTTAAGAGTTATATAACAAAAAAAATTCATATTAAAAAGAATATTCTTTTGAATAGAGATTGTAGACTATATAATTCTTGTATTAAAATGGTTTATATTCAAAATGTATTGGTAAGAAATTTGATTTTTTTAAAGAAGAAATTAATGCTTATACTAAATTTTAATAGCTATTTATTATTAAAACTGCCAATTTGAATTTTTAGGATTGTTATATTACTGAGATATAGAATTCTTTAAAGAATTATTGAAAATAGAATTAAGACTATTCTATATCCATTATAAAAAAGTATCCTGTCATTCATTTACTATTAGTGATTTGATTAAAAGGAAATGTATCTTCTCTGAAAAAAATAAGTTAAACATGGAACTTTAAAATTTAGCATTGAGACTTAACAAGAAATTGAGCAATTCATAAAAAAGCTTAAAAATGGCTGTTGTATTAAAAGTGCCAAAGAGATATTCTAATTTGCTGTTAGTCATTTTAGATCTTCTTTTTTGATTCACTAAAAATAACATATTCCTGAAAATCTATGGATATACTTTTTTAATATGACAATAGTGATATTTTGACAGACAGATGTAGAATTTTGATTATCTCTTAAATAATAGTGCAAAAATTGATATGATATTTATATATATTTGGATTTGGACAATAATATGCTCCCAACTAAATTAAATTAAAATAATTCTTTGTTATCATAAATGTGAAAAGGCTGCAAGTCCTAGGGTGGTACATGGAGAAGAAATGTTTTTAGAAGTATATGATACCATGAAATCATGTCAATTGAGTTTAATAATGCCACTATTATTTAAATTTTTTAAAATAGAAAGAATAGGTAAACCTGTAGTAATTACCTTGGAATATTATTGTTATTCATTACATTAAAAGTACATTCAAAGGTTTAGGTGAATACTTTGTTTCCAATCATATGACTAACTATCAAAGATTCATGTTATTTTAAAGAATGTAAAGAATATTTATAAAAATGCAACAGCAACAATTAGATTACATAATGATACTGGAAAAATCAACATTGAGAAAGGTGTAAGACAAGGTGACTCCATATCTCCAAAACTCTTTACAGCAGTGCTGCAAGAAGTATTTTGTGGATTAAAATGGGAAACTAAAGGAGTGAAAGTAAATGGAGAGTATTTAAATCATTTAGATTTCGCAGATGATGTAGTTGTTTTTGCAAATAATGCTTCAGAGCTGCAGGAAATGTTGCAGGAGTTAGCAGATGAAAGTAGAAAAGTAGGACTAAAGATAAATGTTAAAAAGACTAAAATAATGTTTAATCGATTTGCTCAAAATATGAAAATAAAGATTGATTATGAAGAATTAGAAGAAGTTAACAGTTACAAATACCTTGGTCAGATTATTAATACAGATGGAAACATAATGGAGAAAATTAATCATAGAATTAAACTTGGCTGGAGTGCTTTTGGTAGAAATAACTTGATACGAAAAGGAAATATGCCTATGTGTTTGAAAAGGATGGTTTTTAACAAATGTGTTTTACCAGTTCTTACTTATGGATCTGAGATTTGGACACTTAATAGAAGAGCAATACAGAGACTTCAGACCACTCAAAGGAGTATGGAGAGATGTATGTTGGGAGTAACAAGAAGAGATCGAAAACGCAATGTATGGGTAAGACAACAAACAGGTGTTACTGACCTTATTGAAAAAATTAAAAGATTGAAATGGAGTTGGGCTGGACATATTGCTAGAAGAGATGATAATAGATGGACAATTGAAATTTTAAACTGGATTCCAAGATATTGTAAAAGACCTAGAAAGAGGCCACATGTGAGATGGATGGATAAGTTTATAAATATTTTTGTATTTAATTGAGTAGAATCATCATTTAATATTAAGAGTTGCTGGTTGTACAATTTTTTACATTTTATTATTGTAGTATTAATATTTTTAAAATTGGTTTTCACTTTAAAAGATTTTCTATTGGCGAACTCACTGATTTTATAATATCGTGTAACATCTTTGGGTTCAATACGTCGTCGAGTTTAAACTGAAATTTAGCATCCTATTAAGATTGATCTTATATATATATGTGTGTGTGTGTACGATTTTTAATTCTAAATTAAATCACTACCGACAGCTTTTATTTATTTTTACAGTTGGAACCTTATTATAATTATTAAAGATAATCACATATTGGCCAATATTATTGTTTAGAGTAAAACAATTTCATTTTAAATATGATTAGCTCCAGATCGTGTTTTTTATTTTTTAATAAAAGAAGTTATTCTCATAAATTTAATAAAACTCATAACTTTGGGGGAGGGGAGGGGTTGGGGTCGGCGTAATTACTTACATTTTGTATGAATGAATTCTAATTTTTTAGAATTCTATTAAAAAGTGATTTATTTAGTTTTTTTAATAATAATCTTGTAAAATTCTTCAATCTTTTTATCGTAATTTAGTTGCTCAATAGTACTTTCCTGTATATGTTAAATTCTTTCTCTGAAAATATTTTGTATTAACTCGGCAATAGGATACGGTAGCCAAGCAATAATACTTTATTGTTGCTAGTAATTTGCTATAGCATTTAGGCAATTAATAATTTATTCTAGTATCTTAATATTTAGAGCTATATATACAGAGTTCCAGTGAAAAATGTGATCGATTTCTGTCCAAACAGCTACAGATATATCTCTTAATTAATTTGTGTTATGTAGTGATTTAGTTTAACTATTCACCATAAATATTTTAAAATCCTAGCATGTCTGGATCACAAATTATGTATAAAATGTGATAATGTGTTTCATACCTTCGTGAATCTTTTTCAATATTCTCTTTGCACTTTTTTAGCTGATGAAATAATCAGTTTTACTGATGATAAATATCAAAAATCATTCTGATTTTATTAAATGATGCAAGAAAAGATTATATCTTAGCACTGGCATAAAATCGTTTTTAAAAATAAAATATTCTAAAGTGCTTAATTAGATAGACACTAGTAATATTTCAAAATGATTTACCATGTTGCATTCATACACAACTTTTTTAGTTTAAAGATGTTTTTATTAATAACACATTTTAATAAGTAATTGGTCATGAATGTCTTAATTATCATCAACAATTCTTAGTTAAACCTTATATAATTTTTTCAATTTTTCTCTTAACAGTATTCAAAATATTTTCTCTATATTGCAGCTATTTTTAATTTTTTTATACTGTAAAATTAATAGCCTAAAATGGAAAAAGGTAAACAATAAAATATCATTTGATACCCAATAATTCATTAAACTGATAATAAATGGCTGTAGAATAGGATAAAAAGAACTATGTTAGTAATATGTTGAGAAAGTTATATGAGCCTTTTTTGATAATAATCATTTTAAACAAAAAATGAAAGAGATATATAATTAGCATAAAACTGGTATCACTAAAATATTTATATAATTATATAAATAAATTGACTTATATACACAAACTTTGGAGTTTTTAATTTTAGGTTATTTGTTTGATAATAATAAGGGAATCAAAAGATAGGTACTAATTGTGTAAATGCATTTATTCTTGTGTTAAATTCTAAATGGCAATTTAAAAAAGGCAAAGACATAAACCAGTATGGTGGTATAGAAATAGTTGAATTATCATATAGTATCATTGATAATAGATGGACAATTGAAATCTTAAACTGGATTCCGAGAGATTGTAAAAGACCCAGAAAGAGACCATATGTGAAATGGATGGATGAAATAAGAAAGCTAAAGATCAGAGAAAATAGATTGAACTTGGAGAGACTTTCATCCTGCAGTGGATTGATAATGGTTGATGATGATCCACTGACTATTCAAGCTTACTGTAGCTGTCTCTAAAATAAGCTGCAGATTTTGAAAGCATTATGAATCATCATTGGCTATTTATTGCTTAATAAAAATAAGTAATAATGATTTTCTCATGCTTTATATTTTTTCTTCATATATAATAACGATAGAACTTACATTTTCTTTATTTATACAATGTATCAAATTTTTCTTTTATGTATAGTGTTAATAGTCTTCTTTTTTTTTTGGCCTGTTCTATTTAAAATGTTTATTACTAAAACATTTATGTAGAACTAAAAAATATAAATACTTTTTGAAAAATATCTTTCATTTTTTCAAGGTTAGATTAAAATGATTGATGTTAGATGTCTTAAGTATAAATTCCTTTATTCATTTTGAATTAATGTTACTATTGAAAAATTTTGGCTAAAGGTTTTAAAAAGAACGTCATTTTAGTAAGAGTGTACAAAAAAAGAAGATATTTTGCATAAATCATCACTAGAATTATTAGTTATACTTTTCAAACTAACTTTTTAGCTGGATAGAATTATAATTTGATCTAACAATCAATAAAAGTTAATTTCAATAATCGTGATCTTATATATTTTTTTGAACTTTCAATATACTATAAATTAGTGAATTTTTAAAATACATTAGGAAAAAACCTATAGGTAAACCAACAAAAATACACTTAAAAGTTTTGTTTTTTTTGAAAAATGATCTTTTATGAAGAAGTGATAATTGTTTTTGTTTATTCTAAAAGCAAAAACTAAAGAATAAAATATAATATTTATGACTAATAATAATTCATATAATATTTTTCTTTTTATTTTATTTAATTAAATAACAAACAAATTAATATACTGATATCTATAAATGAGATTGGAATAATTAATATTTTATAATTCAGTTTAATAATTGATTATAAAATCATATTGATTAAAAAGTGATATTCAGCTTGCTGTGAGCAAATGATATTTGAAGATACTAATTTTCTATCGAGTGTAATTTTAAATATATGTATATAATTAATTTTTCTTTATTCTCTCTTATATTTTAATTCCCATTAGCCAAGGGATATGAATCTACTTTATTTATTATCATGCAGTTAAATCCTCAATTATTATAAATTACTATGAACAAAACTAATTTGTAAATTTTTGCTGTAATTGTAAAGGCTTTCTTATATAAGTCAAAATACCTTATGTAAGTATGGTTGAACATTATTATATATAATTCACATGCCATTTTGTGTCTTCATATTGTGATGAAAATCGTAAATTAGATGCTTATTTGTACAAATAGTATATTTGCACAATATATAAAATAATATTGTTTGACAATTTTTTCCTAATGTTTTGTTTAAAGATGTGATATGTGCCAATGCAAAGAATTATCCTATAGTGAGAGGTATTGAAATACTTTTTATTAAGTATAAAAACACATAAAAATGGTATTTCTACCATATGGGGATTCTGTAAGCTTGAGTAATTTTTGTTCTAAATATCAAAATCTTAGGAATCTAGGAATAATTATTCAGAATTAACTTGAATATTTTTAATTTTAAAAGAATGTTCAGGGTTGATATCAACTTTATCAAATTTCACATAAGATGAAAGCATAATATCAAATTATAATCATCTTTTTTATTATCTTGAATGATATAATCCAGTTTCAAATTCAAGTTTTAAAATTAAATGTGTAGGATTAAGGAAATTGTGATTTGGAATTGAGAGAGCGAAAGAATCTATAGGTTGTAAATCTTTAAACAGATTATTTTCTGAAAAATTCTTTGCTGAGTTTAAGTATAATATAAAAGCTGACAAAAGTAATCACCTCACATTATTATATTATTCAGACCTTCCATGGGAACATGAGTAATCAACAGATATTAAAAATACTAATAGATCTCCTTACTAGTTTCAGGTATTTATTTGTTCTCACATGAAGTATTATTTTTAAAATTATTGCCATTAAACAATATTTAGTCTTATAATGAAAAACAGTCAAGAAGATCAGTAGTTTCATATTAATCTGTCAGTATTTTTGGTATCAATATCTAATATTTATTGATTATTTATGCATGCAAGTGAAAATTTATTGTGGATTGAAAGAACAACGTTTACATTGGTAGTATAAAAGTTGAATAATATACTGATTTGAATTTTGTATCTATTGATAAAGCAAGCTTGAAAGAATGTTGTAAATAAAGCTGATTGTTCTGTAAACTTTTGAAAAATTACATTAAAAATTAGCAAAGCTTTAAAGAATAATTACTTCATAAATCTATATTCTACAGATGATTCACACAGCATTCATATCTAAATTTCAAACAAATATCGGAATAAAGTTTTCTGAAGGTTTTATACATTTGGTTTGAATCCTACATAATCTTATTAGAATGTCAAAATTTGTCCAATTTTAAAAATTTAGTTACAAAAATTATAGTTAAATTTGCCTTTGGGGTATCAAGTTTCAATTATAAAAATAAAACTTTTTAAATAATTTTTATTTGAAAAACATAATCCAGTGATATTAAATAATTATCCTTGTAATTAGAAAATAGAGTATTATAATCCAGTGATATTAATCAATTATCCTTACAATAAGTCATCATTGATTGCTACTTCTTCAATGGAATTTATCCTAACTTTTGAAGTTGAGAATTATATTATAAAATAATGAAACTTTTTACATCATTAAAACACTTCTGCTTTGTATAAAATATATGTTTTGTATATCATCATCTCATGGCATATTTTCTATTATTTATTAATTGCAGCAGACTCAAGTGTAATTTAGTTTAATATTAACTTTACTATATTTACTTTATCTCCAGCACCATCTACTGTAAACTTGAATAATCGATAGACCTTAAATAGTAGTGAGACATCTAAATCCCCAAACTACTTCAATATGTCTAGCATATTCTTTTGTAATTTTTTTTTAAAATCCATATTAAACATTTTGATATTTGCTTAGAATTAAGTGCACTTTTTTTAACTGAATATTTTTACTTCTCAAAATAGATTACTATAGCTGTTTTATTAATTTTGCAATACTTGTGAGACTATTTGTTTCTAATGAAATGTTTTTTCACTAAATTAAATAAAATACATTTTTTTAATTTTTTACATTCTTATTCCAATCAGACTTAATATCTAATTTATATGTTTGTTTTTGAAGACATTACTATGATGATGTTTACATTTTTAATTAAACCTATGACAGAGCACCAGATCCCCAGAAAAAAAAAAAAAAAATGAATCCTAAATTAATCAACCTTGGGATAGTATGTTCAGTGGGTCATTTTTTACTAGCACTGGTACCTGCAAAAAAATAAAGCTGTTGCAAGTTTTTTTTTTTTTGTTTTGTTTGCAGTCTATTAGCATTCATTAGAAGAGCATTTTAAAATGGAACATATCCATCCAGAAGCCATATTTAATTTTTATATATTTAATTCTTTCTATAATTTCAATCACCTGAAGTTTTGAATCTAAGCCAATCTGCTTGTCTAGATTTATAAGTCTGACATTAAACCAGCATCTGGATATATTTTAGAGATTGCGGTTGAATGCTAACTGTAAGAGCTTTTGAACAATTGACCAAAGAGTAATATATACCAAAACAAATAAATATACAATTTCTATCAGATTCTGAAGTGTAAGACTGTCAGATTGTTTCAGCGTTTGCACTTTTACACTAATAAAGCTATTTATTTAGTTTTTTTGTTTAATTTTAAAAACTATATTTTAGCACTAATCCTACTTTACATAATTTTAGAGCAATGTGACTTCAAATTGTTAGTATTAATCTTAATGTAAGCAACCTAAAAAGCAGAATGACAAATAGATTTGAAATGTTAATCAAAAATAAGTAGTAGTATTTAGTAATTGTAGTACTAATAAATTGAATTTGACATAATTTACTTAAAATATTTATTTATTCTTTACATCATAAAATAATGAAGTTTCATTAAATGTATCTGACTATGCAAATGTACTTGCTGAAAAGCGTACTTTATAATTTCAAACTCTACTTTGTTCAAACTTACTATGTTCAAGCAATTAAAGAAACATTAAAATGGTTTGTGATAGTTTTCATTTTTTTGCTAATATTTAACATAATATCTACAAAATTTTGCTTTTTTTTACTCTTCTCAATGGTTTGGTCACTTTAATTATTTAACAATTTGGATTGTTTAGCAGTCTTTTTTCTTGTCTTTCTACTTTGTTTTTAATACAAAAACCATAATCTGATACACCCATGTCTATTATTAAATGTACATTATTTTTAATACAAGTAATATATTTTTATAAATATTTATTATTTGTAGAGATTTATTACTATAAGCAAAGAAAAAGCTGACAAATTGATTAAGTTAAATAAAACAAACATTATTACAATTATAAACAAAGGTGGATTTGTTTAATTATTTATAATTTTAGGAATATATATAGAAGAATGTAAGGTTAATGGAAAAATATAATACTTCATAAGCAAAGAAGGTAAAAAAGTATAGAACATCTTTAGATTTTCTGATGATCTAATGAATTAAAATGTTTCATTTCTAAGCAATTGCAGCTGATTCAAGTTTATGATGTAGTTTTTAATAGTAATTCTATGTTATTGGCTTGGATACAATTCTTAATGGTTAAATTGCTAAGCTCATTTTCAAGTTGTGAACTCAATGTTTTTAAGTCAATCAATCATATTGAAGTAGACAAGACAATATTACAATTTAAGAGCTTGCCTTAATGTAGAGTGTTTTAAAAATATACAAAATTTATCCTGTATTTTTAAAGACTCACTATTTGTTATCATTTATAACTTTAAATTATAATGTTTACTAATAAATCAATGTATCTAAAGAATGTGATATCTTGTCTATTAAAAATTTAGTTATGATTAGTCAGTCAAAGCCAAAATGTTTTAATTTTGAAATTTGTTTATTACTGTTGCTCTTTCAACATTTTGATTTCACTTTACAAAAAATTGTTCCACTTCAGTTTATAAATTTAAATGTCACATTTACATATTAAACCTCATTTACATATCAAACTAAATCCATGTAAAAAAGCATAAATCTAATTGTTAAGCTTTAAACAGCACTATGATTCTAGCTGTAATCTGCCAGAAGCATGCTTAATGCATTATAAAACTTTTGAACCTTTTTATTATACTCAATTATAATGAGTTTATGAGAATTATATTATTAATAAAAGATAAATGAATATTTAGAATTACATAATAACTTTATCATCATTCAAAGTTATCCTAAGTAAAATATATTTTAACTAATTTTTTTTTTGAAAAATCAGAATTAAATGTTATGCTATTTCATATACAACAAATTTCTGTAAAATGGCAGGTTAAAATAACTAGGTAACAGAATATTAAAAAATTCATAGTCTTTTTCTAAGCCAATCACATAGATCAAATGACATAAATACACTCAATTTACCAGTTTCAGATTTTATTAAACTTGCATCTACTGCAAACTGCATAGGACTATATGTCACAAGATAACTCTTGATCATCATTGATGGTAGGTTATGGTGCTTTAAAAATTGTTCTAAAAAAAAGCATGTAATTTAGATTTAAAAGCAAAATTCTTTTCTTCAAAAAATATTGGATACAGCAACAACTTTTTATAATTATAATGCTGGTGCTGTATTTATATATTAGATTATTTCCATCATTTAATATTAAGTATTGAATGTTTTTACAAAAATAAAACTTTATTTAAATTTTCCAATTACATTCAACTATAATTAGCACATAAGTTAGTATATGTACAACATTTTGAGAGGTGTTATTCCATTCTCTTCTTCAGGTATTTCTAGCCTGCCAGTGACAGTATTAGCATGGGAATCAAACCTGGACTCTTAGATTATTGAATATTAAAATTTAAAGTAACACTCCAAGTATCTGAGTGGAAGAAGGGAGAGATACTATCCAAAATATGTTGCTTCAGATAAATGCACCAAGCTACATTATTTTAGGGAAAAAATATTTAATCATAACCTATTGGCAGTTTGCCTGAATGTTAATCAAAAGTAATCAAAAATTGTTTGATAAAAAGTTATCATGCATAAATCAATATGCGAAGTCCTGATTAAAACTGCTATTTCAAATAATTTTAGTAAAAAAAAAGAAAGAAACTTGGAAGTATATTTTATTTTAAAATGTTTGAAGCATCAAACTACAGTAGTACTAAAGGTTTTATTGCTTTATTTTTTTAATTAAGCAAATGTTATCAAGCTGTAAAAATTTGGAAATTTACTATATATTTACTGGTGATCAAATCATGTGATGTTTGCTGAATATTTCTTACATTTTCATAAAACAAATTATCTAAAGATGGTTTTTGTAAAGAGCAGAGTTTATACATAGAATTGCATGGGATATATTTCAAGTGAAAATTCTAATGGTTGAACAAACTTTTAAAAAGAGCAGAAAATAAAAGGTTGCTGAATGATTTGTTTAAAATATGGTTTTATGGACAACTAGAAAAAGAAAATATGAAAAGTTTAGAGTATTTGAATTATGGATTTGGAAAAGAAAAATTAAGTTGGAGAGATGAACTGTTGACTAAAAACAACATGAAAGGTTTGTTAGCAGGCTGTGTGAGGGATAAGTGTGAAAAGTTTTGAGTATTTGAATTATGGATTTAGAAAAGAAAAATTAAGTTGAAGAAATGAACTGTTGACTAAACAATATGAAAGGTTTGTTAGCAGGCTGTGTGAGGGATAAGAGAGAGAGAGAGAAATGACCTTCTAATAGAAGAATGTAGCTAATTGCCATCTCAAAGTTACACTGAGTGAAGATTTTAGAAGTGAATAAAAATGATAATAGAACTATGGTTAAAGTTTAAAATAGATTTTAAACTGACTTACACTACAATTAATTCTAAGATAGTGAACGATTTTATTTGACGGAAAAAGAATCAATATTGATATTTTTAATTCCTTTTTCTGCCCATTTTTTAATAGAATTGTTACCATTACATTTTTAATACAACTGTAATTTGAATAAATTATTTTTTTAAATTTGATTTATAACTGTAATTTATATATTGTGTATAAAACTATCTTTAAAGTATTACAAGCACGATTAAATTATTGTTAAAAAGGCATTTTATTTACAACTTTTTAAAATTAATACAATATCTAAATATCGTGTATATTGTGAGTAATGATCAATTTTAATGATTTACTTTGGATTCTTAATAATTTAGCTTTTTTTTTTTTTTTGCTACATAAAAGATTTAAAGTGGATTTGAGACACAGTTATTGGCAGACGTTTTTTTCACCTCACAAGTAGTCTTATATTTTTTTGGAGATAGCTAGCATATAATCAACTAGTTAGCCAGCTATTCAATACTCAGAGTATATATAAAGCTATTATAAAATAAAGACTCTAGATTAAACTGACTTAGACCACTTTTGATATATTGATTTCAAAAACAAACAAAAAATACAATTATAATATGATGTGACTTTTACTAGTAATGACAGATATCACATTTTATAGAAGGTGTTAGCACAATACGGTTAGAAGTGGATTAAATTTAAGATAAAAATAAAAATAATATAACATGGAATGACTTAATTGTTCTTGTATTAAAGTGAGTAGAAGAACCAATGATATTCGTATTTAAATATATATAAACTGCGTGTTAAGCTATTCGACAATTTTTTTCTAATATTATATATTGTAAATTATTTTCTTACGCTGTAAAGAAACTAAGCCTAGTAGCAAATGCTGACTAGTAATTGCAACGTCTGCCCTTAATAAGAATGCCCTAAGGAAATATTGGTAACCTATTTTAAAAGCTTTTTCTTTGTTTTCCCTTTTTTTTTTTTAAAAAAAAAAAAATCTAGTAATAATGTATTATTTTTATTACATGCATGGGGCTTCAAGTGGTTAATATAATCAGACAAGTGTAGAAAATAAATTATTATTAAATAAATCATTCAAGTAAATAATTGTACTTGCTGATATACTTAATACTAAAGTTGCTTGAAAACATTTTTATTAAATATGCTTTCCTTTTCATTTGAAAGACATAGGTTCAAAACAAAATTAGTTTTTTTTTAGATTTCACGACATCGAAGTATCAAGTAATACTATATTTTTTCAATATAAAACTAAAATAAATTTAATTAATTAACCAGTAATTACAATATTACTATGATTAGTTTCTATATATGAATTTATTGAAATATAAAAAAAAACCGCAATTATTATTTTTAAATGCACTGCAATAGTTGCTTCAAAAAGAATTTTAAAAATTAGACTTTTGCGAATAAATTCCTAGTATTGAATTTTTGTTGAGTTGCTTCGCATTAACAGTTGTTGACTAGGCAGGCTAGTGTTATTGAGCTGAGATACGATCGTCTTCCACGGTAAAGATGGTGGGAGTTTCAGCTTCAAATACTTGCAGAGCATGATGGGAAATCATGAAGAGTTTTTTTTTTTTTTAAAGGCGTCTTTTTTCTTTTTTTTATTTTCTAAAAAAGACACAATCAATATTGTTAGGTCCAATGATTTCTACCTTGAAATGCAGTCATGTGACAGCTGAGATTAGTACATTGCTTAAAAATTATTATTATTATTTTATCAAATGTAAATGTTTTTTCAAGTAATACTTCAAGAAAATATTAAGTATAAAATTTATTTTAAAAGTAGATTCAATAGTCACGTTACGTTAAATATATGCTTTTTTTTCTCTTTCTTTTCTTTAAAAAAAAAAAAGAAAAAACACGAAAGCATATATAAATGAAAAAAAGATAATTTATTAATTTTTAAAAAATATGTATATTGTATAACTTTAATCGTTCACAAAAATAGTTATATTTTGAAAATGAATAAAAAGTCATAAATTAAATTCATATGATTGTTATTTAATCTTTCTATTATTGTTTTTTTTTTTTGTACAAAAATAATTTAAGTTAGTACTAGGAAATAAATGCATACATGTCCTAAGATTGAAATTCAAATGGAGTTACGAAAGTTTTTCTGATAACTGAATCGTTTAAGTCAATTCAATATATATTTAAGTAATCAATAAATAATCAACTTAGCTAGTCTTCCACGATTAATTAATTAGTAGATAATTAAGCTTTTCTTATCTAGAAGGTAAACATTTGAAAATAATTTGCATTGATGAAATAAAGACTGATCTACTGCCTATTAAAAAACTTAACTATAATATGTTTGAAATGGTTAGTTTTAAAACATTTTAGTTTTCAATAAATACGAAAGCCAGGACAAGTTTAAACACACTAAGAAGATTCTCATAGCAATTTGAATACAAATAGCAATGTTTTTTTTACAAATTGGTTAAAAAAATACTGAAATTAATTTTCTAAATACAAAGAGTGAATAGCACTTCTGATAAACTAAATGATATTACGTGTAATTACTCTACAATCTATGATGATTTTTGATTCATCACGTTTTATCTGATAAAACTAGCAAATTGTATTTTAAATTCTTTGTCTGAAAAAAGTTTCAAAAACTGCATACTTAACTAGTGATAAATTGCCATTCTTCTTTCTTAACACAAGTTAATCTAACATTTTGCATCTTAATGATGTAAAGGTAAATTAAATTTTATGATATATATGTAGAATTGAGTGAGATTCTAGAATTAAGATAAGATGCCAAGCATTGGACAAATTGCCTTTGATAATAATTAAGAGTATTCATTTGGTTGTATAATTCTTTTGCCTAGCTACTCTATATATTTTGAGGCAAAAGATTTAACATACACATATACATAATAGATTAGATTTTTTGTAAATTTCATTATAAAATAATGTAATCCATTGCAAAATATTTAAGTTTAAATATTCCAAATGTAAAATTTAAAGATCTCTTATTAAAGAGTTAAAAAAAGAGGAAAATTTTTTTATAAAATAAACAACAAAAACATTTTTATTATAGTCAGATCCTCCTTTATTTTGTTGTTTGGTTTCTAGTCCTCATTTAGATACTGAAATTCATGGTTTTCAAAATTGCTACATAATATATGTTTTAGACACATACATAAACAGCATTTACATTTTTAACATGTAACTTGTATATATTTATCTGTGATATAACATAATTTAATTAAAAAATATACATTTGAAAATGTGAATAAAATAGTTAATAACAATAAAAACATAATAATACATCTATAATAAATTACATGCAAATATGTTCACATCATCTCACTCTCTCTCTCTCTCTCAAAAAAAAAAAACAAAAAAACTTTCTATATATATTTTTTCATTCTTCTTATGTTAAAAATTGATGATAATGATGTAGAAATGCAAAGCATATAAAGTCAAAATGATGTTCAATTTGTAAATTTCATGCATATATGCTTTCAGACATAATAGCAATTATTTTTTCTTTTATTTATAATTCCTCCACCAACTGTACTGGGAATTAGAAAATTAAAAATTTCAATTTTACAATTACAAATGGTGCTGCTTCAGTCATAATAATATCATCATGAAGAAGTATAAGACTGAATAAGTGAGATAAAAAATGGCCACTACTGTATTATAAAAGTAACAATCCATAAAAGTTTTAATTTCTAACTTTTTAATTTAATTTCTATTTTTTGAAGTAAGGATTATTGAATCTGCAGATTTTAAAACTGGTTACTAGAATATTAATATATTGTACTGTTATTACATTTCAATTTTTTGAGTTTGTGGTTGATTGCTAATATTTTGAAGCCATACGATAGTTGTAAACATCTTATGGCATAGTTCTTTGTGTATATTTGCTGTATTCCTGAGCTAGGTTCAAATTTAGACTGGATAAATCTTGAAAAGATTTTAAAGTTATAGTCAAGTTTAGAATTTTTCATTGAAGTAATCAGCTGATTATCTAGATTATTGATCAGTAAATGAACATCTAGCTATTATTAACTAGAGAGTAACATTTTCATATAAATTTATCTTGTCAGATGAATATTGATGTACTAATTGTAAAAAAAATTGTAACATAATATTATTTTTTATCAATAAGAAAGATGTCAAATTACCCATGTTTTGATCCATAGTTTATTTTTACTTTAAAAAATAGTTTAATTTGTGATACATTTTGGAGTTGTACCATTATAGCAAGACTTTTCCTCATGTGCTAAATATTTTTAATATTAAGTACCAAAAACATGTAGTATTTAGAAATGTATATACAAATGTAAAAAATATATTATAATTAAATTAAAATTACATTTATGAATATAAAAAATTGCTATTTTTATATTATTTACAAGAAAAAAAAATATATTAGTGTTTAATTAGTCTATTCATTCAATGTTCTAAATGTTTTTTAGATAAGTAAATAGAAAGATTTGAATTTAGGATTTTCTGCATTCCATTTTAAACAACCAATACACATGTCCACGTACATGTGAAAAAGATAGATGACTTCCAATATAAGTATTTTTTGCAGAACCAATACCCATCAGTTGGGTCAGATAATAACATGGGAGATTATGATCTGGCCCAACTGATATATGCTAGTTTTGAACAACATATGTATATAGGGGATAATCTATCTTTTTTACATGTATGTGGTTAGGTGTATGTTTGAGATGGAATGGAGGCAAATTTGGTCTGAAAAATTCTAAATTTAAATACCTCTATTTACTTATATTAGTTTTTGTGAACTTCATTAATTATTAAAGAACTTCATTGTTTTATTATACAGCTCTAAATTTGGAATGCCAGAATAAATAATATTACAGAATGACAAGCAAAAGCAACTAATAATAAGAATCATCTGCTTATAGTACCATTTTCAAATATCCAGAGAGCATCTCATGGTTATCAATGTGTTTCAACACACTTGCACTGCAGCTTTGTTCAATTTTTATAATTTAACAGTCTAATGTTGCATTAAATAAATAATTTCATGGACTCTGGAACTACATAATAATTTTTTTGCCTGAAAGTATAGTAAATGCCACCATTACAAGTTTTATATTTTTTTAATAATTGTCTTAGCTTTTAAATTTTTCTAATGATTTGTACATATTTAAAAATTTAAACAGATTTATGTATTTTTCTATTCTACTCCTGTTTTTAGAAAAATACTTATTTAAAATGTATATCAAGAGAGACAGAGAGAGGGAGGGAGGAGGAGAGAGAGGGGGAGAGAGAGAGGGAGGGAAAGAGGAAGAGAAAAGGGAGAGCATAATCTAAGGTATTTTTTTAAATATTGTTTGATAGTAAATTTAAATATTTGGCTCTAAATATCAGTTTTAAAATGTTAATGTAAAGGTTGTTGAATTTATAAATAACAGTTGTCAGAGTATAATATTAAAATCATATTCAATTTTTAGTTTGAATATTGCTTTATATGGTGGAGAAAATTGAACAATTTGGGAAAAAACAATAAAATGAGTCTTTGAAAATGAGCAAGATATGGAATAATGTGTAGAACTTAAACTCATCCACATAATCCCAGATGACTACTGAGAATGTTTGCTTTTTTTGATGTTCCCTTGTCAAACATTTACTTCATTTTTATATTCTATTTTCAAATATCATTATCACTACTAGCAACTTATAATATGCCATTTTAATTCTAATAAAGAAAGAAAATAATTAATAATAATTTTTATTAGTCATTTACTAGACTAGGGATTATCTAATAATGAATAATATTTTTTAGGGTTATTTTCACTACACCACTCTCATGGAAGATAGGAATTGGTTTCTATCCACTTTTAATACTTTGTGGATAGATATAATCATGAACATATGACCAAAGACATATGAAAAAACTATGATACCCAAAAAAACCAGTCCCTACTTTGCATGAGACTGATGTAGTGAAAATTAGACTATTGAAATATTATTATTATTGGAAAATCATTAGTGATGAATTTTTCAATGCTGTAAATGAATCTGCAAAACACAAATATCTGCATATATGATATGATGATCTTATTAGTGACACTGTTTTTAACTTCTTCTGCCACAAGATTTGTAGTTTAATTCACTTCAATATCTTACCTAATTATAGTTTTCCATTATATTCTATCCTCAATTTCATTTTTCTAATTAAATCAATCAGTATTGCATATTAAAAAATGTAATAAAATCACAATTCTATATTCATTTAGAGTATCCTATGATAGTATTTATAATATAAATGGTGTCACTTTTCTTACTAAAGTCATTTTTATGTTTACTATAAAATCCATTTTTTTAAGGATGACTATTCATTTCATATGTCAAACCCAAAGAAGATATACCATACAACACACCCAGAAAGCCAAAAAATGTACTGATTGGTCATTTGATTTTATCTTGTTTTTAAAATCTTATAAAATGGTTTTAAATAGAATTTTTAAAATGACTCTGTAGTATATTGATAATAGATCCAAGTCTAATTGCACAAATAAATCAAGCAAAATAATAGCTTTTAAATATAAACTAATTTAGTGGAAGAGTTCTATCACTTTAATAAAATATATCTTTTAATATGTTAAATGCACTGTCAGACCATTACACTTCAGCATCCAAATCTACAATTCTTCTTCAGAAGCTACAAATATACTTAAAATAATTCACATCTTGATATTAATATAAAAATTATTAAAGATGTTTTTTCTATCACTGACTGATAAAGGATTTGAGTTTTTGAACTTTAATTACTAGATCAAAGTTTTTATATGTTACATTCGTAACATTAAGAATATTTTGCAGAACACTTTTTTAATTGGAAAAAAATAGCACAATTATTAACACAGTACAAATTTAGAAACCAAAAAGAAGAGTCAATATTTTTGCTTTTTATCGATTAAAAATTAAAATTTTCATCATCACTATATTACAACTTGATGCGTGCTACACAAAGTTATCTATAAATTGTTTCAAAACTGTCATAAAATTGGAAAATAAAGATGGACTTTATAAATATTCTTATATAATATCAATTTTTATTTCAAAAGCCTTTGATTCTGTAGAACTTTTGTAATATGAACAAACATCAGTAATATAATCACATAATCTCAGACATTACCACAGACTCATTTAATTGAACAAAATACTGTGACTAAATCACTTAATGCAGTATATAATCATAACATTATTTTATTATAATTTTTACATTTTCTGGCAACAAACACCATGTTCATTACATTTCTTGATTCTCTAAATTATGATGAATCTTTGGTAATCATGATATATATCTGAAAGCAATCTAATTGAATAGACTTTTGATATGATAAGTAATAATCATATTCCATTGAAATTATTGCAGCCCTTTGGGGTTATAAATGAAAAGAAGAGAAACTGTTTTAATATTTTTATACAAATTCAACGAGTAGATAGAATAGATTTATTAATAAAAATTATTATCTCAATTCCGGCATCATTTTTTAAAAGATTATCAAATTGTTCATTATACTGTTCAAAGTAACAACATAATCATCTAACAAGTTTTATGTATGGGCTTAATAAAATTATAATATTGTTTTTCAAGTTTATGTATTAATTTCAGAGCTTCAAAAAAGATCTAAAGTGATCACCATCAATGAATCACTTTTCCTTTGAAGTCAATCTACTAGTAATTTAAAGACTTTTATCACATGTTGAACTATTGTTTTAATATCACTTTATTTATTATTAACTTTCACATTCACTTAATTATTGAGTATTAGTTTTCAATAATAAATTGAGAATGCCATTTTTTAAAAATAACATCATTGACAATTGAACTATAGCCAGAGTAACCATAATACACTCTTTAAGAGAATTTCATGTCTTAGTAATGGAAATTTAAATATTTGATGATTATAGCAACTTAGCATAAACAGTAGCTGTCATCAATCCTTCCACCAATATGTGTTTAGAATAAAATTTATTTTTAATATAAATATTTTAATTTTGAAATGCATTAATCTGCAATATTTCTAACAATTTACATTTGTAGATGTTTATGTATTGTAAACTTCTTTTATATTTTGTGTTCTAGCCACAATGTAATTCATTGATTTGAGCATAAATATTTAAAACATTAATAATAATCAATATATATATATATATATGTGTGTGTGTGTGTCTACAATAATTTTGGACTAAAATTTACAGACTACAAAAAGTCAGTCTTTTAATAGCATTGACTTGAAAATATTTTCACCAAAAAACAAAATTTTTGTTTTTAGAACTCTATAAATCTTTAATCTTTCACAAATATATTTAATGATACCAAATTAGTCTCATAACAAATTAACGCTATCCATTTCTTTTTTATTCCATAATCATTCTTCTAGCACCTGAAAGACGAATTTCTCTAAGAATAGCCATATTAGTCTTCAAGGTTGATAGCTCATTAGCTATAGGTGCTGGTCTTAATTCGCTGTCGATAAATTCAAATCAAATAAAAGTTCTCACATTTCATGCAATTATATTTAGAAAAAAAAAGTCAAAATACTTACCTTTATTATTACCACTATTTTCCACTTTACCAGTATTATATCGTTGCCTTTGTGATTATTTCTACTCCTTTGGTAATTGCTCATATAGGTATAGTAATTTAACTATATTATAAATATCTTTCTAGGTCTATTTTACTATCATGGTAAGTAGGAAATCTCTAAATAGGATTATCTAAATATACATTTATTTACCAAATTTCAAGATTTGTCCTTCACAAATGATTCATGCAAAGATGACATTTTTTTTCATGCACAAAACAGTGGTGGTAAAACAAAGTAAAAATATTGAAATCAAAATTATTCTGTGTATAGTTAAATACATAATGTTCATGACGACCAGCTTTACTTTAAGTAACTAAAGGCAAGAGAATAAAAAAAGAAAACATAGTAAGTCTTTTAAAAAAACATCTTATTTCATAAAATAGCAAAAATATATAAATAAAAATATCTTTCTAATATTACTTCAACTAAAAGTACTTAAGAAGAAGATGCTATTAATTAGTTTAGGCAATTATCAGTTGTGTAGACTTTTATGGTTTTCATTCAGAGATTATCTACATAAAAATAGTTAAATACCCAATTACTATCTAATAATTGGCTATTTGGGCTATAGACAAACTTAAAAATAGTTAAGCAAGCTTTAAATATATATAAAAAGAGCCAAAGTTATAACAGAGTTGAACTACTTTTAAAAAAATGAAAATTACAAAAATTAAAAAAATTAAATGACCATTAATAATTAGAAAAAAAATGTGAAAAAAAAAATTCAGTTATTATGGATTAAAAAATAGGCAATCTAAGCTTCAATGAAGGTAAAAGAAAAATTGTAAGTAAATATTAAAAGTATCTCCAAGAAACAATGGACTTCAAGAAAAACAACAACTTTTGAATCTCTAATAAGATGATGATATAATAGTAAAAAATATATAATTGGAAAAATATAAAAAAATAATGAAATCTTAAAACTGCATTGAGACAAAAAAGGAAATGAAAAAAAAAAATTTGACCATTAAAAAATACTTAAAAAATATTGAATTTATATATTGGAAAATCAGCCATTTAAATAAAGTAAAATACATTAATATTAAATAGAAAAATGTAATGTTGAAATATGTAAGGAATGTGACTAAATAATAACATGGAATTATTGATATTAATAGTTTATTATTAATATTATTTATTTTCTTAATACAATTTTTTTTAACTTCTCAATTTTAGAATTATAACATAAACTGTATTGAGCCCTTACAATGTCAAGAAGATATGATAATGATTTATATAATAAAATGTGGCAAGCTTTTACAAATATTAATTGATTCTGGATATAAATGGATGATAAAAAAATAATGTTTTTAAGTCATCACACTTTTTAAAATTAAACAATATGGTAATATGATCAGTTTCTGCAGACTTTTATTTTATAAGATTTTACATCTTATCACTATTATTATTTCATCCATTAAAACAAT